>PVIR01000430.1:40473-163392 GCA_004026965.1 Petromus typicus
GGGTCCTTGCGCTTGCAAGACAGGCGCCAGAACCACTGAGCTAACTCCCCGGCCCTAGTCCCCACCTCTTAAAGGTCTCATCATCTCCTTACATCACCACACAGGAGGCCGAACTTCCAAGCCACATGCAGCACAGACCTTCACCAATATCTGCCAAATTTGAGGGTCAGAGCCAGAGCAGTGAGTACATGTGGCACAGTGAGGGGTGGGCAGGAGAGGAGAAAAAACACTGAGATTCCACCCACATTGTCATTTCTATGGGGAGAAATTATTTCCAGCTCCAGCATTTGGAAAAGACAGCTGAGCCAGGCTGAGTCAGAGACCTGGGAAGCAGCTTGCTTGGGGGACAGTCACATCAGGCAGGGTGTTTCCTATTGCAAACAGGAACAGGGACCCCTGGAACTTAGGTGAAGCCTCTGCCCAGGGTCGCAAGGTTCTGCCTTCTTTTGTGCCCGCTCTGAGCTTCCACCATCCTCTCCTCTGTTGAGAGTGAGGGCCGCTGACACAGCCGAGTAGAACCAGAGTGAATCTCTTTACTTGCAATGTAAATTATTCAGATAAGTGATCATCATTTTGAAAGATGGCACTTCAGCTCCAAAAGCGCAGGGGAAATACTTGTGGGTCTCTCTTTTCTCACACAGAATGCATCAGAGCTGAAAGATCCCATGGCCCTGTTGGCCAAATGATATGAAATTACAGTTGCGTAGGTCAAATAAGTTTCTCTGTGACCTTAGCTAATTACCACACCTGTATTCTGGAAGATTCTAAGAGAACACAAGTTCATTCTTACTCCAAAAATGATAACTATGGGGGGGCGGTCAAAGAGTTTTAGGTTTGGTAAGAATTAGATTTAATCACTCCTCTCAGCTTTGTAGGTGGAATGATCAAAAAATAGAACGAATATTTAAAATGTAAACATCCCTAACAGCAAAGGACACGTTGCTGTTCATCACCCGTAGTCCTCCTCCTTGCTTTAGACACACTTTTCTTGCCATTCCTGCCACTTTCTGAAGCAGTTCCGGAAGTGCTCTTTCATGGGTGTTTTGAGTTGCCCTGTTGAGACTGCTTTGATGGCCTGGATCGATTCAAAACATTTGCCATTCGTGACAAGTTTAACTTTAGCCAGAAGTGCCAGATCGGGTGAATGAGGATAGACCACAATGTTTCCACAAGCCTATTTTTCTGTTTGATGGCCCTCACCCGCAGCATGCACTATATTTTTCTTTTATTTATTTAATTAATTAATTTTTGATTCTGGGGTTGAATTCAGGACCCTTACTTGCCAGGCAGGCTCTGTGCCACTGAGCTATATCCTTGGCCTGCACTATATGTTTATTATATCTTGTAAAGACACTCATGAATGAGATTTTTCAGAACTGCTTTGGAAAGTGGCAAGAACAATGGGATCCATGTTTTGAAGTGGGTGATATTTGTTGAGGGGGGATTCAGAGCAACAATTTTTTACTGTAATATTTTGTACATTCACTTTATATGCTGAGCACCCTTCTCTTCAAAACATGTTGTTAATAAAGTACATACAATTTTATGTCAATTAAAAATAAATTTGAAAAAAATCAAAGTAAAGAAGGAGGCTAAGGAATGCGGCAAAGAATTCCCTGTGAAATCCTGGGGTGGAGCCACTCTTGTTCATGTTTTCAATAAGATCTCAGGGGCCCTGGCAGGCGGGAAACAATCCAGGCCTCGAGGAGGTGACACATCTGCGAGCAGGGACAGAGGGTGCAGGGGAAAAGTGCTATGTCATCCTGCAAACCCCAGTGGGGACTCTGGGTACCACAGAAATGCACATCAGATATGGAGAGGATGAGATTGAGCAATTCTCCCAGAGCCCAAAAGGAAAATAAGCAGATTATGGGGTGAGTTTATAACAAGAAATATTATTTCAAAAACAAGTTGAGGAATAGAGGGCAAAGTGGAAGCCAAAAAGTTGGGAAGAGATTCTCTGAATGGCCAGAGTTTTATTTATAAAAGGGGGCAGGGTGAGGCTCTTCCTAGAAAGGCTGAATTCAGACTTTACCGAGCAGCAGGGAGCAGTGTTTGGGGAGTGGGTGGAAAGGAGCCTTATTAAGAGCAGACTGAGCCACACTGGGCCTGTCCACTCTGGCTCCCACGGTCTGTGCAGCACTGTGTGGAAAGCTCGCACTTTCCCCTTTATCTGTTAAGAATTCCTGAAACCATTGTCATGAGAGGTTCCATTACTGCAGTTACCTGAAGAATTCTTTATATTGCTCATACACATTTTATGTACATGTGTAACCTGCTCTTCTGATGGAAACAGACCAGCCACTTCGAAACATCGATCCACAGCGGAGTTGGTGAGAAGCTTCTGATTCGTGTGGCTGAGAAAATGGTGCTAGTTTTGCATTGAGCCTGGTGCAGGCAAGACACCCTTCTGCCCGAGGACCCTTGCTGGTTGTCACTGTTCTTCCTCTCTACCAGTTTTAAACGCCATCTCCATCTCAAAGCTCTTGCTGTGTCTGCCGCTTGATCCTGCTTCTCGCTCCTGGGTGTGTGCTCTTGGTAGCCTGCCCGGCTCCGCTGGCTCTGGGCCATATCGTGTAGCTCTGTGGAGTGGGCTGGATGGTGATCCTGGGAAGGGCTACTGCTGCCTTAGTTTGTGGGGAAAGACCATTTCTAGTTGGAATGTGAGACAAAAACATGTCCCCAGGTGGCAGACAACCTGGGATCCAGGGAAAAGTTCCATTCTGGCTCTTGGGTCACGTGCCAAGTCACCTCACCCTGTGTGTATGTGGGCACAGAAGCAGGGGTCAGTGCTGGGTGGCCAGCAGCACGCCAGGCCCTTTGTCACCAGCTCAGAGACCGAGCTCCAGGGTAGGGGAGGTGACTTTGCTGGAGAGTTCTGAGGTTCCAGACGGGCACCTCCGAGCCAGTTGGGAGGAATTACGCCGAAGGCTGCAGAACATACAGAGAGGGAGAGCCCACGCCTGCCGCTTTCACAGACCCAAAGAATTTCTGTAGCTTTGAAGTTCTGAGTGGGAAATTGGAAGGACTTGGGAGTGTAGATAATACTAGAATCTGAATCCTGCAAGAGAAACCCCAAAGAGAGATTATGAAGAGAAGGTTGCAGAATTTTTATTTTTAATTGTTTATGTATTACTTATATCTTTACCAGGCACAGATTTTACCTCACTATATTTTAAAGCTGGTTAAAAAAAATCAGTAAAGTAGGATTACACGCCAAGAACAAAGAGGTAGGAAGCTCAGTCTAGGAGTTGAGGCTTCTATATCCCGGGGGTGTCTGAGCTGACAGAAGCTTCAGGAAGTTGTGCTCAACTAGAGAGGCTGGGGCATGTGGGGTGGGAGGAGTCCTGGCCTGGAGCAAGACAATGGGTAGTGAATGAACCCAGTCATTATCCCCAGGGAACTCTACCCCTGTTCCATGCCCTTCCTTGGTAATCTCCCTGCTTGGCGACTTGGTCCGGCCAGGTGACTCACTTTGACCAATGGGATGCCAACAAACATGATACAAGAAGCAGTTTGTGAGCTGTAATTTGCATCTTGGCCTTTCATGTTGGCTCCACGTGAAAGAACACATGATCTCGTTCACAGCCAACACCAGCCTCTAGGTGTGTGTGAGGCTGTGTTAGAACAGGGCCATCCAGTGCTGGACAGATGACTGCAGCAGCATGGGTGCCATACAACCAACAGAAGAACCACGAGCCAGGCTCAGC
Source organism: Petromus typicus (assembly GCA_004026965.1). Taxonomy (NCBI): domain Eukaryota; kingdom Metazoa; phylum Chordata; class Mammalia; order Rodentia; family Petromuridae; genus Petromus; species Petromus typicus. The sequence continues at coordinate 44,184 of PVIR01000430.1, forward strand.
CCAATCTGCTGCCCAGAGTCCTGAACAAACATAGTAGCTGTCATTTTAACCACTAGGTTTTAACCTGCTAAGTTTTATGACAGCAACATAAAACCGGTACACTACTTCAAAGGCCTCTCATCACATTTACACGGGCACCTTGCCCTACACAGAGTATATGGTCAGTAAACAAATCTTCCTATAGCTTTTATTTAACGAGGTACAGAATAAATTAAAAATTAGTACAGAATAGATAGATCATGCTCTGATTTGGAGTTAGTGACTCTAGTTTATCTCTGCTTTAGAAAGCTTGTCTCATAGTACCAAGTTTGTCTAAAAATGGATAATGTCAATGAGTTCCAGCACCTCTACTTACATCAGGATATCACAAGGTATTTTTCAGCATTCAAAGAAGAAATGTTTACCCAATTCTGTACCTACATTCTGCTTCCCAGGGAGATGGCTAGAGAGCTGGAGGGGACGACTGGGTAGCATCACACTAGTCCTTGCAGGCTGGGCTGAGTTCCCTCCTTGGGGACCACTCCTGTAGGATAGCATAACTGGCCAGGCACAACCGATAAGAGGAGACAGCAAATCTTATACCCAGGATCTTTCTTCCATTCCAGGCAGAGGTAAAGATGGAAATCATGTCTAATGTAAAGAACCACTTGGGAAAAATAGAGCTTTGTAACTCCAAGGTATTTTCTTTGGTGATTCTCAAAGTAGTTTGCCTTTTGGTCCTGGCTTTGCAAGATACAGTCGATTATGTAAATAATTTGTTAATGATTACTGGGTCTGATAAGCGTAATTTGAAAATGAAACACAGTTCCTGTATTAATTGGGGCCCTTTCTCTCAGAATGATTTGTTTAATGAGTCATACTGTTTTTTATCTCTATTCCACGGAAAGGTCAACTTGGTGGCATTTCAGTTGCCAATTTTCTCCAAAAAAAGTTGTCCTCTTTGCACCTGAGAAATGCTGTGAGTGCACAGAATTGTCTGGCCTCTGAGGAAGGTTAGTTTTTTTTCTTCTCTCCCACAGCCTAGCCCAAAAAGAAAAGTGCAGCAATTAACTGACGTAGTTTATTTCACAGGTGCTGCTTCCAAAAATCCTATGGAAGCTGCTGCTCATCAAGGTCAAAGCCCCATGAAAGATCTCCTCACTCAGGATACTGCTGCTGCATGGCATCCCAGGTGCAGTACCTTTCTCTTGGGGCATCCTGAGGCTGCCATCTGGAGATCCACTGCTGGGAACCTTGTAGTTTTGGGGGAGCACATTGGACTTCATGATGAATGGATATCAAAGGTACCACCTCACAAGACCTGGATATAAAATCTTCCCTATCATTTGTTACATTCAATTTCCAATTTGCATCTGTCATCAGTCAATCCAAAAGCAACTCTTACTGCTTGTTATGAGTGGTTCAGCAAAGAAGCATTAAATAAAATCTCTGGTCAAAGGGGATAGAGATTTAGCTCAGTGGTTCCAGCACCTGCCTTGAAAGCTCAAGCTCTTGAGTTCATTCCTGGATAACCACATACAACAATGCCAGGCATGGAGACTCACTCCAATCAGCAATCAGTACCACATAACACAGTGCCAGGTGTGGTGGTTCCCACCTGTAACCCCAGCACTCAGGAGGCAGAGGCAGGAGGATTGCTGTGAGTTTGAGGCTGAGTTCAGGACCAGCCTGAACTACAAAGTGAGACTCTGTTTCAGGGAAAAAAAAATCTCTGGTCAAGAACCTAAATGTTCTACACAGAAAAATACACAGCCAAGAAAAAAAAAAAGATAAGAGGAAAGAACTGGACCAGGACAAATGGAAACAAGGGCCCAAAGACACTGCAAAGGAATAGGAATGGTGATGGAGAGCCGTGTGGGGAGAAGACATCCGAGAACATGGCACTTCTTTCACTCTTGATCTCATCCAGGAGGAAAACGCAAACAAGCCTTGAACTTTGAAGAGTTTTGATTTGTGTGGTGGCTCGAAGGAGGCCATGGTTGGTAGAGAACTGCACAAATGAACAAATACAAGGATGGTGTGGAAGCCAGAGCTTCCTCGCTGGGTAAAAAGGGATGTACAGATGCAGAAGGGAGGAAAGCAGCAATCTACAGGGTGAGGCTGGACTCAGAGGTGACAGTGGAACTCATGAGTTCTACCTTCACTCTTCTGAACTGAAGTTGTAATGTTTCAGTTTCTGGCTTTTTTTTTCTTCTCTGTGGGTTTTTTTCTTGCTGTGAGTGGAAATGAGGGCTTTGGTGTTGAGCGACATCCTTAGCCTTTTTAATTTAAGATTTTGAGACAGATTTTTGTTAACTTGCTAAGTTGCCCAGGCTGGCTTCGAACTTGTGGTCCTCAGCCTCAGCCTGCTGAAGTTCTGGGATTATAGGTGCATACTATCACATCTGGCTTATTTCTGTTTTCCGTAACTATGCCTGTCTGTGCCAGTCTCTGAGAATGTCTTTCCCAATTACTTCTACATCTTAAGCTCCTACCTTTTTTCCACAAGGCTATCTATCCACTGATCAGTCTCTTTCTCTGAACTTCATAGTACTACACCCTACACTAAAAAAAAATTATGAATGTTTATATTAGAATAAAATTCATTATGGAAGTCTCACCTTACCTAGTATGCATACCGTCCAAGTGAGGACCAATGTTTGATCCTTTTTTTTTTTTAACCTGCTGCCAAGGCATTCAATAATGACATGTTGAAGCTGAGTATGGTGGCACACACCTATAATTCCAGCGCTCAAAAGGCTGAGGCAGGAGGATTGTCAAGAGTTCAAGGCCATTTTGGGCTACATAGGGAGTTCAAGTCCAACCTCAACTATGCAGCAAGATCCTGTCTCAAAAAACAAACAATGATTAAAAACTGGACATCAGGCCAGGGAGTTAGCTCAGTGGTTCCGGCGCCTGTCTTGCAGGTGCAAGGGCCCAGGTTCGATCCCCCGGTTAACCACATATCACACTGGGTGTGGAGACTCAAACCCAGCAGCAACAAGTACCACATACCACAGTGCAGGGCGTGGTGGCTCCCACCTGTAATCCCAGCCCTCGGGAGGCAGAGGCAGGAGGATTGCTGTGATGTGAGTTTGAGGCTGAGCTCAGGGCCAGCCTGAACTACAAAGCGAGACCCTGTTTCAAAAAAAAAAAATAAGGACATCATAGGTGCAAAAAGAAGTTATTTAATAAAAATGCCAACATTCTGAAAAAATATGAAAAGATAATACACGAGAAAGGAAAAATGAACCTGCTTATTAGAGACAAGTGTAGAGGAGTTTAAATGATCGGTCCATGCCCCAGAAACTGCAAGAATCCAGCCCAAGGCCTAGAGCCCACAGCAATGTCTCAGTCAAGTCTTGTCAAGGATCTGCACAGGATGGGCAGGGTGGAAGCTAGGAAGGCTAAACCTGATTGGAGAAGGATCTGTGCCATCAGGCTGAGGAGTTTGCACTCAAGGTCAAGACCAGAGCTCCACTGAGGAGATATAGCAGCCACCCTTGGTGACAGCAAGGACCGGAGCTCCTCCTCTGGTGAGAACAGCCAGATTCCTATCAGGACAACCAGCCATGTCGAACTTCTCCAGGAAAACCAACAGCGTGTAGTCTTCCTCTCCTGTTCTCCTTTTATGTCATTTTGGCAACAATCTTCAGGTGGGTCTTCCACACCCAGGCCATGCTAACTCAGTTCAGGTGTGTGTTACTACTTAAACTGACCTTGAGTTAAGCCACCCAAACCCTCATGATAAATGTAAAGGTATAGTATCTAGAGAAAGGCAGGTGATCCACTCTAGTCAGCCTTCAGCAGTCTGATGTTCAGCTTTTCAGTATCACGTTCACATTTGGGGGTTCAGAATTTAGGAGTGTCACACACAGCAGGTTAAAGTCATGCTGTGGTCAGAGTCGGAATAATGGGATTCCATGGACTGGAAAAGAGGTTCTTGGAAAAGGGAAGGGGGTAAAAGAGGGGAAAATACCAAATTGTCTGTATAAATCCCAGAAGACTTTATATGGAAGGAGCTGATCTATTCTGTGTCATGGGGGATAATCAATTTTGCAGGAGCTGGGTGGGAAGAATATTTTTATCTTAATCTAAGGTCTGACAGGTGCAGTTATCTAACCTGAAAAAGGCAGTTTAAGGTCAAGTGTTAATGTTGGTGGTGTCCTGGGAGAGCTCACCACAATGTGGTTCAGGACAGTCATGTACATATGTGGGCTGATTGGGACGACTTCTACCTCTGAAAGGCCACAAATAGATGATGCTCATCAAAAAGTCTCTAGAAATATGGGTGAACAGTCTATGGCTGAATGCTGAACGTGAAGTCCAGACAATGCATATACGTGGAACCAGGCAAAGGACAGCCAAGTTTTTTTTTTTTTGCGACAGGGTCTCGCTTTTGTGGTTCAGGCTGGCCCTGAGCTCAGCCTCCAACTCACATCACAGCAGTCCTCCTGCCTCTGCCTCCCGAGTGCTGGGATTACAGGCGTGAGCCACCACGCCCGGCCCTGTGGTATGTGGTACTGGTTGCTGCTGGGCATGGGTCTCCACACCCAGTATTGTTATGTGGTTACCGGGGAATCGAACCCAGGCCCTTGTGCTTGCAAGACAGGCGCCAGAACCACTGAGCTAACTCCCCAGCCCCAGGACAGTCAAGTTTTTTAGTGTTGTGGAGAAGCAGGTGGGACAGCCTGGAGAGGAAGGGCTGGGAAGGTCTCTGCACTGTGGAATTGGGTGTTCACACTGAGAGCAGATGATCTGTAGGTATGAGGAGGTCACACTGTACTCAGAGTTGTCAGAGGAATTAAAGTAGAAAAACAAAAACAGACCACACGGTGGATCTGAAGTCCGAGCTCTTATGCCAGATGACCACGAGTGACCCATTTTCCTGGACTTTAATTTCCCCGCTTTGTGAAGCAGGAGCCTGGGGGACTCGGCTCAGATTCCTTCTCCTCTGCGCTGCACTGGCTCAACCATCACTGGCTGCTATGGTACAGCGGTGAGGATGGGAGGGATCCGAGAGGAGTATTTTCGGAAGATTGATTTAATATGCAGGCTGGATGGAAGTCGACAGGGAGTGAAGGCGGGATGAGTGGCTGTGAAGCAGCCACAGGAACTGTCTCAAAATGATGTCATTCAACTTTCATATTGTTTACTCAGACTTATGTCAGTGTTGAAAAGCACGGATTTGTGTCTCTATGTGACAGCTTCATTTCTAGGGCAAATTGATCTCCCTCCTTCCTCTTCCTCTCCTCCTTCCTCCTTCTCTCTCCTCTTTCTACTTTTCTCCTTCTCCCTCTCCTTGTTTTCAGGTGTATGTGCCCCAGTGTGTGTACATGCGTGGTAAGCAGGATCTCTCTCTGTAGCTCAGGCTGCCGGAAACTTGCCATTGTCCGCTTTAGCCTGTGGACCTGCACCACTGCGCTCGGCTCTCCTGTCTTCATTTTAAACACAGAAAGCTGATGACTATCATTAAAAACAGAACATCAGTGACTTGAATCTGGCCATGATTTCATTTCCCTGTCCTTTCATGAGAATGGTGGAAATAATGGCTCACTTTGGAGAGAATTTCTCTGCTACCTGTCCTGAAAAATATTCAACACTATTCCCAAAGAATTGAGACATACAGTGGAAATTCCACATGGCATATTTTTCCCTCAGCAAACTGGGCTGGCAAGAAAGTGAAGATGGCTGACCTTGTATCCTTGCCTGCTTCCGGCAGGTGCTCTGCTTCGTGACAATGTCATCACATATTGTACATGAGTTCTCGCCATGACAGTTTGCTCTGTTTCTTAAAATAAAATGTTTTCCACAGAGAGCTGACTGCCCTGGGCTGCTCGTGGAGGCCGTGGCTCCTCTTTAGGTCACTGGTTTGCAGTGGGACACAGATGGGGCGGGAGAGAAAGTCATGTCCCACTGCCTCGGGCACCTGGAGCTGCCAGGGGCTGCAGGCAAAGTTGGCTGGCAGTGGCCAGGACTTCTCAGTCATTTGAAACCAGAAGGTTTGCAAACTAGAGACGCTAATAACAGCTGTGACTCAGTGCCTGGAAACTCCCTGGAGGGGCCTGTGATGCTGTAGGACAGGTACCACCAGTGACTTCAAAGACAGGCGTGGGAATCCACAGCCTGAGCAGAGCTTAAGGGCCAAGAAGACAGGTGTCTGAAGGAGGAAGGTGAGGAAGCCAGACCTTTGTCATTCTCAGAACGGGTCTCTGCCACTCGAGAGCCTCACACCTGCCTTTCTTCCTTTTCTGTCTTCATTTCTTCTCTCACCCAATGAATGATAGGTGAAGGAGAGTTTAGGAGGCAGACTCAGCCTGTGGGTGGGGTTTGAGGATGGGGAGTCATTGAGATCATAGTTTTTGCTTGCACCAGACTCCAGGCTCAGTCGGTGAATCGAGTGGGGACTGTGGACTTGCACAGCCTTGATCTCTGCAGGCACAGCATGCCTTCTCTTTCCTCATTGCTCAATTGTGGTCTGTGACTCGTATTGGTCTGTGGGATAATTTTTATTATTAGTCTACAATGAGATAACCACAGAAATCAAGAGAAAGCATGTGAAAACTTGCAAAACTATTTGGTGGTGTTGTGACATCAAGCTCATTTTTACTGTGTTTTATCAATGCATTGGTCTCTGATGGATTAGGAATTTTCAAAAAGGTCCTTTTCTATGGAGAGTTCTGAGAAAGCACTGTATTCCAGTAGTTCATCAACAAAATATTTAAGTAGAGCCTACTCTGTGTGAGTGCCAGCTCGAGGAATAAAACCCTGCAAGGAGTTAACGAGCAGGGCTTGCTAAATCGTCTGCTAACAGCCTGAGGATTTAGGGGCAACTGTCTAATCCTTCCCTGTGCCAGGACAGACTCTAGAAGAACAGATGTCTTTGGTTCTACCGAAGTCTGCGGCACCTCACTAAGACCAAAATACAGCCTTCCATCACTCACCGAGGGAAGTTTTTACTCTGCTTTGTGGTAGGAAAATGAGGAGAGGATTTCGTAGCCTCGCTGGCTCAAGCAAGCAGGTGGTTGCTTCTCTTTCTGCTTCCCTGCATTTTCTCCATTCATCCGGAAGGTAAACTTCTGGGATCACAAACATGGACTGGAGATGGTTCTATTTCTGAATTTAAAATCTTAAGTAACTGGAACTTAAGGGACTGTTCCAGGAAGCTTAATTCTTCATAAATAAATCGTGTAGTTTGATTTGCTTGTACATTATCTCTTAAGATTTAGTTTTTTGGGTGTTTAAAGGCAGAGTAAATATATTCTTTGGGTGCCAACAAATGGCTCAGGATTCATCGGGCTGTGGGACAGCACAGCAGCACCCAATGGTCTCTGTAGGAGGCAGGGGCTGTGGGAGCCTCAAGAGGCCTCAACCGCGAGCGACCCTTCATCTCTATTTCACAGCCAAGGACAGATACAGAGGGAGTCAGGAGCCGCTTGGGTAATACATTACAACCCTGTCCAAGGATTTATGATGCAAACATGACTTACTTTGGGCTAAAACTTGATAATACAAAGTTTCACCACTAAATGAACTTGGTCACAGAGGAAAACCTCAACAAATTGACAATAATTCCTATTAAATACAGGGCCACATACCTAAGTCAGCACTAGCATGTGAGCTTTTCTTGCAGTGTAACATGCTGAGGGCTGTGAACCTGGGTGCACAGGGAAAGTTCGAAACAGGTTTATTAACCACTTAAAAACTATTTCCAGGTCTATTTTTTATTTAGTATATGTATGGTTTAAAACACAGAGTTCCTAAAATCTCACAATGCAGGCAACAACATTGATGATTCTCAAATACATTATGCTAAGTGAAAAAAAAAAAAGACTAAAAAACTATGTAGTGGCTCATTCCTGAAATCCCAGCACTCGGGAGGCAGAGGCAGGAGGATTGCTGTGAGTTCGAGGCTAGCCTGGGCTACAGAGTGAGCTCAGGGCCAATGTGAACTACAGAGCAAGGCCTTATCTCAAAAACTGAAACAAACAAGTAAACAACAACAACAACAAAAACTATGGGAAGTGCAATTCCACTTATATGACATCTAGAAAAGGGGAAATTGCAGGGATAGAAAGTAGATCTGAGGTTGTCAACGACTTGAAATTAAAGGGAAAAGTTGCCTATAAAAGCCACAGGAGAACGTTTTGGATGATGAAACTTCAATATGTTGATTACAGTTGCATTTATATGACAGTATGTATTTGTCAAAAATTCCCAGACAGTATACTTTTCAGGCAAAGTTTTCTGTATTATATTCCTGTACATAATGTACCCTATTCCTGCATGTATTAGTTTTAAAACATGAAAAAAATATCAGTGTTACCAGAATAAGCTAAAATAAATGCAGTTATTATTTTTTTCTGAGTTAAAAACACAGTGTTGTTAGCAACGTGAGGAGAAGACAAAAGGCACATTTTGTTTCCTTAGCAAAGTCCCAGACGTCGTTATGGATAGTTCCCCTCCACTGAGTGGCCTGGTTATTAGCGAGCACTTGAGAAAGGAGGTAGCCCTCACTTTCTGGGTAAAATATACCTTCAGCATCAACCTCTAGCCATTAACCAGCCTCAAACACGTCAGATCCTTCTTTCTTTCCAGCTTTGTCCACAATATTCCTTGGAAGAGTGATGTTCTCTCCTTAGTCTCAAGAGTCACGTCTTTTGGAAGGCCATTTTGTTTACCCCAGGTTAGAATCTTTTTTTCTCTTTGCTGGACTTCTGCAGTATTTTTTGCTCTCATCTTTCTCCTTAACACTCTTTATTTTTTATTTTATGTGCAAGTGTACATGTATTTTAGTGAAGTATTATTTGAGATGCACTGGAGGCACAGATTTTTATCTTGTATGGTAGGAATCTCTCAAAGAATGGGTGTTTAATGCATTTTTAAATGACAGTGATGATGATGAGAAAGATAGCAAAGACCTGTTGGTCTGCTTCTAACCTCATTTAGAGCATATACTTTTGCTCACACTGAACTTTTAAAAGGCCTTATTGGAGAGACTGTTTAGCATTCCCCTCAGTCAGCTAGGTGTAAGAAAGTTATGCAGATGAGAAACCCAGAACTTTAACTGGTAAGCTTACTCATAAGGAGATAAGAGTGTTTCACTGAGACATCTTTAGGGCTGGGGTTATGGTTCCGAAGAGGGAATATTTCAGCGATGATCTCCACTGAGCTGCTAAGAATAATGACTTGAGGTGTGATACTATGAATTTCTCCCAGAGGGCTTCTCACAGACTTAAGGTCAAGGGGACCGTCTGGAAGTGACAGGAGAGAACTACAGGTGGGTGGGGCAAAAACGAGGTTGGGGTGGGGGTGGGAGGAGCTCATCCAGGAACAAATGGCATCTGGCCAGTCTTCTGTGAAATTCTTCCCTTTATTCTTGCTGTTCTTTATTTAGCTTTTAAAAGATAAAAATGAAAACAAAACACAAGTTTAAAAAATTGTAAGAAGAGAAGCAATGATCGAAGGTAACATTTGAAAAAATTGTTGCAATGCGGTAAAAAGTGAAAATCTGCTAAGGTTTAAGAGAAGAATTTTTTGTTGAATTGGAATGTCCAGAAAATACTAACAAATTACCCAGAACATTCAAGCAAAAAATTCAGGAAGATTCTTCTTGGGAGAAATATGGGGGATAAGTACAGTGTCTGCTACAGGCTGGTAGAAGGCTTATCAAAGGGTGTCTTAGCACTGTTATTCTTTAGCTTCAGCTGCAGGTGGCCATCAGGGAATACCCAGAGAGATGTTCTTTGTATGTTCCATGCCAAATTAAAATTAAAACAAATTTAAGCAAACCCTTAACTCACTCACTGTTTCTCTTTCCTCTCTCTTCTCTCTGTCCTTTAGCCTTAAGCAAAGCCTACCAGAAACAGCTCATATGTAAATATTCTCCATATTTCAAGGACCTGTGTCTTTTTTTCATTACCAGTCACTAAGATACTAATTGCCTTGGTCAAAAGGTAGAGGACAAAGTAAAAAGTGCATCAGAGGAGTTGTGAACGTGACCTAGGAGGGCAAGTTCAAAGTCGGTGCCTGAAATGTTGGTCTCACTTAGTTCCCTCTGGGGTTCTTCCCCAGAGATCGAGTTCGTCAAAACTCAGAAGTCTATGTATGTAGCAATTGAATCAATTTTAAAAAATGAAAGAAGTCTTCTTTCTAAGTGGATGATATATTCACATTGTTTACTCTGAAGCAAAATGGGAAAGTATCTTCTCTGAGTTCCAGCTTTCACAAAATTCAAAAATGGCAAAGTGACGTGTTGGGAGTGGAAGTCCACACATCTGTACTTACATGTGACCTGTTACCAACAACTAGCAAGGGCTCAAAGCACATGCTTTAGAAATTATGCAAATATGTATATTTATGCAGTGAATTATGAAAAGCTTTTCAAAACAAGCTGGGCTATTTACATCACAGACCTTGAGACTTCCAAAAAGTTGTTATGCTCAATTATGTCAACTTGCATTTTCCAGCATGAGGCCTTTTAAGAAATACTGCCTTGTAATGACATCATGAAATAGTGAGAGGAAACCACGAGAAAAATAAGGTCAGAGAGCCTGTTTCTCCAGACCACCATTCTGAGTGAATCAGGGATGGAAAAAGAAGCTGTCTCTGTGCAGGGAAATCACACCCTGCCACAAGAAATAAGGACAGAAAATTGGAGCCAGGCCCAACATAAGTACGTTGAAACTCCATAACAAGGGGAGAACAGAAGTATTTACTTTTTTTCTACTTGAATCAACTTTGTGGTATGAAGGATGGAATGATTTAATTCTGGCGGGGGAAATAGTGTGCTTTCATCTTTAAAACATTTTCATTTGAATGAAATAGCTTTCTGAAGTCAACACAAAAGGATGTTGCCTGCTAGTACTCATTGCAGTTTTTACAGTGTGTGATTTTAATTTGATAAATCGAAGATCCTCGTGGGATTCTGTGGGTGAAGTTGAGCACTTTCAGTGTTTTTCTTTTATTCATCCTATGTGTCACTTTAGTCTTTCATTAGCTATCAGGAACATTTTCCCCACGAGAATCACCTTTCTTTGTAAAAGTACATCTTGAAACTAGTCACAGAAACTCTTAAGTTTCAAAATGGAGTGCAGACAAACAGCCAGGTGCAGGGCCACAGCTGCAGAAGGCTACACCTATATGCTGACACTTGTAAGATAAAGTGAATAGTTAATTTTAAGTGACAAGACTATAGATCTCTGTATTTAAATAGATGGTACAGGTTTCACACTTGGTAAAAAATACTTACAGAATTCATGATAGAGATTGATTCTGGGGAGAAAGGAAAGGAAATGATCTCAGGTAGGAAACCAAGAAGCTTCCACATTATCATTTATATCTATGTAAATATTTATTCCTAATATGCATATATATGTATATATTTTTAAAAATATCTCCAGCAAATATGGCCAAATGCTAGCATTAATAAATTCTAGTAGGCAGTAGGAAAATAAGTATCTGTTAGTGATTATGTTTTTCCAATTCTATCTTCCTGTTTAATAAAATGTAAAATGTTAAGAGAAAAACCCAGTTGAACTCACTGGAGCTAAATAATGAATATGCAACCATAAATGAAACAGCTGTCATTGGGGAGAGACCAACCTAAATTCCAACAGCAGAAAATGTTGTCTCAGGCCTAGGGATTTAGCTCAGTGGTTCTGGCACCTACCTTGCAAGCGCAAGGTCCCAGGTTCAATCCCCAGTAATCACATACAACAATACCGGGCATGGTGATCATGCCCACCAGCAATCAATACCACATACCCCAGTGCTCGGCATAGAGGCTCATGCCTGTAATCCCAGCACTCGGGAGGCAGAGGCAGGAAGATTGCTGAGTTCAGGACCAGTCTAAACTACAAAGTGAGACCTTGTCTAAAAAAAAAAAAAAGAAAGAAAAGAAAATGATGTCTGACCTTTGTATCAGATCTGTTTTATTTTCAGAAGGAGATGAATCAGGTCTCCCCAGACAGGAACTCAGTTATGCTGTTGACAACTTGCACTTGGCACTAGCCATAGACTTAGTTTTCCTTCTTCATTTCTGGAATCCCTCTTCCATGAGTTTTCTGTAAAATCAACATAACAATTTCTGTCTACCTGTCTGTCTGTCTGCCTATCTATCCATCTATCTATAGATCATTTATCCACTTACAGCATTATGTGTAAGATTGGTGAATAAACTCACCAGAGAGCGGTACACTGGTTCAGTTACTTCACTGATCAGGCATCTGTTCTCACATCAGGTGCTTCTCCTTGTGTTGTTTGCAGCCTAAACCAGAACTCTCAACTCTTGGTTCCTGGGCAGATGAGAGCTCTCTTTCTTCCAGACCTTGTACTGAGAGGTTACTAGAAACAGATAGACTGAATCCCTCCCTCCTTGGCTCCTACTTCATCACTCAGCTCAGGTAGCTTCCCTCTTGCTGAGCGCTTGTCTGCTAGGACCAATCAGCAGCCCTGTCGGCGGCAGCCCCAGGTGTGTGAGCTTCACTCCCACAGCACCCTGCTGCTGCTGGCTGGGCTCACGTGTTTGCTCTGCTCTGGCTGATTTTCCAGCCCTGTGATCTGAAACTACTCATCCTATTTCATGAGTGGCTGCAGAGGGACTTTCCAATTTTAAATGTCCTTAGAGGAGATTTAAAATAAAAATATGAAACTAGAATTTTAAGAAGTGTAGACTTTATAAGGAAAAGAAAAATGCAGAGATCTCAACCTGGGTAACTTAGTACTTTAGTGATGCCTGCCTAACAGATTCTATCCATGTGGTAAGGGCAGAAAGAAGGGCCATGGGGCTTGAAAACCCAGCCAGCCTGGATTCAAGTTCTGCTTAAAGATCTCTGAGCCTCAGTGCCTTCAAATGTAAATAGAAATAACAACAGCAGCATCTTTCTCTAAACACAATGTTGTAAAAGTCTTTTACCACTCGGAAGGTGGCCACTACCCAGCAGGAAGAATCACCCTGAGATGACACCCACGCGAGCGGCCCTCGTGGGCTGGGGAGACGCTCAGGCCACATGACTCTGAGGCCGCAGGGTCGCTGCCTGGGAACCAGACTTCTTTAGAAATGGACAACTTAAGTGTGAGACTGGTGTTTGGACTAGGTAACTGTGAAGGTCCTTCCAACTCCGGGATTCCATAGTTCTGTGACTATAAATTGTTTTCTAGGAAGAAGTTAATGTGTCAAGCTAAGTGTGTACCCAGTTACGCAGAGACACCAGACTGGATAGAAGTTCCATTTAGTTTACTGATTGTTTAAAAAAAAAAAAAAAAAAAAACAGGGCTTGCAGCAACAGGGATTGGACCGCTCCATGGAAAAACTTATCTGTGGCTCTGCACACTGAAAAAGGAATTCAGAAGTCCTCGTGCAGCCCTTGCCCGCTGCCCTCGTGCCTCTTCTGCCCGGCCCGCCAACAGCTGTAAGCTCCTAAGCTCTTCTTTCCTGGAGCCTTCAGCCTCTGTGATCAGGGCTCCCAGTGCATGCATTTCAAAGGGAAAGAGGTTTCCAAAATTGAGTTTTAAAAAGCAAAATCCTCAGAACTATGTCTTCCTAGAGAATGCGTTTTTGAAGTAACTTCATAGAAGCAAAAAGGCAATAGGAAAATAATTTTTATTTGCAGCCCAAACTGTGACTATAATGATGATGATATTTTGTGTTAACTATTTTAACGACGTTAACAGAAAGGGAAAACCTAAATGCTAGAAAGAAAGCCTTGACTGACGTCTTTAGCAGGATGTCTACAAAGAGAAAACTGTGGACTTACCGGAGCTCTTGTAATGCAGGTGTCAGTCTGAAACAAAGTTTTGGCACCTGAAGCAAAGGTACTCTCCACACGTGAGCACCTGATCTCATGTAATACCGTGTTCTCCATCAGGTGCAATCAGACTGGAAGTCGTTCAGGAATGATTTTGTACTTTAGTGTTTGTTCAGCATACGCAAAGACAGGCTTCAGGAAACACTTCACAATGAACATTTCAGAGACATTTTATCATCATTTCTGAGTGATTGTCAATTAACAAGACTTCCCCTCCCCCAGGCGGCTGTCACTGTGGAATCCAGCACACCAGGCGCTGCTATTTAAAGGTCTTCGGCTCAATTGAACATAATAGTTACCATGTCCTGGGTTTCTGGGGATGTGCAAGTTTGAATTTTCCTTAGTCAGGGGAAATAGTGGAAAAATACTCTGGGAGTAAAAACGTTTGCGAAAGAAAAACGTATATTCCATCATGCCCGGGAAGAGAAAAGAGTCATCAGGTGGAAACAGAAGCTGTCAGTATTAAAATGGGATCTGGAGTTGAACTGTGTGGACGTAACCTGGGCGCGTGCGCCTTCCTCACCCCAACATCAAGCCACCCCGGGAACTGAGGCACCGTTGAGTTGGGGAGGATGGAGCTGTCAGCACACTTAAACCATCAGTTGCTCCCTTGAAGATGATTTAGAGAGTTTTAATCTCAATAGAAACCCGGGCTTCCACCTTCCACCTGAGCAGCTGCAACCTGGACCAGGTAGCCCTACGGTGGAGTCGAGCTTCTCCTCCATTTCAGTCAGTAGGGGGCGGCTCTTCTCCTTCTTTTCCGTCTTAGGGGGCGGAGCTTCTCCTTCATTTCCACTAGTAGGGGGCGGAGCTTCTCCTTTTCTATCAGGAGGCATACTGGATCCCAGGGAGCAGACAGCTGTGAGCATCCAGAGACAGTGAATAGTGTAGGCCCTGCACTGAACACCTGAGTTCCTGACGCTAATTTTCCAGCTCTGCTTTCTTGGGCAAAGGATTGGACTCCGCCTAAGCATCAGGTTCCTGATCAGCAAACTGTAGAGACCCAGGACTTATCTCACTGCGTCCTCTCAGGTCGAGTAAAGTCACACAGAGCACAATGAAGTGCTAAGAAAAATAAGAAACACTAGCAAAAAATTAGCTCGTGCTTCAAAGACTTCTCCCTCTGAGTTATGCCTTGTTCTTGAAATATTATCCTATTTTTGTGGTTCCTGTACTGGGACAATTCTGAAAGAAAAGATTGCTATCGTTTATGCACAAGGGTCCACAGAGATGCAGTTTCCTGAAGGTCAGTACAGCTGCTTCCATGAAGGAGAGTGGCCTTTCATCCCCTCAGGATTGGCTGTCCACTTCGGCCCTAAGTTGAGGCTCAGTAATGAATTCAGGTGTAATTAGCATCTCCAGCTGGTGCTTGCTTTTCCTATAGTCTACAGCTTTCTGTCTTTTAAAGACTGCGTGTCTGGGACTCCTGTGGTTAGCAAATATTTAAAACCTGACAGATGACATCTCTTAGGTTACAAATGTTGGTTAAAAATAGGATTTTCAACAGGTAGTTCTTCACCCAAAAAACGAAGGAGACTGACTGAGGAGTGAAGGTTGCCTGACAGATAGTGATTATGATGACGGGAACTGAAAATGCTATGGCACGTACAGAAAATGCCTGGTCAACATAGCGCCCTCAATGGAGGGAACTAAGGGCTGAGACTTACGCAACAGGCGTACATGGCCCAGACTGTGCCAAGAATCTGCTTCAATCAAATGAACGACATTCTTGGAAGTGGGTGAATTTGCCCGGTTATTTCTGGCAACAGTTCCGGTTCTCAGGCTCTTTATCCTACCAGTTGTACTGCTAAAGTAAGAAATATGTGGTCTGCCTGATATCGAGACCTTCACGCCAAACACTGTCTCCCTGACTGACAGAAGGGAGGGTCCTGCCTAGACTGTGCATATGAGGACAACAAACAAAATGCTTCAGGAGAACAGAACCTCTGCCTCGCTACAGTCAGTCACTGTCTTGGCTTGGATCTGATGCCCCACCTTTTCCTCAAACGCGAAGGCGATGTACACCTACACATTCCCAAGACACGCAAGTGCATGCATGTGTATTTAATGACGCTACAGTCTGTAGTCTTCCTTATCATTATAACATGTCTGCAATGGCTGTGAAGAAGAGAATCTTTATCTTTGAAGATACAAGGAGTACTGCCATTTTGGAGAACAGCCTTAGGAAAATTACAGAAAAGACTATTTCTTCCCTCACTTGCCTTTCCCCCATCATCATTTTCTAACTCATGGTGAGCATGGTGGCTCTCATGGTGATGCAGGAATGTTTAACTTTGAGCTTGTCCTTAGTGGCAAGCCAACAAGTCCCTACTCTCTGCCTCCAGCCTTGCCCAGCGCCACAATTTCTTTCCCAGCGCCGGGTGGGCTTCTCTGTTCCATGTCCACCCAGCCCCAAGCTTCACACCACACATCTAGCTCTGTTTGCTGGGGTTCCCCTCAGGACTCTTGTTCCTACGCCTATCATTCTTTTTATAATTATGGCCTTCTCTCGCCGTCTGGATTCTTGACTGGTGTTTCTTTCTCTATAAATCTATCTCCCCTCTTGTTGTGGAATGTACATGAAAAACCCAAACTGACTTAGTTATTTTTTACTTTAAAACTTTCAGGGACACTGTCCCCTACAGAATAAAGTCCAAGGTTCTTGCTAAGATGTATAAATTCTTTCCTAACCTGGCCTCTGCCTGTTCAGTGGCAATCTTTTCCCACTCTGGTGACCTGGTGGTCTTACGGCCTCACTCTGGACATTCTCCTGCCATCTTGATGACATGCTCTACTCTTTCTAGCTTTCATGCTTTTGAAAACTCCTGCCCTTTTCATCTTGGCCCAAACTACCAATCGTCTAAGTCCCCGTGTATTGATATCTGGCACATGACGCTTTCCTGGGCAGTCCTAGCCCTTTTGAAACTTGCTCCCTCTTTAGGACTCAACAATAAACCCTGTGTGATTTAATTGGAGGTTAACATTGGTCACTTCCTCCTCCAGGCATCCAGCCCCCAGGGGCCAGGACTGACAACTCTGGTTTCATTACCTAATATAGTCTTGGCCTCTAATGACACTCAACAAATGTTTATTAATAGAACAATATACATTAATTAATTTGACTTTTATAAAAGTGCCTTAGAAATAGGTTTGCCTTCAAGAACAGCCTGAATCTGAAGAACACAGCAGTGATGAACGGTAGTTCATCAAAACTAAGAAAAGACCTCAGCAGTGACCTGCTTAAATCAGCAGGCTTATACTTTCAACACGTCAGATGCCAGATAGAAAGTTACTCCCTAAACTTAGGGAGAAGGTATTGGAACCCTGGCAAGTCCTCATTCCCAGTTCAAGAGCTTTGATGCCTGCATTCCAGGACTTAGTCATGCCTCACACCACATATGTCACCTGCTGTGTGAGTGTAGCCAGTGCTGCAGGTCACCAAAAAATGCTAATTAATACAATTGAATGCTAGAACTGAAACAAAAACTGTTGTGTCTGACCCCTAGTTTGAAAAAGACTGACTGCTGCTTTCAACTGTGTAGTGCCTGAGGATGTTGGGAGTCCCAGGAAAAGGGGAGAGCTGGTAGCCACGAGTGAGGATTTAGACCCAATCACATTCCGATTGTCAGACTAAATTTAGGACAGCCCATTTAAGCAATATGAACTCTGGGAGGCTGAAGCAGGAGGATCATCGTTCCAGCCCAGCTGGAACAACTTAGTGACTTAAGGAAATTCTATTTTAAAATTTTTAAAAAATGAAAAGAGCTGAGATTATCGCTCAGTGCAAAGGCTGGGGTCCAATCTCCTGTATCACAAACAACAAAGGCAGAACAACATGAAATCCTTTGGTCTGAACAAAATCTGTCCGTGGATTCCTGTGGGCAGCCAGGCCAGGGGATTCCATGTTCTTCCTCTGAGTGGATCGGGCTCAGATCCGACAGGAAAGGCTGGTCTCTTAGCATCTGGGGATCCTTCTCCTGCCAGGTCTTCCCAGGAGGCCAGAGAGAACTGGAAGCAAAAGGAAACAAAATTTGAAAACTTCATCTTTGTTCACTGTCAGGAAAAAAAAAATTAAATTTAGGTGTAAGAGTTTATCTATTTAATTTAAAAAAAAAGGTAACAGGAAATAGCCAGATCTTTTGTAAAAAGGAAGGGGATCAAGAGACGGATAAAGGGGAAGGAGATAAAAAAGCATTAAGACCTGTTATGTGCAGGTACCAATCCCCACGGAGTCACTATGAACTGCAAACGTGAACTAATAAAATATTAATGAGGAAAAAAAGAAATTGTGTATATAACTCTCAGCTTGAGAGCACACAAAAAATTCAGAGAAAGAATTTACTAACTGAATTTTAAACTGCATGAGTATTATCACACGTGAAGCACTTCGCTGTTTTTGCAGACAAGGATGTGAGCTTGAAGTGGCAAAGAATTGGCCCCCGGGTCCCAGATGAAGTGACAGGGCGCTTAGGACTTCTTGTGGGCATCATCATTGCTTGGCTCAGCTCAGACTCCCCTCAGAGGCAAAAGGACTCAGGACTTTATTGCAGCAGAATTAATTTGCTGACTGAGAAGAAGGGGGAGTCCCATCCAACGACGGGCAGTGGGGATGATGCTACTCTGCCAAAGATGCAGGTTAGTTCTGGCGAAGGCCTGGAACCTAGTTTTAAGGCAAGTGGTGGTGAGAATGGGGGAAAATGAAAGACTTATTAGGTGCCTGGGCTGTACGCAGCATGTCTGGGAACTCCGCTTCTGCATCCACAATGGCAGGACTCTGACCTGAACAGAGATGTCCTCTATCAACATCGGTTATAGATTATTCTGGGAGCCCTGGGCTTTGGAGGGATAAGACTATAAACCAATAAATAACTGCAGTGTGTAAGAATTCCTGCAGAGTAATTTATCCATCACAACAATGAAACCACTCGCTATTGAACATTTTACTTGCCAACACTGGCTTTGAGACCGTTGCGCTGCTATACCCACCACTTCTACAAGGTCATGTTGTGCAGACTGTCAGTCTCAACCCCCCTACCTGAAAGACTTGCTGTGTGTGAGCCCCAGAGCACCACAGATAGCCGTTTCCACGTCCCCTTTCTGGGAACTTCTGAGGACTCAGGACAGCGTTCCCTCCCCACATGGTTTGGCTTTGCTATGTCTGCAGTGCTTTGGAGGTACTGTGCCAAGGGCAGCGCTAGGTATCTTCAGTCTCCCTTATGATGTGGAAGCCGAGACTCTCATAGACTATCACCCCGCATGTACTGACATTTCATGTCAACAGACCTAGCAGAAGCAGATTCAGATGTAGATGTCTGCTCCCCAGGACCACATGGTGCCGAAGCTGTAACTTCCTCGTCTTTACAAAGAAGGAACTACACACGCTTGTGTAGACTAGGATTTTGCCTTGCTTGCTTTCAAATGATAAAAATAAACTTAGACATATTTTAAGTCACAGTATTTTTCTTCTTTACTCTTTTTTGTCTTATCTGACTATCTACATAAATTGCAAGAATAGTAGAAAAGGACCCCATAAGTTGTTTTATTGTGTACAGACATATAACATAAAACTCACCACTTAAACTGCCCCAAAGTGCCCAGTTTGGTGACATTCAAAACATTCAAAGGTTGTATGACCATCACTATTATAGCATTTCCATTGCCCTGTCCCCACTAAGCAAGAACTCTTCGTTCCCTTCCTTCTAGCTCCTGACCACCACTAGCCCACATTTTGTGCATTTGCGTGCTCAGCATGTGACCCGTGATGTTTTGGTCACATACATGTTAACGGTCCCATAACACTCTATCTCCTAGTGACACTGTGGCCATCTTACTTTGTGTAATCCCCTCTACAATGTTCTCACAGCCATGGAATTGCTAAGAACACACTCAAAGAATGTATCTTAGCCATCTAGAAGTAGGTGGCTGTTTTTGAAATAAACAGAACGTTGCAATGTGGGGTCTGGCTTCTTTGACTTAGCATACAATTTTCCAGGTAATTTCAGATTCAGTGTTCTGGATTATTTAAGGTATATTTTGGACAGTGAACAGCAGCAAAAGAGCAAGCCAAGCACATTAATTATGAGTGAGGGTTTTTTCCTTACTGTTAAGGGGAAAGTGGTCCTTGTTGGTCACAGTAAGAAGGGGAAAATCTCTCCATCTGCTGGCTAATTGATCTAAGGGGGAGTTCTCCTCCACTCTCCCTTACTCTGGGCAAGGCCACCTGCAGCCTGGCTGCAGAGCCTGCTAAGGAACATGGCATGAGGGGTGAGGAGCCAGGCTCAGGGTTTTTGCAGGCCTACTTGGTCTTCTCCTTCCCCGGCCTTGGTACGTACCTGAGGGAAATGGGGTGAGCTATTGGATGAGGCCAAGAGGCAGAGTGAGGTGTCAGGTGGATTATACGGCAGTGGATTAAATGGAAGGAGGTTGCTGGGAAGTCTCCAGCCGAGGCCTGGAGAGAGACTTTACTCACTTATCTCCCCAGCAAACAAGTTCTTTTCAATGAGATCATGGAGGCCATCACCTCCTTCTGTGATCCACCAGGACAGCTGCCAGTGAGCGTCTTTCAGATACGTAGGCTGAAAAGGACACTCTCCGTGAACATTTAATCAGAATTTAATCATGATACAATGCAAAAGAGTGCAGGAGAAAATGTATACTGCAACTCACCAGCATTCTCTCCTACCAGACGCCTCAAAATGTCAAGAAAAATAATTGTGTGCCTAATACTGTCAAATTTAAATCATGATTTGATGCCAGAGATGAATATAAATCTTTTTTCCAGTGACAGCTCAACACTTAGAAAATTTACTTCACCATTTCCTTTCCCAGTTAATGTCAAATTGAAAATTAATGCTTGATACATTTATGAGTAGGAAATTTTATGCCTTTTCCTTAGAGAATTTCTTTTTCTTTTTTCCCCTCTCTGAATTTTGGATGAAATGGGAAATAAACACATAAAAAGAAAAACTAATAAAGTGCTCTTTCCAACCTTTAACATGAAGACAAAGGGTCATGATGAGTTCAAAAATATTTATCTTATAATTACTGCATTAAAAATCATAAACTGAGATAAATGTCACAGAAGCCACTGAGGCATATGACTGGTCACTTTTATGAGGCAGCTTAAAATAAAGACACGCTGTGCTATATTAAAATTGCTGTGATATTTTAAAACATTCCTTTCAAATGTGCTGAACATCTAAGGCGGGAGTTCTTAGTGGGCTCTGGAGAATGGCTGTCGCACTGCTCACACGCAACAGTGCACGCACCATTCTGAGGCTAAGGTCATACTCTGTTTCCTTTTGTAATTGTGAGAGCAAAGGTGATTCATGACTAGGAAGATTCCTTGATGAAGAGCTGGATGTGCAACTACTGTGAGCTTAAAGGGGTCTTCCATTCTGAGATGCCATGAAATCAGCTCTGTGTTCCTCAAGGATATTTTCTTAGCAAACAGGTTGATGCTAGCAAACACAGACTACCTAGATAACACACTGACTGTAGCGTCAGCCAACATTTGCCCACCAAAGTTGTTATACCTCTGGCTATTCATTTCTGAACAGGATGCAGCTTTAGTTTTCCTCAAATCTCGTCTGTTTAAAAAAAACGTGTAAGCCTGGGCCGAGGAGTTAGCTCAGTGGTTCCAGCACCTGCTTTGCAAGTGCAAGGGCCTAGGTTCAATCCCTGGTAACCACATACAACAATGCCAGGTGTGGTAACTCAGGCCCACCAGCAATCAGTACCACACACCACAATGCAGGGTGTGGCAGCTCATGCCTGTAATCCCAGAACTCAGGAGGCAGAGGCAAGAGGAGTGCTGAGTTTGAGACTGAGT
The DNA here is from genome assembly GCA_004026965.1 of Petromus typicus. Lineage (NCBI taxonomy): Eukaryota > Metazoa > Chordata > Mammalia > Rodentia > Petromuridae > Petromus > Petromus typicus. The sequence continues at coordinate 65,802 of PVIR01000430.1, forward strand.
TCAGAATCAGCCTGAACTACAAAGCGAGACCCTGTCTCAAAAAAAAACTTAAAAAAAAAAAGTAAGTCTTCACTTTAAGTACAGTCCTCACTTTTTAATAATAGCACTTTATACAATATTATTTGCTAAGTTTGAATATGTTTCATTGTCCATCTCTGACCAGGAGACGACATTCTATAAGCGAAGGTTCCACAACATGAGCCTGCAGCTTCAAACTCCAAATTCCTCAGTCCAGAAAGCTATGAAGATAGAGTTTTTCCATAACTCATCTGGCAGCCAACTTGACCTTACTTGAACTCATTTGGCAGCAAAATGTGACTTGAACTGGCACATAGCTATTTATAGGCACTATTTATCTATCCACTTAGTAGGAATAATCATCTATTTTGCAATAGAAACATTAATGTTTGATTATAGGCCACTGACCCAGACTCAACTTAGGTGCCACATAACATCTAGTGTGGACTGTGTTATCTCCTTAAACCTCAAAAAAATCTGGATTTCAGAATACATGTGGCCCCTCTGGTCCTTACAGCTTGTGGACCTAGTCCATATATTTTGTCTATAAAGATACACTATATCTAAACTTATATATGTCATAGTACCTTTAATAGTTTTAATACTTGTGGGTTTATATGATCATTCTTCAGAAGGAACAAAATATTTCCTCATCTTTCCAAATTGGCTCTCTCTATACAGCAAGTTAATTCTGATTTGTGAAAAATGAACCTGCAAAAGTACTTTACTTTGTTTCCAATGATGTTTCTAAAATATAGGTAAAGGAAACAAGCAGGAGTAGCTAAGTCCAGAGAGATAAACACTGCACGACGTTATTAGAGGTGAAATCTATAAATATCAAACTCTTAGAAGTGGAAAGGGGCAGTGAGTGGTCAGAAAAGGAAAAGGGAGATGTTGGTTAAAAGATTTTAAAAATTCCAGTAAGACAGGAAGAATAAGTTCTAGTGATCTACTATATGACATAGTGGTCATATTTAGTTAGATTATGTTATACAATACAAAACTGCTAAAATAGTGAATTGTAAAGTTCTCGTCCTGGGGCCGGGGAGTTAGCTCAGTGGTTCCGGCGCCTGTCTTGCAAGCACAAGGACCTGGGTTCGATCCCCAGTAACCACATACAATACTGGGCGTGGAGACTCACACCCAGCAGCAATCAGTACCACATACCACAGTGCCGGGCGTGGTGGCTCACGCCTGTAATCCCAGCACTCGGGAGGCAGAGGCAGGAGAATTGCTGTGATGTGAGTTGGAGGCTGAGCTCAGGGCCAGCCTGAACCACAAAGCGAGACCCTGTCTCAAAAAACCTAAAAAAAAAAAAAGTTCTCATCGTGAAAAACAAATAAGTATGTGAAGTACTGGATATGTTATTTAGCTTAATTTAATCATGATACAATGCAAAATATATATTACTTTGTATTTTATAAGTATATACAAATATTATTTGTCAATTAAACAATAAAAGTAAATACACACCAAAATAAAAATAAACAACAGAAAAGATCATTGGCCTGATTTGAAGATTATGTATCTTGGTCTCTATACAGCCTTGCACATGGAAGTAAAATAAGTGAATAAACAATTATAAATTGATTTAAAATACAGTAAACTGATGATATGTTACAACATTAGTTGGAAACAAAAAGTCTAAGAGTATAATAACCTTTCATGACATCAGTTTCGAACTTTGCTCTACTGTTGTAATCTGCACTGTGAGCTAAACTTAATTTCTCAGTGCCATCATGAAAACTGTAACTTTTCTCCCCTTATAAACATGGTTCTATTCTCGGACGCCTGGCAAGTTCCAGCCTACAGTGACCCTGGAAGGGTGTTTCTGGAGGAATAGTCGGCCAAGGTAAATCAGAAAAATGTTCAAATAGTCAAAACAGACAAAGAAAGATTTGAATGATGGCCGGATGTACAGTTACTATGCTTCAGGAAAAAGACTGAAATGGAAATAATGCTATTTAGGTGTCAGCAAGACTAACAGAATCAAATACATGGTACCCAGAAGGCAGAAAGTGAACTAGGAGTTTTTGTCTGAAAATGTGTTTCCATTTCAGCATCACAGGGAAGGCAGTAAAATATCCTCCTTTTTTCCTAGACCTCTATTAACTCAGAAATAATGGATGAGAGCAGAGGTATGAGGCCCTCATAAAAACACAGCCGGGTCAACAAGACTTGCCCATGACCTGCAGAATTGTCTGAATTTCCATAAAGGGAGAATGTGTCTGTTGGAAAGTTTGGCAGGGTGAGAGGAAAACACGTGACTATCGGTGATAGAAAAAGGAGTCAAATGTTGGCTCTGTCCATCCAAGCCCTATTTAGGGGAGAAAGGCAGGTTGGTCTCAAAGCCAGAGGGCTTTTGACATTCCAAACCACAGACGAAATGGGTGCGTTGATAAATCTATCCAACCAGCTCCTGGTTCGGATCCTATTCTTTCCAATGACCCTTTCATTACAATTCCTGGATATATAGAATGTTCAGTCATGCTCTAGTGTATGCCACAGGTCTTGTGATAGCTACACTGTGAATTATTAAAGTGTCTTTAGGATCTTATGTATCAATCTCGGGAAGTGATGTCAAGAAATACATCCATGCCAAACAGGTTGGGAATTGTCCAGATGGCCCCCACCATCCCGGGAGGTGCCCCTAGTCAGCTGCCCTGCTCTCAGCTTCCCAGCCTTCCTACACTTCCCCCCCCAAAGTATCTCACAAACAACTGTCCAGTAAGATAATACAAATATAATGCACTTCAAATGTATTCCGCTCTACCCAGAACATGTATACATACAATAAATAATACTATGTAGAGACAAGAATAACACACAAAGTCTTAATGCTGTGTCCGAAAGAATTTTGGTAATAAAATTTTCATTCTCTCTGTCTCTTTGTCTCTGTCTGTCTGTCTGTCTCTCACTGAGAAGGAGGATCATGAAGATAATGCTTAGGAATCTGTTTCAAGAGGAATAAACCTGAGCGAATCCTGACAGGGTTGTGACATGTCTGTTCCAATTACAATGTTAGTGGATATAATAAAATTTCTTGCAGTCAGACCTGAAGAAATACAATCTAGAACAGAAGTTTACACGTGAGTGAATGGTGACCTTCTCTTAGACATACTGATTTTTGGGTCCCAGGGAAAACACTTGGGCCAGCAACGAGGGATTTCCCCACTGCAGTGTCCAGGGAGAAAAATAGTTCTAGATCTCTCTGTTCAAAAGGGAAAAGGCCCGGATAGGATAAATACAATAAGTGACAAATAAATCAAGTATTTTCACATTGATAAGTGGCCTGCTACTAAGAAATGTGGTTTTTATTTAACAGAGCTAGCAAGATGACTATTTTTCAAGAACATGCAGCATATACTACCTTCATGCTCACTGAATTTATGTTGCTTAGGTACAGAGTTCCAGCAGTGCCATTTCTAGAAATAAACTTTTTCTTAGAAATATTTGGATAACAACCTCAATGCTTCCTGTGACACCAGCAGAGGTTGCCCCACATGTACTGCAATTTGAAGATTTGCACTCTTCTTGGAGAAACTATTGCTGGGGAGTGAAAGTCTGGATTCACAAAGGAAGCTATTATGTCACATCTTTTAATGACCAGCTCCAGTTGGACCTTGGTGTTGTTTGGATTTGGAATGGCTCCAAAGGCACGTCTGTTGGGAGCTTAGTCCCCAGCGTGGCACTAGGGGGAGGCAGGGAGACGAGGTGGGGCCTTGGAGAGCCATGGGTGTATGTGGTTTATGGGGAACATGTGCTGTTGGAGGGGTTACGGAAGCCTATCTTTTTATCTCTCTTTCCCTTCTTGATCATGAGACGAACAGCTGTCTAGCTACACACTCCTCAACAGGATGTGAGGCTCAAAAGCAACCAGGCCAACTGGGAATGGACTGGACCTTCTAGAGCCATGAGCCAAAATCAATATTTCTCTAAATTGATTAGTTCAAGTATTTGTTACAGTGATACAGTGCTAGCTAATACAGGCCCGTAGGTGCAACAAGCCCCTGGTACAAATGTCTTACACTAAACTGCTTCCCACACGTAGGCTACTATGTACCTACGTTACTGTCACAGCTAATTATCTAGTTTTTCTAACTGTAGTATAATTCATTGAATACTCAGAGTACACATAATGATCCCCGGGAGGTCAAAGAACAAAACAAAAAGACAGGGCCCTTATAATGAAGGAATTCCTAGTCCAGTGAGGAACAAAGACAAATAGTTTGTTGACACAAAGAAGACTAATTTAGGAGTCAACCACCTAGTCTTGATCTCAGGTGATCTGCTGCCTTGAGCTCACCCTTTGAGCTCCAATGTCTTACTTCCACAGGGGGTGTGGCCTGGCCTTGTGAGCCTAAAGATCTGCTTGATAAGAGTGCATTTTTCTAGGTCTGCTTCTGCAACTGACATAATACAATTCAGAAAACCAATTTAATAATGATTTCACATCTAAGATTACATAACTGCTAGTTTTCTGATTTGCATGAGGAAATTACTGAATTACTCAGAAACATTTTGAAGTTTTAGTGAGATGCCATCTCCAGCAATCATGCCTTCTGATGACAGGTTAATCTTTCTGAAGCACTGTTTTAATCCTGACCATCCTGTCATAAATCTCCAGGCTTTCAGAAAGGTTAGAGTTCAATAATTTTACAGACACTTCCCAGTCTGTTCTAAACCCACCTTTCTTGTTTTATTTCTAATTACTCCAAAATAGGAAATATATGCCAGGTGTGTACTCCTTATCTGAATATCTGTCTCTATCACCTAGACCTCTGTGCTTTGTTCACGTACTTTCATTTCCCTTGTGACTTCCTGTGGACTGGCTTCCTATGCCACTGTATCTGCAAGGTTATCACACCTCTAGATTATGTCACCTTATCATCTGCTCCTTCTTCTGCTCCTGGGCATCTGAAATGTGCCAACTGAGATGGGCTATAAGTGGAAGATACACCCAGATTTCCAAAATTTCATATGTGTGTCTGAGTGTGTATAAAATGCAGCATCTCATTTATGCTTATATCAGTTACATATAGAACCATTTAACCTCATCATTTTTCTTTAAAAAGATACTAGAACTTAAACAAAAAAGACTACTAGAAAATGTAAAAATAAATTCATAGCTTATGGTCTGTTGCTGTTGGACAGCTCTGGTTTAGAGTCCTTACTTCTAGTCCGGCACACAACCACACCTGCTTCTTTTTTGTCACATCTCACAGGTGGATATCTAAGCTCCCCAGCCAGAGTGGCTCTCCTGGGGACAGGCTCAGGGTGTTTGGCTGCAGGTGTCCTACAGTTCGTGCTCTCAGTATAGGGCAACCTCAATTCAAACCACGTGAATGAACTTCACGAGACTAATCACAGAACCTCTCCAACAGGGACGCTGCCAGAATGTTTTCCGAATATATCCAATGGAAAGAAACGTACTTGTTAATGTCTTACACTAGCACTCAAAAGATTGGAGGGGTACTGTATACATGTGCCTTTCAGTTACGAGGTTATATTGGTTGTCTGGTTTGAGAAAAGTTTATATTGCCTATTTTGTCCCGTGCTTGCAGGATGTTTTTTTATGATACTGTGAAGAATTATTAATTAATTTTCTTTCTTTCTTTTTTTGGTACCATGGATCATACTCAGGACCTCGTGCTTGCCAGGCAGGGATGGCACTGCTGAGCTCCATCCCTGGTCCCTAGTTTTTATCTTATATTTTTTTCACCTTGCACAGTACCTTTTCCTAGTCTTCAGAGTTTTGTGCCTTTGGTGATACTAACAAAAATTACCAGCACAGTTCTCAGATGATGGCACGTTAACGCCGCTGGACCAGGTGCTGAGCTTCACGTTTTGTACATGTTGTTTGTTTCCTTCTCTAGTAAGAAGGAATCTCTGTCACTGGAGATTACTCTTAATTAAACGACAGAAAGAATGAAAGAATTTGAAGTTATTTTATAAGAACAAATGGACTCAATTAGTGCCTATAAACCTAGTTTATGTGGGTGGGGAGGTGTTTTTTATATATAGCATCAGAAGGATTTTAAAACAGAATAGTGGCTCAGTTATCAGTTTTCAGATGCCACTGAGATCAATTATGAGTCAAAACTCCAGGAGGGATTTGAGTTTGGTATAAAGGGAATAAATATTTGCTGATACAGGAAGCTACTAAGTGGTACAGCAGGTCTTTGCATCTTGTCTGTGTTGAGGTCTGTACAGAATTAAGTATAACCCTAAATGATGACAAGGGTACTATTTGTGAGATCGATTAAAAACTTTCACATGCCAGAATCTGGAACTCTTCTGTGGGACTCAGTTTTATTTTGGTGTGTCTATTTTAAGAAAAAGGTAAAAAAAAAAGCATTCTCTCAATTGATCACAAAATCATTTAAGCACAATGAGTTCTTTAAAAAGAACATCTTACTAAAATACAGCCTACAAAGGCTTTGAAAGTGTCCTCAGAGTACAGAAAATGTTATTGGAACATCTATTAATGTTTATTCTTTAAAGGCATTTTTAACAAGGACCTCAAGATTACAGGTGAGTTCCTGTACTTCACATAACAGATATTTTAAGTCAGTAAATCTCCTGTACATTTGTTACCATTTATGAAATTGGGAACAAAGAAACTCTGTACCCCACAAGTTACAAAAGAAAGGTAAGCAAAAATACAAACTCCCATGGCTTGCAGTACTTTTCACCTCTATTCCAAGAAAAAGAGAACAACCTAGATCGTTGCTATTAGCTTTTACAACTCAATGCAAAAATTGCAGAGTTGAGTAACTTTTCAAATTGACTTATTTTTCCCCAAGTGGCTATGGGTTGAGAATCATTAAACCACCTCTTCTGCAAAGTACATAGCAAACAGGTTTTTTAAATCTCCTGTTTGAAAAGAAGATTACTTTATTCAGTTGTGGTTTCAGTGGAATTTTAAGTGCAATAGGAAAATGAAGGAACATTTGTTTGGATGCATGGGGTATTATATATTCCTGCAATTCTTATTTGTTCTTTTTTCCTTTAAAAATACTGAGGGATTTTTTGTGGGTGGAGCTGCTAGGAAAAGGAAAAGAAGGTCAGGAGGAAGTACTGAAATGACAGATATCACAAAGCAACGAACTCCTCCTATGAGAGAGTCTCAATGGGATTTAAAGCAAAGGCTACTGAACAGGCTTTGTGGGAAGTAAACCTGAATCATAAGGGAACAGAATCAGTTTCCCAAGGTCACCAGGCACAGCAGAACTATAGTCATAAGAGAAGCCAGAGGGGCCAAAGTTGGCCATCTGCTTACACAAGACTTTTGTTCTTTCAAGGCACACACAATTCTCACAAGTGAGCTAGTCTAATAATATCTAGTAAAACTACTTTAATTTACAAATAGTTGGAGGAACAACTAACATTACTCTCCGAGACTGGGATATGGATAGGCTGGCAGGATCATATAGTAAAGAAGACAGTATCAGAAAACATGAAGTATTTTAAGGAAGCCCCTCATCCTAAATCTTAAACCTATCACAAAGAACTTTTATAAGAAAAGTTCAAACAATAATTTCAATATTTTTCTGCTTAGAATTGCCACATAATTATGAGCAATAATAGAATTCTCAAGCAGAAATTTAAACTTGACATTTCAAATTAATCAGAAGTATAAACTTTGTGTCATAAATAGGAAGAAAAAAGTGTGACCTTGCTACTACCATTTAACAGCACGAGCATGGGAGAAGAGAATGTGAAGAGAGAGAGAAAAAAATCACACGTGCTGAAATACACTGAAAATCAGAACGTTAGGAAGCCGTGTGTGAGAAATTAAAGTTGCTATAAAGAGAATATCTAAAACTAAATGTCCTAGATGTTTCAAGCTTATTCAAGAAGAACTGAAGACATCCTCAAAAGGGAGGCTAGAGAGGGGAGTGGGTCCTAGACAAGAACTGGCTTCAGGTACAGAAGGTGGAAATCAGCTCTCTCCCCAACATCCAAGTGAAGATAAAGGTTTTGGGGAGGTTACCTCCACTGCTTTCTTGCGCATTGCGAACATTATTGCAAAGACCCTTCTCTAATGATCAATCTCATCTGAATGTCTCACGGTTACTATTTTTCCTCAGTCTGTCATTAAAGCAATTGGTTTTGGAAACCTCTTATCTGCTCTCTGATCAAATGGCTGAATCTGATGGATTCAGAAACTCTCTTCCCACCAAAGAAAAAAAGACCATTGTTGTGGTGAATTAATCCACAAAGCATCTATTAATAGTAATAGTGCTTCTATGATTATATCATCAGGAATTTCTGACAGTCTTGAAATGAAAGGAGAGTGAAAGTAGATATATCAGGGGAGGGGCATGGCCTGGAAAGCGGTGCAGTGGAGTTGGATTCACGATCCTTGAATGCACGATCCACAATGTAGCCACGCTATTTGGAAGACATTGAATCTAAAATCATGAGATTCAGAAGCAATATTCTAGATGGAAATTTAAATAACATGGAGGGTGTGTGTGAAGGGGAAGAAAGAGAAATTAATGTAATTCCATTTGCTGATGTGACTGTAGCACAACTATTTTTAGGTATAATCCAAACAGTGCATATCTTCTCCATTTTGATTAGTAGAAAATTGGCAGAGAGTCAAAAGAATTAGTATTTCTCAGCACATTATGCCAGACATGTACAAATAAAACTACATTATCTGTACCAGTGTATTTAAGTTCCTGCTAAGGTTTTTATTTTTTTCCTTCAAAAGAACGAACGGGCCCAGCTTTGTTAAAGACATGTAAAAGAAAATGAATCTTTTACAACTACCAGCAAAAGTCATAGAATAATTACTTTTCCTTAGAAGCGCTTACTAAAACTTAACTGTTAATATTACACAGATACTTCAGGTGCAGAATTTCTGCCTGGCAATTTTACATATTGTCAGAGAAAGTACATTCAACAAAATGTGAAATTAAAAGAAGCTAGGAAAATGTGCTTAACAAGGAAAGGTTGCACAATAGCCACATAGAAGTTATTAATTCCAGCTCCAAAGAAAGCACAGACCAAAGAAACTCTGTTGCCAAGTTTTATATTGACAAGTTCACCAAGAGACCAAACTATATGTGACAGAAACTGCACATTTCTACACGGGAGGGAGAATTTGTACATCCTGGAAACTTCTGACTATTCCACATTAGAGGACTTTACAGTGTTCAAACTAATTTCCAGTGAACAGTAGGTCAATGAATCCCGATCGCATTTTAGTTCACTGTTTTGATTTTAAGTGTTCGGCCTCTGGTTCTTTGATATACACAAAACCCCAGGTGAGAGAGACTCTGCATCCACATTGCCCTCCTCCTGCCATTTCTGCAGTTTACTATTTCACCAGGCTGCACAAGATTGGCAGTTTTCTCCTTCCACTGCTGTAGCTTTTCACATTGGCAGACTAACTTCAACATTTCCTTTTATAAATTGATGGCTATCTTCCTCATAAAATAAGAAAGAATAGTTTTCATGGGCATTGGACATCAATGACACGCCCTGTTCCTGAATCCTTATAATCACCAGTTGCAAAATATAGATCACACAAACAACTTTTTCTACTTCCTACCTATACATATGCATTGACCCCAAGATTCCAGTCCTTCCCTTTAATTCATGAAAGAAACGAAATCTGTCTACTTAGTAGTTAAATCATACCTACTTGCTCTAACAGTTATGAGGACGTTCATGACTTTAAGACCTGAAGTTTGATGGGCCTGTACATACGTTTTTAGATGGGAATATTTCTTCTTATTTAAGTGTGAAGACTTATCTAAAGAGATTAAGTAAAATGCTCAGTAAACCAGGAGGGAAGCAACAACTCAGCAATCAAATGTTCCGCAGACAAAGCTAAAGACATCGAGTCTAGTAGTTTAAAATGAAGAGGGGGCAGAACTCATTCAAAATGCATCTTACATACACCCAGGGGGAGCAAGGAAAACTACTGTTAATACTTTGTCCTGAGACTGATTTTAGAGTGTCCAAAATAAGTTTAAATATTTATCTTTGTTTTGCATCTTTGTCATCTTGGTCTCCCAGTCACCTTTTTCTTCTTTTTGCTGAGAAAGGGGTTAAACTCTGGGGCAGTCTGTGTTGAAAGGGCTGCTGTTCCTGTCCCCTGCTGCGGGAATCTACAGGGTAACCTTTCTCAGAAGACTGGCCCCTGGGCTTCAGGACTTGCCACTGTGAAAGGGATGATCCGTCCTGACTTTCCCTACAAGAGAACTGTCTATTCCTGTTAACGGGCAGCTTGAGCACATACTTTGCCCTCTTCATTGGATATTTTTACCGTGGGATTCTAAAATGAAAACCTTGTTTAAGAATATAAACATTACATAAACTTATTTTGGAGAAGGTACAATTAATCTTGGGCTGGAATTTTGCTTATACTTTCTTTAGGAACTACTGTATAAAGACACTCCACTCATTTGGCACTGTAGTTTGCTAGGAAATGAAATGATTTCACATTCGATTTCTTACCTTGACCTGCCCATCCAAAATTTCTGCTGAAATGATCTACTGAATCACCCAAGAGAAACATTTATATCAGAAGCCCTTTGATACATGTTTGCTTAGACATAAAAGGTTTTTTTTCCCACTGCACACCCACTACTGAACCTGCACAGATGGATCATCTGGAGGCTGTGATTTTTGGTTGGAAAACAAAAATAAGCTGAGGAAGCACTTACCGCACTTGGGTTAGCCGACTGCTCCATGAGCTCGTCTTCTTCCTGGCGTTTCGGAGCAAAGCTGCAGCTAAGTTACCTGGCTCTGTCTCTTCTCCCCAACAGGCACAATCCCAAATGTCCCTCTGTAAGTCAAGTGCAGCAGATGGGTCTTGAAAAGCGCCTACAAGTAGTCTGGAAGACTCAGAATCCGGCTGTGAAAACTGAGGGCAAATCTGCTGTTCTCAGTAGGCGAACGTCGTCTTTGGTCTAGAGGCGTTTTGCTTTGCTACTGAGTCATGAAAAGCTATTAAAAGAGCTCTGTGAGAAATGCAGTCTAATGAAAAGACAAATTTTCTTTTTCATTTTCACTGACAATTTACAGACACAAGGGTACGTAGTCTCGATTGTGCTTCATTGGCATTTATTGCACATGGACCAATTCCTCACACAGTAGTTAGTTGCACCAGAGTAAGAATACTTGGTAAAACACACAACAGGAAATAGAATTTACACACAAGTGCTAAGCTTTACCAGCAGATTCACATGGGCACTTGGACATAAAAAAATAATAAAAAATCCATAAGATAATTATATTTATAATATGGACAGTTACAGTACCATGATAAAGAGTATAAAAAAGTATTTTCCCAATAAATCATTAGCTCAATAACATAATAGACAAGAGAAGCTAAGTTTGAATTTTATTTTAGTTTTTAAGATCTTCCCCTTTCCTACCCCTTTAAAAATATTTAATTTCTTTTTTTGTGCAAGTAACATCTGTGGACTTTTACAATTCCTAACACTGTGCAAAAATGGCATTTGGAACCACCCCTGTTTAGTGTGTTCTGTTTTTTATTTTTATGCACATGTGCAGTAATCTGAACTGTTTCCTTTTCCTGTCCTGTCTTCAATCGACAGTCACATGTCACAGAGAGGCTCAGCGCCCGGTCCTTCCAACTAATATTGATACATAAATAAGCTGTTTAATATAAACAAGTCTTTCTATCTTGCTGTGCAATATGCACAGGGTGAGGTAGAAAACCCTCAGCAGGACCACCGAGGCGCGCAGGGGCAGGGGTTTGCCCTACGGAAAGAAAGCAAGGTGAGGCTTGTTCTAAGAATAGCTTCCAAGTTCTCGAAACTAGATTGTTTTGCATCCATCTTTTCCCTTTGCTTTAAGAACAGGAGAAACCACTGCTCAGGAATTAAAATGCAATCTCTCTGGAAAGCAAAAAGAAGCAAGTCTTGATACATTGCCCGCCCCCACCCCCACCCCGTTTGACTGCTCCTGTTCCCAGGAGTGGGATGGAAGCTAAACGGATAGACTTTTATCAGCCTTTCCCTCCCCACTCAGTTTCCACTCGGGTCCTCGCAGGAAGCGTCAAAACCCACCTGGGGAAAAGTCTAAAGATGCATCACAGGCACACACAGAGATAGGGGCTGAGCCACAAGCAGAAAAGAACCCAAGACAAATCAGCAAGCCACTCTCCCAACCCCTCCTCAAACTTTCCTTTTTGTGCAACGGTCCGTGGCTTTTCTGTTTGTCTTGGATGATTCAGACGAGGTTTGTGGGCTGCGCGTTCACCTGCTTTCGGCCTTGAGTAAACAGAGCTCTCTTCTCCCGGGGGAAGCCACTGGGTTGCCCCGCGGGGTGCAGAGTCCGAATCCAGGCTGCGCGGCGGGGACAGGGGGCGCCCGGCAGCCGCGCCCCAGCGGGTCCCCTACACCTTGGACTCCGAGGCGAAGCTCGCGCGGCCCGGTTCGTCCAGGCTCGAGTCGCTGTCCGCCGCGGCCGCCCCGCCGTTGCAGCCGGCCCAGGGCTCCAGCAAGCGAGCGGGCGGCGCGGCCCCGACGTCGTCGTCGTCGTCCGAGGCGGCCCCGGGCGACGGCGGAGGCCCGGCGCGCGCCAGGCAGCCCGAGGCGCGCGGGCGGTCGCCCTGGGCGGTGTGGCGCCCGCGGGCCGCCCGGCGCGCGCAGCACAGCAGGCGCTGGAAGGCCTTGCGGAAGTCGGGGCTGCGGCAGTAGATGATGGGGTTGAAGGCCGAGTTGGCATAGCCCAGCCAGTTGAAGAAGACGAAGAGGCGGTCGGGCACCAGGTCGCGGTGGAAGGCCTTCACCACGTTGGCCAGGAAGAAGGGCAGCCAGCAGAGTGTGAACACGCCCATGATGATGCCCAGCGTCTTGAGCGCCTTCTGCTCCCGCAGGGCCACGAGGCGCGAGGGCCGCCGCTTGCTGACGCGCCCGTTGGCCAGCGGGTCGGCGGCGGGGCGCGGGGAGCCGGGCGCGGGCGAGGGCTCGGGCGAAGGCGGCCGCCCCGGGCCGCCGAGGAAGCGGCGCTCGCAGCTGTCGATTTTCTTCACTTGCTTCTGGGCCTCGCGGAACACCCTCAGGTAGACGAAGGCCATGATGCACAGGGGCACGTAGAAGGAGACCACGGACGATGCGATGGCGTAGGCCCGATTGGTGACGAAGTCGCAGCACTTGGGGTCGTTGTAGCAGCGGCGCGCCTCGTCGCCCTCGGCCCGCCACCAGTGCATGAGGATGGGCAGGAAGGACACCAGGGCCGAGATGGCCCACACGGTGCACACGAGGACGCGCGCCCGCGAGCGCGTCAGTAGGCTCTGGTAGCGGAAGGGCGAGGTGATGGCGAGGTAGCGGTCCAGGGCGATGACACACAGGGTCTCGATGCTGGCCGTCACACATAGCACGTCCACCGAGGTCCAGAGCTCGCAAAAGAACGAGCCGTATTCCCAGCGGCCCCACACCACGATGGTGGCCCCGAAAGGCACCACGAGGAGCCCCATGACCAGGTCGGCGCTGGCCAGGGACATGATGAAGAGGTTGGTGAGCGTCTGCAGTCGCGGCGTCTTGGCGATGGCCACGATCACCAGCACGTTGCCCGCCACGATGAGCAGCACGATGAGGGCCATCAGCAAGCCCATGCCGGCCGTCCACTGCGGCGACAGCGGCTCGGAGCCTTCGCTGGTCGGGGGCAGCAGGGAGGCGGGCGGCGACGCGGGCACCAGCAGCCGGGCCGCGGTGGCCGCGCCGTCGGGGAGCGGCGCGGTGGAGGACAGGTTGCAGGGTTCGGAGGCGCCCAGGGCGAGCGCCCCCGCGCCCATGCCTAGCTGCGGAGGCCGGGGGCGGGGGGTGTGGCGGGGCTGGGCCGTGGTTGGGGAACACCCCAGGAGTCGGGGTGGCGGGGCTCGCGCAAGGAGGTCGCGGCCGGGTCAGGGCAGCCGCGCCGCGGGGCCGGAGGCATGGGCGCCGGGCGCCTTCCCCGCCGGAGCCGAACGCTGTCGCCGCCGCCGCCGCCGCCGCTGTTGTTGGAGCCGCTGCCGCTGCTGGAAGAGCCACCGGGACCTCAGCATGTTTCTGAGCGCGCGGGCCCCGCAGCTCCGGCACCCAACACCCACCCCACCCGCTCCCCCACTCCCAAGCCAACCCCCGGGGCTCGGCGTCAGGCTCCCGCAGCCAATGGCTGCAAAGGCACGCCCCCGCCCCCGCCCCTGCCCCCCGACTGCCCGCACCCCCCACCCCAGATGAGAGGCGCAGGAGAGTCCCTGGAAGACCGCACAGCCGGCGCGGTCCCGGCACCCGGCGGTGCCGCCAGCGCGCCCCTTCCTGCGCCCTCCGCTTCCCGGGCCGCTTCCCCGCGCCCCTGCCGCGCCGCGCTCCCTCCCGCGGCCCCTGCGAGCGCGTGCATTCCGCGCTTTCCTGCCCCCTTTGCCTCTCTCCTGGGTTCCGCCACCTGGTTTCGGCGCCCTCTGGCTCCCTGCACCCCTCCGCATCTTAGTGGCCGTTTCCCCGCAGCGCAGAGCGCGTGCTCCCCTTTAGCTCAGAGGGGACCTCGGTGTCCTGAAACGTCAGAGCACCTTGGATAGTCCGGTCGCTGGGCTTGGAGGAGTTTGACTGTGAAACCGGATCCCAGATCGGGGACCTCGCAGGGTGTGTGTAAAACGCTTCCCCAGCTCCAGTCCCGACAGCTTGGGGAAATCAGAGGCTGCTGTTAGTGGGTAAGAGGGAACTTTCCAGCGGGGCAGGTTGCGGTGCGAACAGCGCATCTGTCAGGGACACTTCGAGGGGGCGCAGCTCTGGCGAGGGGCTTGTTTTACCTCAAGGGCGGTGGACACAGGAAGGGAAGACTTGTGCCTGTAACAGCCAATGCTGAGAACCAGTGGGCAGTTGGTTCTCTGTCTCTGTCTCTCTGTCTCTGTCTCTGTCTCTCTCTCTCTCTCTCACACACACACACACACACACACACACACACACACACACACACACACGCCCACCCCCGCCTCAGCTAATGTGGGTATGACGCAACGACGCCACTGAGCTAAATCGCCAGCTCGATGTGATCCAGGTATGGAAAGGGAATCACACATGTTAGCGTCCGGAGCATAATAGAATATGTTTGATGACGTTAGACTTCTCTCATTCGGCACCAACACCTATGTTTTGTGTTTTGCTACTCATATGATTCTGTAACATCAGCTGGGTTAATACATACATTAAAAGGTACTCTCATTTTTGGTTGACGTCCTGCAACTGACATTTCATATTTCTTGGGTCTGTGTGGTTGTTTCTCCTGTGCTCAAGTTTCCAGATTCTCAAAATTCTGGGGTTAGCTTTGAGGGGATGAGAGAAAATATATAGTAATAATGAATACACAAGAGAGCTAAATCAGAAAGGATTTAAAGTTATATGATTGTTTGTTTTAAATTGGCAAATGCTTTGGTTTGAAATGAGCGCATGGTCAGCCTCACTGTAGGTGGCTGTCTGGCAGTGCAAGCCTCCTCTCTGATTTAGCCCAGGTAATATCTTCAGTTCAGGCCTGAAAATAATCTGTAATTAAATCCCTGAGAAGTAAATAGCTTTCTAACTGTCAGTACAGTATAAAGGTGCAAGATCGTGTTATATAATGCTCGCACATCTTTTTTTGCATTGGAATAAAAAGAATAGCATCTGGAAGGAACATCAACACGGGGACCAAACTCATTCTCACCTTGCAGAGACTGACTTTCATAGCTGGCTAGGCCAGGAGCCAAAAGTAATGCTTACTAAGTTTAGAGAGTCAGGCAGTCTTAGCCACCTTCGCTTACATCAACCCAAACATACGAGTTTGCTCTAGGCCTAAACTTGACCATTGGAGTGTTACGACTGGGGAGTGATTTATTTGTTTATTCACCCCTGCCCTGGAGTTAACAGCCTAGTTCTGCCAACTTGGGGAGGGTAACGAGGGGGAGCCAGGAAACAGGAGCTAGAGAGGGAAGAGAATCGTACCCTCAGTCACCCCAATCTCTGCCAGTCTTGTTCCCCCCTTCCTTTCTCCTTTCTCCCATCAGACTTCTTTGTGGCTTATGGGTAGGGCCAAGAAACAGCCATAAAGTAGCCGATGTACTGGAAAGAACTGAAATGGAAGCTGCCCTGGAGAGGGGTTCTGAGAGAGGAAGGGGGTAGGGAATGTGGGGAAGAGGCTCTCTATCCGGCGCCATCTTTCTGTCAAGTGGTACTACTGGAATAGAGTGTGCCAACCTTAAGTGCCCCCGCGGGCACTGCATTTCTGTGAGTGATAAGGCCAGGCGGGGTTTGGTTGTAGAGGAGCAGGGCAGAAAAGGGATGACAATAATTTGGCCATGTCATTACGAATACAGCAGGTCATGGAGCCATAAGGCTGCGATTGCTGGGAAAATGCCCCTCCTCAGTCAGAGCTGTAGCAAGTTTTTCTGAATTTCTATGGAACGCATACATTGCATTATAAACATCCAGAATGAGGTTTTTCTAACAGGAGCACCAACCTAAGTCCACAGATGGAAAGAGATTCCAGAAATTCTCAGGGATTTCTTTCAGTTGTCCTGACCCCCCTAAACAAACAGACAAATAAAAGACAGAGAAGCAGCTTGGAATCTTCACAACTGGAGTTAACTCTCTGGTAAAATAAACTATTCTTGGTTTTTCTTTAATTCCTGCACTTGATGGGGCTTTGTTATTTGTTTTACATTTTTTTTAGCTAACGCCTTTTATACTTAAATAAGGATACAAAATCAAGATTTAAAAAAGTTCAACATGTCAACTGCCTCGGACTGTTTTATGTTGCCATAACAGAATACTTGAAACTAGGTAATGCAGGAAGAAGTTGATTTTGGCTCACTCTTCTGAAGGTTAAGATGTTCAACATCAGGCTGGCACATCTGAGGGCCTCATGATGTGCCATAACGTGGCAGATGGCATCACAGGACCAAAGCTTGTGCAGCGAAAAGATAGCATGAGGGATATCCTTGCCATATAGCGATCCATTCTCAAAATAACCAGCCCACTTTCATGGCAACTACATTAATCCTTTCATGAAACATCTCTTAAAGGCCCCACTGGCACCCAATAACCATGACACCGGTATGAGTTTTTCTGGGGACAAGCCATATTCACACAGGGCACTATCTTATATGAGCACTGTATGAATTGAAAGTTCAGGATGTGTAACACCTTCATTTTTGAATTCCCTACTTGCTACTCTCTGAAAGTTAATCCATTCTTAGGAAACTATAGCTTTGACAATACTTAAGAAAATAACAGAAAGCTCTGACAGTAAATGTTGACCAGCAGAACTGAGAAGTCCTGAGCTCCTTTCTCAGATTTCCTGTCCCTGTCCTTGCCTTTCCCATCCCACGATGTTACCCCACAGCTGTCAATGGTCTTGACCTGGTTCTGTTTAATCTCACTGCCCCTAATCCTCTCTGCTCCTCTTAAGCTAACATACCGACATCAAATCTATATGTCTAAAATGCTATGACTATGGTCCTCTTTGGGCCAGAACCTCAGCTCCTCAATATGACATCCAAAGGCCTCCTCAGTCCAGCTCCTACCATCTTTCCAGCACAGTCTCCTCCTAAGCTCTTCGCACATCTCATCACAGCTTGAAGGCTGGTATTCTTTTTCCCTTTTGGATCTACACTCTCTTCTCCACTGTATGTGTTTCTTCCAAGAATCCCCTCCTGTCTCCTTAGATTTAGCCCTAGCGATCTGACAGGTCCTTTTAGCCTTACAGTCCTCAGCCCACTGCTTCTGCAATTCTCCCCTCCCCTGACCCATAGTAGTCACTCACTAATTGCATCCTTGGTGGCAGTTAGCAAGAGATTGCCCTTGGCATTGCTTAGATTGTTCTTTAATTTTTGTATGTCTCTGTTCTTCCTTCACAGATTACAAACTCACTGAGAGTCAGGATTGTCTTAAATATTTTTTATGTTTTCCATATTTACTAAGAATTATTTGATATTAATTAATATTTAGCAGTCATTCATAAATATGTGATATTCAACTTATTAACATTTTCATTTTTACATATATGAGAAATAGCCAAATGCCTTGGAGATTTTTACCCTTGCTAATAATTTATAAAATAATCCACATTTCTATAGCCTAGTTAATCTTTTAATAGAAGTGTTTCAAAATGCATTACAAATACAAGGGAGGCTCATGAGGTGTGTAACTTCACATCGTATCTTTTTAGTAATAAAGTTGAACTTAGGTGAGAGGTTTTCCAAAGGACCATGCAAGTCTTTATCAATAAAAATACTACATACTTTCCATAAGTAATCAAGATAAATGACTTTTTCCCCAGCCTCCCTTTATGAAATTTTATATCCAGCCGTTTCTTTCTTGGGAGAATTGCTGATGACTCCAATCTGATTTTGGGTTCTAGGCAAAAGAAAGATATACAGAGGGGTGAGTAATAGGCATCTAACCAAGCCACAGCCGTAAGACATGAACCTAGCAGTGACATTTTCATTCTTAAACTGGCTTTGCTAGAAAATGAGTTAAAAATAAAAGTAAGCAGCTTAACTGGACAAATGCTGGGAGGTAGGCCAAAGGAGACCTGGGATTAATTTCCCAGAAGAAATACATCAAATCTTGTTTGTTGACAGAATTTGCTTTGAGGCTGATGACCAGATTGATCTATTGGAAATCAGCCTATACCAAATCAAAGCATTTGTTAATCCGAGGTCAAATGGCTGTTTCTGAGGAAAGATACACAGATTTTCACATAAAGCAATACAGCTGCTACACTGATCCCTTGGTACTAAGTAACCAAAGAACAGCCTGTACCAAGGCTGGCACTTAAGGTCATGCATGGGCCGTGTAGGTACAGTTTACACAGGGACAACTCCAGCCATGGTGAGTATAGCAAGCGGAGAGGCCAGTGTACAGTCTGCACAGCACAGAGTGAACTAGTTGGAAAATTCTGAGACATTCTCCTCTCCCAGCCCCCTTCCTCGTCTTTGCTTCCCTTTCTTCTTTGTGTGTCTAACAAGTACAATGAAGAATGACAGAGCCAATAATAATATTTTTCAAAATTTGGATGTATTGGCAAGTGTTCAGAACCAGGAGGCAGAAGATCCAGTTTGTGGCTTGGATTTCTCACTTTTCTATTTGACCTTCTGTAGTGGCTTTGCCCTTTGAGTGGACTCCTTGTTTGATCTCTCACAGAGTTGTTGACGAATTAAATGAAATGTTATTATGTGAAAGCTTCCTGAAATCTCAGCGCCATTTTTTTTTTAAAGCACAAAATACTGTCTTACCCTTACTGTGATGTTTCGGACCACGAGAAACAACAGGCCTTGCTTTTGTGAGAAGTCACTTCACTTGGATAAGCTACTCTTGATCAGTTGACGCCTTTCTTTCTCACATTAGGTACGACTAGCATTCAGAGGCTGGGTGACAGTGAACCCTTTTAAAGTGCTCTTACTCTTGGCAGATCATCTTTTTTTCTTTTATAGGTGTTTTCTTAGGATGTACTTTATCCAAAGTATCTGCTTATGTGATTCTCTGAGATAAATGACCTTTCCAGGGTTTCAGTAGTGGAATATTAGCAGCAAAAAAAGGATTTGTTTTCCATCAGCTCAGCTATTTAATGCCATGACTGGTAAGTTAGATAGTGTGAGGAGGAAGGAAGGCAATGCAGTGCAAAACTTAAACCAAGTTCCAGAAATTTTCTCATCCAGTTGTATAATGAATAAATATTGATCAGCTGAAATCTTACCTTAAAGCATAGGTGTCCAAACTTTTGGCTTACCTGGGCTGCCTTGACTAAAGAGGGACAGTCTTTGAAGTGCATATAAAATATATAATATAGTTAACATAAAAGTGATGAATTTATTTTAATGTATTTTATGACATGAAAAAAAGAGAGTGAGATAAATATGACTAGTAGGGTCTTTGACTCTGTTTTTGTGAAACTAGTAGGGACCAGCCTCTGGTTTATCTGAAGGAAAGAAGGGAGAAAGAGGACGAAAAACAAAAGACAGGAAGAAAATTTGGGAGCAGGGCCCAGGGGGCTGCTTCCTCTAGGGAACAAAGAGCACTTGCTCCCTTCGCTTCTGTTCATTTAGACATGGAACAGACAATTAGGTTAATGGAAGCTTCATCTGCCTCTTGTGATCCAGAGTGCGCACCCAGGTAAACATCCAGCTCTCAGATGTAGGACCCTTCTCTGACTTGCCTGCATGCTGCCAAAGGGGGCACAGCTTGCTGTTTCCCTTTTTGGGGCTCCCGAAGAAGGCGGATTAGGCGTTGATCCTCATTACCTGGTCTCCTACAACCTAATGCATCCCTGTCTGGTTTGATGGAAGTGGTTGCAATTCTTAGTGAGCTCTCAAGGTGCGCTTCAAAAGAAAACTTTACCCTGTGTATGCTTCATCCTTGAAAACAGTTGTCACAAATGTACAAATTCCCTAAAAGGCATGGTATGAGTAAGGCGTGGTTGTGAAGCAAGGATATTTTTCTCTTCAAAGATGGGTTTCACAGAAGTCTTACAAAGAGATGTGGTCAAAGTTGGTTTGATTTGACTATCTGATTGCAACTCTAGGCTTGAAAAACAAATAAGCAACAATTTATTTTTCTAGTAGATTGATGATGTCTATGCAATTATAACAACATTGTGAGCAAAAAACTCACATATCTGTACTTTATCAGAGCTGCTAAAACTTATTTTAACTTACTGAATTTTTCACCAAGTAACACAAGCCCAAGTTTAATAAAGAAGCAAATGAACATGTCTGCTCAATAATAATAAACTCCTGTCTTCATGGGCACATACTTGTGTAGGGAGGTTGAGATGCTGTTGTTGGTAATCGCTGCATTTCACTTTCCGAACACACAAACGTGTGTCTCTGGTATACAAAGATTTTGATTCTCCTGTGTGTGGCAGGCACAGAGGTGGAGTTGACACCAAGTGTGTCTTCCCTTTTGCAGGATTCGCTTGTCCCTGCAGTCTGCACTGCAGCACCACACAGTGCTAAAAATCACCCAATCATGTTGAAAGGTTTTGATTTGGTCAGGCTGCCAGACCAGCTGTCCGGATCCGTGGGACTGGACTCGCCTGCCTTCGCGTATTAGTGGCAGTAGGAATATTATCACCATGTGTGATAAGAATTTTGGCTAGGAGGCGTGCTTCCGTCTGCCCAGGTCCACACAGCTTGTGGTAACAACCTGGGCTAATTAGTGAAAACCTAAGTTTTATTTTAACAGTCTTTCTGTGTTCCAGCTAAAACAATTACGCTGTAAGAAGCTGAGGAGTTTATAGTAGCAAGAGTCCTCAAGCCTTCTGTTGTAAGTTGCTTGTAGGTAGAAATGATACCTTTCCAACATTTTACTTCCCATTTGTCCTGCCATTGTATTAGACACTTAACAAATTCCTGTGGACTAGAGGAACCCTTCACATGGAAGGTCCAGTACATTCACTACAGTAAAAGAAGGCATTGTGTTCTCCAACCAGCCGTGGCAGATGTCATCTGGGCATCTAACTAAGGGCTTTGGCCAGAGAGGCCAGAGGGAAGGCCGGTCTGCTTTGCCTGGGGCTGACAGAGCAGATCATTTGCATTTCTTTCTTTTCACTGGCGACTCTGAAGCAGCCAAACAGGTGTCTTCTTTCATGTTTTCCTACTTCTTTGTATTGTATAGATATTTTTATAGTTAACTTACTCATTATTTACATACCGTAAAAATATTCACCCAGACCTCCTGAGTAAGCCGAGGTGAGCCAAGCCCTTTGCCTCAGTGAGGTCAGTCTTCTTGCTTTGAAAATAAATATCAAACCTTTGACATGACATTTATTTTCCGTGATGTCTCAGTCTGCAGCTCCTTGAATAAAACCTGTTGGAGACCTTTATGTGATGATAGCTTTTTATTTCTAGAAGAGTATTGCTTAATTAAATGTTAAAAGGGGCAGTGACCTTCTTTGCAGACTTCTTCTAAACATAAATTACTTTTCACGGTGGTGGAGAAACTTTTTTTTCCTCTTTATTTTCCATTTTAATATGGAAAATTGGAGCATAGCGGGAGCAAGGAGTAAGATTTCAAGGAAAGGGAAGGAGAGGTCTTGACTCTCTTCCTGAGCAAACCTTTAATCACCTCAACCTGCATCTTTAAAGGCTATTGGCCCACAGATTACCGTTTGTCAGAATAATTCCACTGCATGATATATTTGGGGGCTTGGAAGAAGTCATAGAGCAATTTTTTAAAATAAAACAGCTCTGAAGCAGAAGGGAGATTCTACCATCCAAATGTTTATTTATACTTTTCAATTAGTTTAACTATAATACATAGGGAGCAACAATTGAGTTTTTCTACACAAATGAAATTCTTGCTATGGATACATGTTAATATCAATTTCCAGAAATGCTATCATAATATGAACTCTGATGATGAAGAGCACTAAAGAAAACACAAACAATTAAGTAGTCTTTCTGGGTTTTGGGGTTTTGTTTTTTTTTTGTAAGATTTCAAAGAAAACTCTGAGTGAGAATCAGAGGCTCAAAAGATGCAGGGATCTTGGGGATTTTATTTAAGAGCTGTCAGGAAGTCTGGAAGAGAAAATGCAAAAGCAAGCTCTATTTTCTTTGTCATTTCTGCACCCTAGTAAGTGTTGTTCCAAACCAGGTATTAAGTACTGAGTGCATTGATCATTGATGCTCTCTGGAAAGCCTTGGAAATGCACAGAAATGGTTTGGCATTGGTATTAGTATAGTCTTGGGATTTTTCCTTACTCCAAAAATCTGAATCGTTGACTGCAGTCTGACTGGTCCCCATTTACACTGCCCACCTTTCTTTGGTTGCCCATCCTCAGGTGTATTTGACATTTCTCCCATCACGAATCAGTGGGGATGACATATCATTTCACAACTTCATCTTTAAGAAGCTGATCTTGTTTGTCAGAAGCCCACACATCTGTACTGCTGTGGACTGTTTTCATCAGTGCCCATCTGGGAGACAGCTTAGAATAAAAGTTTCTTACTAATCAAATTAAAAACCCACATTTAACCCTATTAAAAAAAAACTCTGTATCTTAGAAGATAATCAGTCTCAATAGGAGATTTTGAAAACATCTAGGGTCTATACATTTTTGTTTTAGGCTTTTTAAGGGTAGTTGCAAGTAATATTTTGGCAAGATAACACAAACCCTTAGTAGTTAATTTTGCCATTTTTTACACACACACACACACACACACACACACACACACACTTCCCTATACACATATGCACACACATTTACTACCATTACATGCACTTCTTAACAACTAAGAACATGGCTCCTTATCCTAGACTACCTGGGATAAAACCCACATTCTGCTAGTTTGTAGTGGGTGACTCAGAACAAGTTATTTGAATGCCAGAGGCCTGTGCTTTGCTATCTGTTATATGGGAATGATAATGTCTATGTGTTGGGGACCTTTAGTAAGTAAGATAAGGTGTGAGACACAGCACAGTGGTTGATTCTTAACCAGTAGACACTAACTTTTATTTCACTTGCTTGTTTCTGCTACCACAACGACAGCAGTAGAAGAATAGTAACAGCAGCAAGATCACAGCATGGGGTGGGAAAATCTCCCTTCTGTGCGAAACCAAGAGCTAAGAAGAGACAGCTTCATTCGTAACTGCATGCAACCTGTTGGAAAGTGACGGGATATACTAAAGAATCTAATTTGGTACATACTTTTTATTACAAAGGTAAATTGATTCCTTTGTGGTCATTTCATCTGATTATTGTTCCTATGGGGGAATTACAATTCTCCAAACTAATTTAGCAGCATCAAAAGGTCATTCTGGAGAGTCCTACCCTATGGTCTAACCATGTTCCAAATAAATGAAATAGCACGACAAAACAAAATACTGCTGGGCTTTTTAATAGGAAAGCTCATTTTCCAAGATGTAGTTGTTCTATACTCCTTTCTAAAATATAAATGTATAAGATTTCAAGGAGGCCAGAAAACTCTTGCAACCTGCTTTGGGTCAAGGTAGCATAAATTGCCTTATCTTCAGTACTGGGCCTCTGACAGCTCATCTCTGAGAACAAGACTAAATGCATATGCAGCCAAAGAAAAGTGAAGTTTTTCCTAGTCTGGGAGGTTTAACCCCTAGGAGAGGCTTGCAGGCTCTAACTCGGAACTATTAACTTTACCTCAGAAGTAAAATTATAATGTTTTTGTTTGTCTGGTTTCCATTCTTTCACAACAGGTTTGGATAAGCTAACTGAGGCAAAAAAGTGAGGAGGATGAGGGGTTGGAGAGGTCTCCTGGGAACTTCCGGTCAGAGGAGAAACAGAGAAACCGGTATACCGATCCTGGCCAAATCCAGATCACCAGGAGAAGATTAGATGATGTGCAATGATTCTTGGTTTGAGAATGCAGAGGCTGCATTTTACAAGCACTTTGATTTTAATAAATAGTAGAATGGAAATTTTGAACTTAATTTCCAGAAGATTTTAGTCATCTGCAAAGTGAATTTACATGGACCCTTTGTTCTCCAGCGTTGCTGGGTCTGGGAGAAATGAATGAATTTGCTGGAAGTCCGCACTGGAGGTGTTGGCAGAGTTGCTTCCTTCTGAGGATGGGGAGAGAAGCATCTACTCCAGACCTCTCTTGACTGGTAGAGGACTCTTCTCTCCTTCAATGTTTATCTGTCTCTGTGCCCAAACTTATCTGTTTTATAAAGAAGGAGACCTGCCATATTGGATCAAATTCCACCATCATGATTTCACTTGACTACCTCTGTAACGACCTATCTTCAAATAAGTTCACATTCAGATGTACGAGGGGCTAAGACTTTAATGTATTCTCTTTAGAGGGATACATTTCATCATAGTGTTAATATAGATGAGAAAATTTGTGTATAACCCCTAGTCATGTGTAACTTATACATGCTATATTTATTTTGACTTTTGGAAAAGAGGATAAATCTAATGGCTTCTCCTGTCTCACATTAAGAATAGCCACCCAAATAAATGGTATACAGACCCTGACAAACATAATTCATTTCTTATAAGGTTGCAATCTGTTCCAAAATCATGAATAGCACAAATTGATTGTTGTCAGACCAGGTTCACATGTATGGTACGTAAGCAGCTTGGGTCTTACCAATGGGGAAAATAGGAAGAGTGTCCCTCATGGGTATGTGCCAAAGATGGGGTTGAAATGCAACTTTTTCTTATAAATTCAACAACAACAAAAAATAGTTTCTCTTTAACAATTTGGATTTGAGGAGAAAAACCAGTTAATCCACTTGGCTGATTTACTGTATACTACTGTTCAGCTGGCTGTTTTCACATTGCATAGATCTCTCCTCCTAGCTGAAACATGCTGTTATGTTTCCCAACTAAGAATTAATGTAACAGACAGCAAATAACTGGGCAGGAAAGATACAACAAACCTTTACAAACAAAGAACAAAGCTGGCCTTTTGAGGCAAGATAAAATCAGATACTCTGATAGAATCCACTGGAAAACAGGATTTTTATGACCTTGAAATCACAATTTTGAATAAGAAAGTGCTTCCGATCCTAAACTATTGACCAATAGAGGTTTGACTAAGAAATAGCTCCTTTCAGGACACTGAATTAGATTTATTATACATTCTGAAGCTCTGTGGCCATTTTAGTTTTATGTGCTCCCAAATTATTTATTTAACTGTCCTTTGTATACTGATGGCAAAGCTAATAAATTTAACCTGGTCCTGGCTGTGACCAAAATGAACCTGACCTTTATGCCAAAGAACAAAATCCCCGAACCTCAGCTGACCAGGACCAAGGACTCATGCTGATGACTCGTCTTGCCGTTTGATACTAAGTATGGCTCAGGCTGTCCTGGTTCCTTCCATGGCAGGAGCTGAATGTGCAAGCAGATGCCCATGCTTACCAAGTAGGAAGAATCCGGGGATCACGCTAGCATACTATGCCATTCTGTACGTACCGATGCCAGCCCTCCTCATAGATAGATCTGCTATCTCCGTGTTATATAAACAGCACAGATTTAGATGTATATGAATCCATCCCTATTTTTAAAAATGTCATATCTAAATTTTTTTTTAATGGCTTGGCTAGTTCAGTTGAATAATCTTATGTAAGACAGCTCTTAAAAGCTCAAATCTGTGGGTCTGAGTATTATTTAGTCATCTGTTTGTGCAACTGTATTTTTAACTTAATTTATGATGAGCAAATAGTTTTTCTGAACTCTCAAGCTGTGTTTCCATACTTCAGTGTGGTTTATTTTCCTCTTGACTTCCTTCTGAACACATTTCAGAGCGTTGTCTCTGGAAAACTCTGAATGCACCCATGAAGGTGAGTCGCGTCCCTCAGAAAGTACCCAAACGGCCAAGATTAAAGGCTTACACTAGAATCGTGGACCAATACATTTTTTTCCAATGTAGTTTAATAATTCTCTTTGAAGCTTCATGACACAGTAAGAGATACTGTGCTAAGTGTGTCATTTAATTCTTGTTAGAATCTTGTCAGATATTTTTACTTCTTAAAGGAGGAAACCAAAGCTTAGAAAGTTGACTTGTTTTAAGTTTAATACATGATGAATGGTGAAACAGGACTTCAACCCAAATCAGCATGATCCCCAAACCTGAGCTCCTCATGGAAAAGATAGCCTCATCTCATTTTCTTTCTCTCTTTTTTGAAACTATGTATTTATTGGAAACTAAGATCCATGTTCAGGTGACATTAAAAATCCTAAGTGAAGACGGTGCAGCATCACCGAATTTTTGTTGATGCTGATGTCTGAAGATCTTCATTGGTAAGGATGTTTTCTATGAACACATGAGACTGGTTCTCCAAAGTTACCTTTTTCTGTCTGACTGGCATTTCCTCTCCTCTGCTCTTCCTGTGTCAAATCTTCCTCTCAGCTTCCTGCAAAATCAACAACTGTGCCCTTTCAGTACCTTCCAGTTCTTCTCCCAACTTCCTGTGAGCAAGTGGCCCTTACCTGGAATCCACACCACAGGGAAGCAAGCCAGCCCCGCACCTGGAGGACTTTTCCAACATGGGTCATGTGCCCTTTCTGTGTCCTCTCAACTCCGTAAGATGCAGGCAGACTCTTCAAAAGATCTTCCCAAAGGTTACTGCTTAGTTTGAGGAGGAACGTAAGGGCCACAGAATTCCCACAGCTCTTCAAAAGTCGTAGGATCAATTGTGCAGGCTCTGTAAAGGACCTACGTATGGGGCCAGGTGTGTCCAGGTAGCTTTTGGGGTGTCTTCACGGATGTTCTAGCACTTCTCTTTTGAATGTGTGGATACCATCTAACAGTCCTTCTTCCCAGCTTTGAGGTATCCATTTGGAGACATCAGAAAGCCCCATTTTAACATCCAGCTATATATGGCTTTGGTAGCTAAGCACACATTTGTAATTAGAATTGCTGGGGAGGAGAAGGTGGGAGGAGAGGGATGCCACAGAAGAGTGTGCAGGGAAAGGAAGCAGCCAGAGAACGGCAATGCTGGTGTTTAAACAGTACAAAGGAAGGAGTAGCCACAGCCACAAGAGAAAAACACATTCCAAAGTGTAGAGATGAGATCCTGGGAGGTGAGAAGACCTAGGATAGAGTATGGGCACAGATATAAGAAAGAGATGATATATCACACAAGACTGACTTCTCAATTATTTAGAGTCCCTAGAAATTCAAAGTTAAAAAAGACTAACAGCCAACAGAACATGGGCAAAGACTGTGCATAGATAGCTCCCAACAAAAGAAAAAGAAATGACTTTTGGATATTTGAACTGACTCTCAACTGTACTCTCCATAAAGAAATTGCAAGTAGGAGCAGCACTGGGATGCAGTTTTCACTTCTGTGCTCAGCAAATGCTTGAGCAGTACGGTGCTGGCAAGACTAGAGGAAATGAGAATATCGTGCATTGCCAGTCAGAGAGCACTGAGGTTCCGGCCCCGTGTAGCGAAATGGGCCGTTTCTGCTTGTACTGTGCATGTATTTGACCTTTAACAGAGGTGATTACTCTACTTGGCTTGAAACTGTATTTCTTTTTGATTCTAGGACAGTGGCTTCCCCAGTTTTTTTTGCCTTCTCACAAGTAGCTCCCTGTAGTTCTCCTATATCAGCTCTCACCTCTGCCTGGAAGCACCCTCTTCTGTAGTAGGTACTCTCTTTAGATCATCTTGTCTAGTCTCATTTAGTGACACAGTCCAATTCAGTGCCATCTAGTCCATTTACAAAGTTGTACAACTATCAGCACTAATTCTAGAACATTTCGTCCCCCAACAGGAAATCCTGCACCCGTTTGGCAGTCCCTCCCCAAAGCTTCCTCTCCCTTGCCCCCAGGCAATGGCTACTCTATTCTCTCTCTCTCTCCAGATTTGCTTATTCTGTGTAGATGGAGATATCGGATGAGTGTGTTTTCAAGGTTCATGTGTGTTACAGCAGGTATCCGTACTTCATCATTTTGTATGGCTCACTTATAGTGAGTAGTGTTGCTTAAAAACATTCCTGAACAAATTTTTATTGGTAAAACCTGTTTTCAGTACGTTTGGTTGTGTACCTAGGAGTGGAACTGTTGAGCCATATGGTATTCCTGTGTTCCCTGAGTCCTTTCAGGCTGCCACAGTAAATCACCTTATTATGTATAAATCACTTTAGATTGGGTGATTTATAAAAATAAAAAGTAATTTCTCATAGTTCTGGAGGCTGGAGTCCAAGATGCCAGCAGATTTGGTGTCTTGTGAAGGAAGGGCTCCTTAGGTCTCATCATAAGGCTGCTCATCCCACTCATGGAGGCTGCTTCCGGATGACCTTGTCACCTCCGGAAGTGCTTTTAAACCCCTGATGCCATCACCTTGGGGTAGAAGTTCCAACATGTGAATGTTGGGGCTCTAACACTCAGACCATAGCTTAACAGCTTTTTAACACCCAAGAGCTGGAATCTACTTCCCGGCCTGACTCATCCCAGCTGTCACCTTCAGGTTTCCTCCGCCATCCTAGATACAAAGTTAGTCATCCAGAACGGAAGTTCGTGCTCTGAGGTACCCCCAACTCCTCCACCAGTCTTCTCACGTAGAAAGAGCACCACTTTCCACCCTAGGTCCTTGGGAAGAGGCCCTGAAAGATTATCCTCACCCTTTACCCTTTACCCTTCTCTCCACCTCTAGACCATCAGCAGTACGATCACTTCTGCAGCCACTATTCTCACCTTCTCCACTGCTGCTGCCTAAATCCAAGCCAGGGTCAGCACCCGCCATTTTCATGGCCAGATAATAACTGTATATCTTTGTGGGCATGTTACAATGTTTCTATATATTTATATATTGTGTATTGATCAATTTAGGATATTTTGATAATCCATCATCTCAAATGTTGATCATATTTTTTGTGGTGAGAACATTCAAAATACTCTCTTCTGGCTATTTTGAATTATACGACACTATCTTGTTAACTCTGATCACCTTTCTGTATATAGAAAGTCGGAACTCATTCTTCCTATTTAGCTGTGCTTTTGTATCTGCTAAAGTGATCTTTCCAAAGTCCCTTTCCTCTCTCCTGCTCATCCTCTGAGAGTCATTGTTCTTCTCTCTACTTTTAGGAGCCCAACTTTTGTAGATTTTACACAAGTGAAAATATGCAGTTTTTGTTTTCCTGTGCCTGGCTCAGTTCAATTAACCTGATGATCTCCAGGTCCGTCTATGTTGCTGCAAAGGACAGGACTTTATTTTTTATTTTTATGGCTGAATAATATTCCATTGAGATATATATATATATAACTTATTTTCTTTACCTATTCATTAGTTGAAAGAACTTAAGCTGATTCCATGTATTGGCTATTATGAACAGTGCTGTAATAAACATGGTAATATAGGTGTCTTTGTGATATACATTTCCTTTCCTTTGGGTTTTCACCTAATAGTGAAATGGTTGTAATTCTATTTTTAACAATTTGGAGGAAGCTCTGAGATACTTTATATAGGGGTGGTTCTAGTTTGCATTTTCACTGATTGTGTACAGGATTTCTCTTTTTCTGTTTCCTTTCTAGCATTACATTTTTGCCTTTGTTTTATTATTGCCTTTTTTACTGGTATTTATTTTTGTCTTTGCGATCTCCCTTTCCCATCCTGTTCCATAATATAAGCCGCAAAAGAGCAGGGATTTTA
Source organism: Petromus typicus (assembly GCA_004026965.1). Taxonomy (NCBI): domain Eukaryota; kingdom Metazoa; phylum Chordata; class Mammalia; order Rodentia; family Petromuridae; genus Petromus; species Petromus typicus. The sequence goes on from PVIR01000430.1 coordinate 95,905, forward strand.
TTTAGGTCCAGACCCTAGGACAGTGGCTGGTGGATAAAAGCTCCATTTTTTTTTTTTCTTTTTGTCTATTGATGGAGAAAAAGTTTATATCTCACCTGGCCTTGCGCCAACCCTCTTAGCCCCACTACTGCCTCCTTCTACCAGCATACTTTTAGAAAGAGTACATAATACCTAATGTATTGACTCACTTATTGGGTCCTTCCCTCTGCAACCTTAAACCACCCAGTGTTTGCCATCACTAGTATTCAAAACACTTCCTCAAAGATGCCTAGTAACTGTGGAAGTCAAAACTAGCTGCAGTGTGCTCGCAGTGGTCCCTGTAGCACAGGACACTGTTCACGGTGGTCACAGGCATCTTCTTTAGCTAGAGTTTTGGTTTTGACATGACAGGAGACAATACAGCAATTCCAGGAATCCACAGCGGAATCTCCACACGGTGCTGATGACCTTGCCATGGGCCTCGCCACTTCCGTGGGGAAACACGCTGCTTTTGTCACAGTTGAGAGTAGTTGGCCCAGGCCAGTAGCATAAGCAGCCTGTGAGTTAAATCTTTTTCCTGGGTGATGGATCCTTTGCCATGAGGTGCAGCGGGACAGTTGCAGCCTGTGGCTAGCCCTTCTGATTCGCACTCTGTGTGAGGGCATGGGCTTGTGCACTGCCCACCTCTCCCATAGACTAGTTGGATGCCCCTATGCAACTTACTGCACTCCTTCAGTCTTCCAGTTCTCTGTCTGAAGACGAGCAGAACCTTGTTATTCCACCAAGCTGTCAGGAGAATGCAGTAGGTTCTGCTCAGAGCACTCATCCGTCTGTGGCTCCCGCGGCTTCCCCTTTAGACCTGGCATTTGAGCCTGACCTTGTGTTTCACTGTCGCTCCCCAGACTCTCTGATAGGCTCTGCCATCCGCCAGGCCAGGTCCTATGTTCTGGCCCATGCTTGCTAGGCATTTGACAAATTTATCCCTCTTAAGTCTTTTTTTTCTCTGTGTGTGTTTTTTTAAGAAGAACACTTATTGCTTTTAAAATCAGTCACAAATTTGAACATTAATGCTGTTTTGGATGCCCCCCCACCAAAGCTGTGTTTCCGTAAGCTCCATGCTGGTCACTCCGTCCAACCTGGTTGCTCTGAATGAGCAGCACATTAAAAACAAACAAGCACAAATCCACTCTCCTCGAGCTCGGAGTACTTGGCTTTGAGATAGCAAAGACAACTATATATGGAGACATAATATAAATGTATAACCAATTGTTATAGAACATGTGTTTGCAAGCTGTCTGAAGCCACAGCCTTTTTTTTTACTCACCTGGGTATTTCCATTTTGGCAACTGATGACTATTCGACTGTCTTCCTTATGGTTTAAATAAATATTTGTTTAATTGAATCGTTAGCCAATGCATAGAACAATGAGGACCCAAATGCCTTGCTTCTTACAAACAGAATAAAAATAGCCCGTGTAACTCATCAGATTAACCGATAGAAGGTTTGTTCTTGGCTGTACAGAGATCATTTAGTAGCGTTCCTTTTCCATATCGTGCAGTTCAGGGCCATCTGAATGAATGAATAACAGCCACCGTTCTAATGGCATCTCAATTCATGTCTATTTTTTGCCATGTTCACCCATGAAAGATACTTGAGGTATTTTACAAGGCACATATTCTGCAGGAGCAGTAAAGCTGCCCCACCTTCCCAGCCTCTCAGAGAAGTAATTGTAAAGGAATGTTTATCCCAGGCAGACCCTACACTTCGAGGGTCGCCGTCATCATGCTATGCTGGGTGATTTCAGTTTCCCTGGGTGCTATTATTGTAGGGACAGTTTAACTCTGTGGGGATGAACTCTATCTCACAAATGCTCATTTCTCCTCTGAGGTTAATAAGGGAGAGAATTATTGTTTTGTTCTAATCCTACTGGTAGGAGTGGAAGGCTGAATAAGACAAATTAGCCACTATTTACTTGATCATCTGTTTGAATTTTTCATTTTCTTTAGATGGAAGCCAAAAATTCCGTTACATTTTTAGTGGTTGTGATCATCACTGAGCAGCCTTCTCCAGGCACCTTTGGTGCAGGAGTCTGTATAAATTAAGCTGGTTTCTGTCTAAAAGGAACTTATGATCTAAAACAATCTAGAAGCCAGAAGTTCTCAAGTGAGAAGAATGCTGTGTCCCTAGCATGCATACGCTGATGTCAGGAGGGACTTTGGTTGTCAAGACTGGGAAGGAGGACTTGGGATGCAGCTCAGAGGTACAGCGTTTGCCTAGGATCTGTGAGGCCCTGGGTTGATCTATAATACTGTGATTAATCAATTAATGGCAAACCAAAGCAACAACAGTAACAAAAACAGGGTAGGAGGTCACTAGAATCTAGTCAGTAGACTCCAGGGATGCTGCTAGATAACCTGTGAAGCACGGCCCCTAAAGCAAAGAATTATTTGGCCAAAAATGTCAGTAAAGGTTTCTCTTATGTAAGAGACCAAGAGTAAAAATAAAGAGGTAAATAAAAGGTAGGAAATAGGAAGATAGATCTTTCTCAAAGGTGAAAGGGATCAAGAGATGGAGAGAAGGGGGAAGGAGATTTTAAAAAAGGAATTGGCATGTGTTATGCACATGTAACATCACTACATAAGGAATGTACACATTCTTGCTGCAAACGTACAAAAAAAAGGAAGAGGATCAAGAGATGGTTGGATGAGAAAGAAGGGAAAGGAAAGCAGATGCACAAAAAGATTAAGATGTGTTGTGTTCCTTTACCAACTTCCCACAAGGATTGTAGAAATGATGTAGCTATGCACGTGCACAAATAAACCAAACTACAATACAAATTTTTAAATTATGATTGCAAATATTGTTGCCTAACATTTTAATGAAGTTGAGTAAAGTATTCTTCTGTAATTCTTTTTAAAATGCCAGTGGCGCTTAGATTAGGAACTCCTGATATAGACATAAGCACCTAAATGTACAAGTAGTTTTAAAGTCATGGATTTGAGAACTATGAATGCTAAATAGGAGGTTGGAGGGTTGCAGGGCCAGCAGGCACTTGATAGACTCAGGGGGTAGAGCTACCATCTTTCTCCCAGTGCTGGAGGAGGCTTGGTGAGAGGGATAAGAAAGTTCCCAGAGACCTCTTGGGATTCCACAGACGTACTGTGAAGAAGGTGCATTGAAATCATTCTGATTTTTGACATCAAGATCAATGTCTGATAAAAAACCCTAGTCCTTTGGAGATGATCATCATCCACCAGCATTTCAAGTTGGAAAACGTGGACTTTGTTCTGTGATTGTGAAATTACTCACAGAGGCCAGAAACAACTTAAAGTTCAGAGGCATATTAATTCAAAGACTGAAAGAGAGGAACCATTCAGCCAGCTCAAAGAAATCGTTGCATCATTTCCTTGTATGTGGTTCAGGTTAAAAATAACCTCTAATCCTTGTCAAGAGTTGACCGTCTTGTCAAAGAGAATTAGGAAATTACCTCAAAGCCAGGTTATAGGGTGAAGCCGAGAGACAGCGATTCATCAAGGGAGAAATGGCTTGCTGCATTTGAAGATTAAAACTTCTGAATGACTGAAGAGAAAGTGGGGCTAAGGGAATCAGGATGGAGAAGGGGAGAAGGGGGAGGAAGCTGCCTGGTGGGGGATTAGGAACTTTGAGTCGGGGCCCAGCCCACGGGTCTGGCAGAGCTGGACAACTGCGTGCTCTTGTGTTCTCCATCGCGGGCAGCCTTCTTGACCGTGCGTGTGCACAGAGTCAGGATGTGAACCGCCAGCTCTGTGCCCAGTGGGCCATGAGGTAAAACATGGGAATAGTGACCTTAGACTGAACCACTGGGCTATATCAGCACATCAGTGTCCCAACATGCCAGGGACGAGGGTACTTTGTCTGCACGATCACGGCTACATGCATTAAAAAGCAGAGGAGAGAGACAGCATATGTCAGATGAAGGTGGCTTCTTGACCTTCAGAGTAACTGTAGATTCCAGCCAGATAGTGGCCTCCTCCTGTTGCTACTGTGTTAAAAACCCCATCAAGCAAAGACCAAACAGAGGGGCTGTCACTGTGCCCTGCATTCTCATTGTAGGGACTTAAATACTGGTAAACTTGATCAAGCGTTGTAACATCCAAGCCACTGTCCTCCAGCTTTGTAGAATTTCATTTTGTGGTTTTCTTGCTATTTGGGACAAACCTTTCTGCTCTGGAAGCAATCAGCCCTCTGCAGTCCACTCAATCATTTCAGAGTGCGTGTCATTGTGCATATCGTGGAAATCAGGGCTCGAAGATTAAGGATGATGACGGTTTCTTTTGAGGTCACACTGTACTGAAGTTGGGGAGAGTCTACACATTTAACCTTGGTTTTGTTTTGTTTTGTTTTTCCTGGAAGCCGCAATCATCTTGAGCATGCCTTTTGGTGCTTGAGCAGTACCACAGTGTCCTGTGGAACATGCAGGAGGAATGTTTCCTCAGCACAGTCTCATTTGTGTGGTGGAGTGGGAAGAACACTGGCTGGAATTCACTGGAGACCCTACCTTGCCAGTCACTAGTTGTGGAGTAGTCGCTTCATCAATTTTGTTGGCAGAATGGAAATATAATTCCTTACCTCCTGTGACTATAATGTGAAAAGAATGAACTAATGTCTGTGTAATAACTTCTATTGGGTGGGTGCTTAATAAGCAGTAGTAGTTATTTATTACCACACATGTTTTGTACTACAAATATAGTATCTCTAAGAGCTACCTTTCCATCAGTTATTACATGAAATTATATAACACGCCACAAGCCATATAAATGTCCATAGTCATCTTAACAGAAACAAATAAATTTAGCACCATGATCAAAAAAAAAAAAACTCCTGTGAAGCCTTCACCATTGGAGTTAAAGTATTCTCACACACCCTCGAGTTCTGTAAGCAGTAGGAAATCCAAGTTGATGTGTCTGCATCAATGTAAGCACCTTGTTAGAAGAATGAACCCTAAGGAGTATGACATCATTTGGCTTGAAGGCCAGCGAGCTTTGGTCAGCAGAAGAATGCAGTACCTCAAGGGAAATACTGGGACTCCAGCCAGTAACTTCTGACCTACAGACAAGAGAAGAAGCTCTGGGAACTGAAAGGTCTCTTATCATATTTTAATTCAAGAAACAAAATTTTGCACTCTAGATCCAGAATCTATAAATGGAATGAAATATCAGGAAGAGTAGTTTTCAGGTGATAAACAGCACATTTGGCAAAGAGCTTTCCACATGTGGCCAGGAACTCTTTCTAAGTATTTCTACCAGGTGGATCATCAAAACAGATGGATACTAGGAAATGAATGATAATATCGTGCATTTAAAATGCCATAAAATCATGATGCCAATGCACCTTGATATAAGGAGCTTGAGAATGGGAAGAATTATTGACTGGTTGGTTTGTGTCTCCACCTACCCACCACCCATCCGTCTACCCAGACATCCACATTCCCATTCACCTGCCCACTCACCCATTCAGGAATTTCTCTCCAACTATTCCTTCATCTATCCATTCAGTCAACATTAATTCAATACAGATTCTTTATAAGACCCTCCACTGGAGGTCAAACCTATACAGATAGAAGGGCTTAATCCCACTCCCCAAGGATTTTATAAACTAGGAGAAAAGATTATCAAAAAGAAAAGATATTAAAATGGGTTGGGCATACAGCAGACTTTGAAAGTAATGTATGAAAACAATAAAATAAGTCACAGGTATATGGGAAGAGATGTCATTTATATAGTTCCATACTCATTTTTAATTTGAGAGTCTGAGACTCAGAGCCTGATTTTAGGGAAAACCGCTGCACCATGTAGGTGGCTGTTGCCTCTCTTTCCAACTCATGTTTATCATCTCCAGAGAAAACGACCTCTGAGACTTGGAGCCCTTAATGGAGCCAGCTCCCCTCTGCAGGCTGTCTGCACTTCCAGGGAGGGAGGGTTATTTACTGCATGCCTCTTCACTGACGATCCGGGTGGAGGAACTGTAAGAGTCACATTTACTTTTAGTCGCTGAGTGGGCTGGACCAGGGCCATCTGTGTGTCTTCTCCTTTTATCGAAGATGAGGGAGTGTATTTTTAACAGAAATGCTCTGAAAAGTTTTTTTAAAATATCACAGATGAAATTCCCAGTTTGATACCAAATTGCTATTTATTGTTCCATCCATTCATTTGTATTTTGTGTATTGTGCCAAAGATTGAGTCGTGAATAATTTGACTTTTTGGAGTTGGAATTATAAACCTCTTTGGAAACTCTAATGCCATTTTTAAAAAACAACCTCAAAATGGAACGCAGTGTCTTATCCACTTTAAACACTGGCAAAACTGAAATTGGGTTTGATGTTATTGAGAGTTGTAATAATTTTCACCTACTTGGATTTGATCTGTAATTTTGACATGAACTGACGTGAGCTAGAAGACTATTAGGCTCCCTGCCCCCGTCACTGCTCCTGGTTTAGACCAGAGAGGTTCTAGAGATTTGAGATGGGAAAGTAATCATTGTAAAACACACTATCATTAATCAAATCGCTGAGACCACGGCGTACAGGGTGTTCCATTCCATTCCGGGCTCGCAGGAATCACCCCATCAATTTTAATTTGGTCATTGTCATTGGTGTAGACAAAGAATCAATCAAATCAACAAGTGTTTGTCTGGGGCTCATTATGCACAATGCAGTTCCAGGGGACTGTTTGGACGGGAAGGGGAGAGGGTAAATGTTGTCTAAGAGACAGTTTTCTTTATGTGGACAAGGGAAGAGGAGAAAGGCAGCCCTCTCCTTCAAATGCTTCCCATCTGCCTACATGGCTGGCTTTGAATGGCTCCATGATTTGAGGCTACAGCATTGGCAGTGTTATAATTGCTTTGTATTTTCAAAACGAAAAGAGTTATTGGTGGAGAAAAAGCCCACAGCTTTGCCATACTGATTTGGTGCTTTCTCTTCATAATTGCTGCTTGTTTTTGGCAGCATAGAGAGGACTCTACATCCTGTCTCTGAGGAGCACAACAGTGTAGAAAGGGTTTTGTGGGAGCTATTTTCGCCATGGCATCTCCGTGGCTGAGTGGGTGAGCAAGGACCCAGCCAGGCCGTGCCTGCCAGTGAGATTGTGCCACCTCTTAAGGCTCATGAAGGAATTACATAGATAGACTCGGATGTTCTGTCTATATTCCTGGAAAAGGGGGCGTGCCACGGTTACATAATAGTCTGAATTTATGAGAAGCCCAGACTCTTTTCCTATAAATAAAACCACAACAGAAAAATATAAGAGAAATTTCTCTCTTGTTCTGCCAGGCTAGGGAAGCATTTCAAACCATCTATGCTTTGTTCAAACTTCATTGAGGTATAATTCACATAGCATGAAATTCATCTTTTTGGAGTGCAGATCAAATTGTGGTGATTTATAAAGTTGTGCATCACCACTAGAGCCCAGCTTCAGAGAGCTTCCAATATCTCCAAGTTCCCCCCTTCAATCCACTGCAGTTAAACTCCTCTCTCACCCTCTAGACCAGGCAACCATTGATCTGCTTTTTGTCCAGAAATTTTCTGTGAAGAGAATCATAAAATGTGTTGTCTTTTATGCTTGGTTCTTTTCATCTAGCATAATTTTTTTTTGGGGGGGGGTACAGGGTCTCACTTTTGTAGTTCAGGCTAGCCCTGAGCTCAGCCTTAAACTCACAGCAATCCTCCTGCCTCTGCCTTCCAAGTGCTAGGAAGCTCTTAGTGACCACGCCCAGCACTGTAGTATGTGGTTACCAGGGATCAAACCCTGGTCCTTTGCACTTGCAAGGCAGGTACTGGAACCACTGAGTTAAATCCCCAGCCATAGCACAATATTTTTGAGGGTCACATATGCTGTTTTGTGCATTAGTACTTCATTCCTTTTTATCACTCAGTATTTCCACTGCATGGACAGACCATTTTGTTGACCCACCCATCAGTCTATGGATGTTGAGACCTTTACTAGATTTTGTTGTAACATCTAATGTCACTGATGTTATATCTAATATAACATCTAATGTCCTGTATTAGTTTTAATACAGGGCACTAATGTTTAACACTAAGGTTTAGCCATTTGATCACTTCTGATTTTGAATTGTTTTTCACACTGCACAAATTCTTTCTACACCACAAAGTCCTTTCTACACTGTTGTGCTCCTCAGAGCCAGGATGTAGAGTCCTCTCTATGCTGCCAAAAGCAAGCAGCAATTGTAAAAAGAAAGCACCAGATCAGAAAGATTCTTATGTTACATTCCTGCATATAAAGTACAATGCAAAGTAGGAAGCTATCAAGTGGATGTTGTGCCCGGTTAAGACTTCATTTCTGCCAAGAGAGCCAGATCTTAAAGCCTTAAAAAGAGCCAGCTGTCCCTCAAAGAAACAGAAATTTTCCCTAAGACTTTTTCCATTATCAGACCTGTTGTCTCATTCCTTACTCTGGCCACCAAGCACTCCATTCCTTTACAAGGGATTCACTCACTCCTACCCATTCCACAGATATGCCATGGGTATTTCCTCTGCATTTAGGCATGGTGCCAGGTGCTAACATATATCTAAAAAAAAACAAAAAGAATCAAACTGGGAGATTAGAACTAGTTCTGCACAGGTACCTGCCAGATTTTTAAACATTTTTGACTGAGACTCAGTAAAAAGTACATGTTACCTATGCATACATAATCATGAAGCAAGTTTCATAAAATGACACCCAACATCCCCACATGCAATATAATATGGTTTTCTAGTTCATTTTTTAAAATAATAGTTTAGCCCACTGAGTGGATACTGCCAGTCACACATGGACTGGATCTTGAAATTTTAAAAAGTTTCACAACATATGAATATTTTAGGGCAAAGAAGAGAAGACTATGCATAGTCTTCAGGTAGAAAAATAATATGGGAAAGGTAAGTTGTATGTGAAGAATATGGAGGTGATAGGAGGTCCTCTGTGTATAAATGACCTCCCCCAAGCACTCATTCATCTGGGGTCTGCCAGACTTCACCCACTGTCATTCCTAAAGTAAATTCTGTGCATTCAGTAAGCTGAACTGCAAAGAAAATGGCAATCCTTTCAAGTGACTTGGGAGGAATTTTTCTTCTTTGTCCCAGCTAATAGTATCAGCTCAGTTTCATAAAGCAAATGTGTCTCATTCTAAATTTACTATTCTTGGACTTGATACTTCTCTTGGAGTAGCTGAAGCTGACAGAGCAGAAGTGGTCTCTAACATTGACTGAATTAGTAATTTTCTTTTCTTCAGTTTACCACCTGCAGTCCTTTACAAATCCTTGTTGTCATCTGTTTATTCTCAACTGTCCCTCTTAAGAAATATCTAATACTACGTGACAGACTGAAGGGCTCCTTTCAGTAAGTGTCACACAATCCTTTCTTTGGTGACACTTCATTTGTCCCTGTGGCTGAGGATTTCTAGCTCCATGATGGAGTCTTGGGACATGGTAGATTTTCCAGAGATCATGTTTTTCTTTTAAGTATTTAGTAAGAGTGTGTCATTAACTAAGCATTTTATATACTTTGTCCTATTCATTTCTCAAAATGGTCCAGTGAAGTAGACTCCCTTTCCCCCATTTTCTGTTACACCTTGAGCGATTCTAATTTGCAAATCTTCAACTCAAAATGCTCCAAAATCCAACGTTTTGAGCACTGATCTGCTACAAGTGAAAAATTCGAACTCTAACTTCACATGATAGGTTATGGTCACTGAAATGATATAGAAAATTAATTTCAGGCTGTGTGTGTCAGGTCTATGTGGAACAAATGAATGAAATGAGTGGCTTGGGCCACCCCCTCAAGAATCTTCTATGTACAGGGAAAAATATAAAAGTCTGAAAAAAAACCAAGAAAATCTAAGTGCTTCCATTTTCAAGCATTTCAGATAAAAGATACTCAATCTGTAACAAAACAGGGCTCTGAGCCACTAGGTAGCTTACACTAGAGCACCAAGCTATTGAGTGGCAGAGGTGAAATTCCAGTCCATGTCTTCTGTCTTTGAGCCATGTGAATTGAGCAGCTTTTATGTAGACCAGATGTGGTCACAGGATGACAAAGATACTGTCCTGCCCAGAGAAGTTCAGCTGGAAAGAGACAGGGAGAGCTGACATCGATGCGAAGTTGATCCATCCATGGAGTAAGGTCAGAAATTGGAAGTCCGTTCTGTAGGAAGTGGGGAGCCCTGGAGGTTCCCGAGCAGGAGGGACCCTGTCAGCAGATGGAGGCTCAGCTGGGGCTAGGTCTGTCTTGGTCTCACAGCAGGCGGGAGGTGCTGAGCATCTGGCTGTAGAAGGCGGTGGTAAGAGGAGAGGAATGTTGAGAATGTGGGAGGAAACAAGACCAGACTTGGTGGCTGATTCTGTCCAGGCATCTCAGAAAGCATCACATTTATTCTTCCACCGTCCAGGCTGGCAAGACTGACCCCATGCAGAAGCATCCAAGATAACCCTCCAGAAAAGTCCATGAGCTGCTACTCTCTGCCCTCAGGAGAGCCCTGTCACTTCTTGCCTCAGCCCCTGCTGACTGAGGCTGGAGCTCTTGGTACCCTGGGCTTGTTGGTATGTGTGACAAGCTTAACGGCTTTCCCTCACAACGCCTTGCTTCACATGCACCTCAGTTGCATTTAAGCTACTTCAGAGTCTGCAATTTTCCTCACTTTGGTCCAAGTTGCACGGTGCCCATTGGTTGTGTGGTCCAATATGCTCCCCTGGCTGCCACCCATTCCCAGCCTGTTTAGCTTCAGAAATCTTGCGTGCAGCCTTCCACTTTAGTGGATTCCTCTTTTCCACACTTCCTCCTAGCGTCACAACTTTCTTCTTTCAGAGTCTCACGTTCCCTGGCCAGAGGACTGGGAGCACTGCCCATTGATTCCTCCGAGCGGGGTGGGGGTTGGGGGGGTGTCTGTCCACATGTGGCGGCTCAGTGTTCCGGCCACAGTTGCTCAGTGGTCTTGCAGTTCTCGGGAAAGAAAGAGGTGAAATGGCTCACACAGGCCATAATTAGGTATTATGGGGATTTTAAAGCCAGAGAAAAGCCGTAGAATCTGGACCACATTTGCTCTAGGAAACGAGGGAAACTTCTATTGGCTTTCCAGGTGTGAGAGACAGGGAACAGGGACAATGAGGAGTGAGGAGCTGGAAAGGAATTCCCTGGTTGCCCAGTCTAGGGAAACTGACTCAACAGACTCTGGACCTCATGTCGTTTGTCTATAAAATGTGGACAGAAATCGCAGCTGCATTAGTACCTTCTCAGTCCCTCACTTCTTTGGAAACAGAACAGCACCGTGGAGAAGAATGTGGCCTACAGACCATCCAGGGCTCAACTCCCGCCCCTCTTATTTGCTTGGTGTGAATCAAGGCGAGTTCACATGAAAGCGCCTCTGCCTCAGCCTGGCTACAGGCCAAGTACAGCTTCCAGAATCCCAGTTTCTTCAGAGCCAGCAGAGGGTCGAGGAAGCAGGTCTCACTTGACACCTGTTTTCTGTCCACTACTTACTTTCTTAGATGGAACTCTCATCCCACTGAAACTTGAATGCCAGTGGGATCTGGGGTTGATGGTCTTGGATTCTACTTGTGACTTCTGAGAAAGCCACAGAACAGCTGTCTCTGACTTGAGCTCCTTTGCCTGGACAGATCTGTGTGGCAGTTAAGCTGTCCCAATAGGCTGGCCCCTAACCTCCTTCCTTATCTCCAAGAGTCTATTTTAGTTTCCATTCCTTTCTTTTTCTCCTTCTACCTTTCTTTCATACATTCATTCTTTTCTTTTTTGGTTTTCTCATATAAGAAAAAGCATGCGATAGTTAACGTCCTGAGTCTGGCTTATTTTGCTTAACATAATGGTCTCAAATTACATCCATTTTCCTGCAAATGACATAATTTCATTCTTCTATATGGCTAAATAGTATTCCAATGTGTACATAAACCCAATTTTCTTTATCCATTTACCAATTGACGGGCCTCTAGACTGTTTCCAGAGGTTAGTTATAATGAATTGTGCTGCCATACACATGGACATGTATGTATCACTCTAGTATGATGTCGTTTATGCTTTGGGGAAGGTACTCAGGAGAAGTGTAGCTGAGTCAAGAGGAATTTCTATTTTTAGTTTTTCTAAGGAATCTGCACACTGATTTCCTTAGTAGTTTCCATTCTCACCAACAGTGTAAGTAGGATTCATTTTTCTGGGTATCCTTGCCAGTGTTCACTGTGTCTAGTCTTCTTGAGATAGCCATTCTGACTGAGATAAGATGAAACCTCAAAGTTATTTTCATTTGCATTTCCCTCAGGGATAAATAGTTTGAACATTTTTTCATGTACTTCTTGAGCATCGATCTTGTTTTGAGAAATGCCTGTTCAATTAATTTGCCCACTGTTTGAGTCACTGGGTTTTTTGGGGAGGAAGTTGATGATTTTGTCTTAAAACATAACAAGTCTGGATCGATCAGTTTGCTTTCCTTAGAACATTATTCGGCCTTCAGGGAGGAAGTGCACATGGAGGGAACTGTCCTCTCCTGGGGCACACACTGCCACATCCCCTTTGAACATTTCAGCCAGGCAGGAACACCGAGGCAAGGGCAAAGACTGTCATGTGCAGATGCTTGTGGATGTTTGAGAAAAGGGTATGATAAACTTTGTGATACTAAGAGTGTTGGAAGCCTGTCAATTTTTCCTCCGTTTTCCAAACTGTCATTTTCTACCCATCAGATGCCCTTCTTGGAGGTGCCACGACCCCTACTGAGGGCAGTCACCCATTGTGTTTGCCTTTTGTCACTGGCCTTTTAACCGCAGCTGATTAGGTCAGTTCAGGCTTCTGACCTCAGAGGACAAATCCTGAATGAGGAGACAGAGAAGCTCAAGTCTCCTGGGGGACCCGGGGCCCTAGAATCATGTGACGAAGAGGCCTGGGCTTGTATCATGGGAAGCTAGCAGCTTGGGGTGGGGGTGGAGAGCAGAGGTTAAATGCTTGTAGTGGGGAGCAGACGTGCAGGGAGAGACAGGACCCCATGCCCACGAGACAGAGCAGGGCCCTGATCCTTTTCCAGGTCCTCTGAGGGTCACAGAACTTCCTGCACTATGATCCCAGGAGAAGCCCCGTGGCCTTGTAATAAGTGCTTCTGAATTGTGCTTTTTTTTGGAATCAATATTTGTTTCCACTGAATGCTCTATGTGGAAAATATCCTGATTTGGGGAATTTGCACATTCGCCCTAAGCAGGCTCCTCCAGCCACTCACCTACAACACAGGCAAAGGACGTGTACAGACCTTTCTTCTGACAAGGTTCACAAATGACTGATAAGCACGTGAGAGGACATTCATCTACTAGTCCTCAGGGAAACAGAAATCAAAATCCCAACGAGCTACCACTGCATATCCATGAAGATGTCTGTTATTAAAAAGAAGAAGAAAACAAAAATAGTTCAGTGGGGCCAGGGATTTAGCTCAGTGGTTCCGGCACTTGTATTGCAAGTGCAAGGGCCTGGGTTTGATCCCTGGTAACCACATACAATGTGGAGACTCACACCCAACAGCAATCAGAATCACGTAACACAGTGCCGGGTGTGGTGGCTCAAGCCTGTAATCCCAGCACTTGGGAGGCAGAGGCAGGAGGATTGCTTTGAGTTCAAGGCTGAGCTCAGGGCCAGTCTGAACTACAAAAGCGAGACCCTGTCTCAAAAAAAAAAAAAAAAAAGTTCAGTGATTCCTCAGAAAACTAAAAGCCAAATTATCACACGAGGCTGCAGTCCTATCTTCTGCTGTGTGTAGAGAAGCATACACAAATGAAGAGAAAGTGTGGTCTCGTGTGCCCACATACAGAACAACAGATGAATAAATAGATAAAATGCAGTTTATACAACAAGATGTCATTTGGTTTTTAAATGAAGGAAATTCTGATGATGCTACAACACAGTCGATCTTCTGACATTAGTGAGGTGAACTGGACACAGAGGGGCAAATGTGAGATGCCACACGGGCTACCCTGAGTAAGTCAAACTCACAGAGACGGAAAGCCTGGGGCTGTTGGGCACTGGAGAGAAGGGCGTGTGGAGAGTTGACCTTTAATTTCCCAAAGTTTCTTCTCGTGATGATGAAAGTTTCTGGAGACATTATGGTGATGCCCCTGGCAGTGTAGTTATTACCACTAAGTTGTACACTTAAAAGCAGAGCAGTAAATGCTGGGGTATGTGTGTACTGCCACTAAATCGCTAAATTAAGAGGAGTGATGAGATCCTTATCATTATGTCATAGTCATTTACAAGGAGCACCTTGCTGGTGCAGCCAAGCCTCCCAGGGGAGAGCTGTGTCACTGCACGCAGGTGACCTTGGCAGTCTGTCAAGAGGACGCTAGTTGTGGACTGAGGCTGCGACCAAAATGTTTCTCAAAATGAGTCAGAGCCAAGGGCTGCAACGGAAAGGAGAAGCAGCTGATCCTCTGTTAATTCAGCAGAGCTGCCCTTCATCCCTGATGGACACACTCTGCCCACCAAGCATATGGTGCTGTAGTTTTTTATTTTCCTACCAGATAGCAGTTCTACCCACACTGAGCACAAAGATTCTCCCCTGGGTTGTTAAACATAAGCTAGGAAGAATGTTCATCAGAGAGTCATTTGTCATAATGAAAAGTTGAAAGCAATCTAAGTGCTGAAGGTCAGGATATAGTTGATTATAATACATTCCAATAATAGAATAGTATATCGCGATTAAAACCTGTGTCTAAGGATACTTAAGGTTGGAAGGAGATTCTCACTATTCAATATTAAGTGACTTTCAGTAGGAGAAAAGTTGGATACAAAGCTGGATAATCACCCTTGTTCCAGTTTCTTTATAACATATCGGCACTGAAAACCACCACAAGAAAAAAAATGTTAAAATTCTAATGAGAATTATTTCAGAATAGGAAGAAGAGAGGGATTTTTTCTTCTTTCTTTATACTTTTTTTCCCACTAACATGTTTTGTTCTGATCGTTGGGAACATGAAATAATGTTAACTTTTCTTTTTCAAGAAGGTGAAGCTGATTAGTTTTGGCACCTAGAGGAAGTCTAGCGTAGCACCCCTGGGAGAGCTGCTGGCTCATGATTTCCGGGGGCCTTGACCCTCGCCTCGTGACTGTGGGTCTGAGGCTGTCGTGTGTTAAGAGCATTCCCGTGCGGTAGTTTCAATCCCGCCGATCCTCCAGAGATCCTAGGCTGACGTCTCCTTTACTTTCTTTGTCACTGGTTCGAGATGAAAAAACAGCTGGCTGCATCTATGTTGGACTTATGTCTGAGCTCAGTCACTTATCGTCATCTTCACGTTTTTCTCATCTTTCTCCTTTTCATATGTCTCTGCTCCTCGTCCCAGCCTGCGCCTGCTTCTGTTTATTCGGAGTTGGGCAGAGCTGCCTTCCGCTCCAGGCCGCGGAGGCTCCAGTGTCCCACATGTTAGCGTTCCTTGCTTGAAGAGAGAAGTGACTCCTGCCCTGGGATTCCAGTGCTTGTTTACGACCCGCATACCAGTCGCTTCAGGAAACTATGAATTCATTTTGTTTGGAGTTTTACAGAAAGGAGAAGATTCCTCTTTCCTCCCAATAAAATGCATTCGTATCTTGTTATTGTATGTAATACTTAAACTTCGAACAAAACAAAGGCTGATGACACACTTCCTGGTGTTAACATCACAAGCGTTATTACAAAAGGAAATTAGATCAGCAATTCAAAACAAGTGGTATTTTACATCATTTTGGCCATTTGGTTGAAGCACATAATACTTAGGATTCTGTGAGAATAGTTACAAAGGTGTTTTACAAATATAAGCCATCACTGGCTTGAGCATCTTATCTTTTGAAAATTTAAATATTAAATAGGATTTATATGTCTTTTGAATGATATGATCAATATGGGATTGTGTCACAACAATTTAACTTCAAATTATTAAAGTCTGGGGCTGAAGTCATGCAGTAAAGAATATCTTTGCAATAACTCTGGGGAATACTGTTTTGTTTGGTTTAAACATAACGGCAGTGTGTGCTTTGGCATTCTTTCAGAAAGCCACCCTTGCTAGGTGGACAGGAACATATTCTCTGAAGTCTTTGGAAACATGTCTCTTTGCCAGAGTGGAAGCATCCAGGTCATTAAAATAACTGTCTTTAATACATAGACTCCACAAGGTGGAAGCAGAAAGTACTCTTAAAATAACAGGTAGAGGAACAAAACCTTAACACAGAAATGAATCCGTGGTGCTTGCTCAAGGGAGCAGCACTGTCACCAAATTCAGTTTCACAAACACAGTGAACCTGGAGAGTCTCGTTTGATGTTGTTGAATATTAAGACTGTTTGGACACAGTTAGTCTGACATGACATCAGACCAACAACACGCTTGGGCTGTCACAGTCTCAAGGTCAACGTTAGATCATTCTAGAGAGCTTAGCTAGCGCTGCATGGAAGACAGGAAAGCAGGACAAAGTCAAGGCTGCTGTGCAGTGGGGCCTGAGCACCTTCCTGGCACCAACATATTGACCTTCAGTGACATTTTATTCATATTGAGGAGTAAATCTAAATATTTAACAGTGTAAAAGAAAAAAAACATACCCAATGGAAAGAGACATTTAATTTCCCTAACAGGAACAGGGCTTGTTATGTCTTTGGGCTGACAGAAGATAAACTCCAAAGGTAAAGAAAATGTGAGGTTTTGACACGGACTGAATGTTTATGTCTCTGTTTGTTTTATTGCGATGTTATCCCCAAAGGTGGTGGTATCCCCATATGGTATCCCCATAGGAGCTGGATTGTGTGGAGGTGGCTGGATCGAAGGGAACTTCTGTCTTTCTAAAGGAAGCATCCAGAGAGCTGTCCCATCCTCTTTCTTCCATGTGAGGATGCAATGAGAAGGTAGCAGTGTGCAAATTGACAGAGGGCCTCACCAGAACCTTGTCACACAGGCTCCTGCTCTGGAAACTCCAGCCCCAGATCCATGAGAAATACATATTTCTGTAGTTTATAAACCATTCATTTATGGCACTTTGTCACTGCAGCCTGAGTAAACTAAGCCTCTAGATTGCAAACAGCTGGTCAATCCTAGAGGCTTCCAAAGATGGTAATTACAACTGAATATATGCAACTCACAGGTTAGAAATATCAGCTGCTCAATCTATTCCTGTTAGTTTTCATACTGTTAAAATATAAATATTTATGATTACATTTAACAATATAGTATTAGTTTAACAAGATGAATCTTCTAACCATGCACAGAAGTAAGAATGTAGGGGAAGCAGCCTATGATATGTCTTGTCACAACTGTTTTGACATAGTGTGTATCTCATACAATTTGCTCATTTAAAATCTTCAAGTCAGTGCTTTTTCGTATATGTGCAGAATCACATAGTGATCACCAAAATCAATTGCAGAATATTTTAGTCACCCACGAAGAAACTCCACATCCTTTAGCTGTCACACCCCCCAGTCTCTCCCCTCCCCTCATCCCATAACTTCCAGCCTTAAGTAACCTTAGAGCTAATTTCTGTCTATACACATTTGCCTATTCTGGACATATCTTGAAAACTGAAATAGTGTGATGTGTGGGGCCTTGTCCTTGACTTCTTGCACTTTGCATGATGTTTCCAAGGTTTATGAATGTTGTAGAGTGCACTAGCACTTCATTTGTTTTCATTGTTAAATAGTATTCTATTATATGAATACCTCACATATTCTTCATTCGCTAGTTGATGAAGACATATGTGAGTTGTTTTCCAATTTGGAGCCATTGTGAATCGTGTTGCTGCTGACATTTGCATAGCAGTCTCCGTGCCAACAGGCGTTGCTTCTCTTGGTATGCATGGAGGAGAGAATTCCTAGATTATATGGTAATTATATTAACTCTGGAGGAAAAATAGCTTCTAATTATGACATGGCAATTTTTCTTAAATATTTGATCTAAAAAAGTTCTATATATAACTCACACTGATAACTGTTAGGGCCCTTGTTATAGTTAAGGAGCCAACTCAGATCCTCTGAGCACATACTGATTTCTCATTGCTCAGTACCAAAGCTTTCTGTAGCGACTGAGATTCATACATGTGACACTTCTCTTCAAAATAATATGACATCTGAGGAATGAGTTTGCTTCTTGTAATAGTAACTCTGAGGGGAAAGGACACAAGGGCTAATTAGAGCCCAACTAAGATGCTGAGCTGCTCATAGTAAGTCATAGAGCGAGTTTTCATTGATCTGAAAAAGATCTTTAAAACCTCACTGCCAAGTCTGTGCCTGAGAGATGCAAAATGCAGACATCTAACTTATTGTGAGAATACCTTTCTCTTCCAGACACAGATCCCACTTAGTTTTCCTTTCTAAGAATATTGATATTTTTTTCAATGTGTGTGAGTGTGATTGTGTATATACGTGAGTGTGTGTGTGTATACTAATTAGGTGTGTAGTCTCTGAGGTAGATTTATGTAAACATTGCTTCAAACCAAGGAGTTCTGCAATTTTCAGAAATGGGTGTGTGTATTAACTAAATATCTTTTTTTTTTGAGACAAGGTCTCGCTTTGTAGTTCAGACTGGGCCCTGAGCTCAGCCTCCAACCCACATTACAGCAATCCTCCTGCCTCTGCCTCCCGAGTGCTGGGATTACAGGCATGAGCCACCACGCCCGGCACTGTGGTACATGGTACTGATCACTGCTGGGGTGAGTCTCCACTCCCAGTATTGTATGTGGTTACCAGGGATCGAACCAGGTCCTAGCTCTTGCAAGACAGGTGCCAGAACCTCTGAGGTAAATCCCTGGCCCTCAACTACGTATCTTTGAGGAAATTTGAATAAATACTTTTTATTAGTTTTAGGATCACATTCTAATTTTAATATGTCCTTTTGGTAAATCTTGGGATTTTATTAATTCATTAGTTCATTCAAAGCCATTCACTCATTGAAAGCCAATGGATTGTGTGGTGGAAGGACCAAATTCATAAGAGAAACGTTGGATGGGTGGAGGGAGCAGAGAGGGAGCTTGGAGAGCTTGGAAGTTTTGGTACAAGGATTTTGGGTCTCATTCTATCTTTAGTAGGAAGCTACATTGGGTCTTAAGGAAGGAAATGACACAATACATTTAAAAAAGAGAACTCTGGGGTGTTGGAGATGCTATTGCAGCAAAGACGTGTTGGTGGCTGGGGCTATGGAGGCAAGAGTACAGACAGAGAGAGGAAGATGGATTGAAGATATATTTTACAAGTACCCAGGAGAAGAGACAAAGAGAGAGGAAGAGAATCAAGCCTAGCTCTTAGGTTTCTTGTTCAGGCTTTGGGTGAATGGTGGTACCCTTCCCCGAGATGCAGAAAACCAAGACATAACAAGTGTGGAGGAGAAAATCACAAGTTTGTTTTTGGCTGTATGAGACATGAAATGCTGTATGGATTCCAACTGAAGAGAGAAAATGAGCATCTGTGCATTACTCAAAGGTGTGGCTTGGGCTGGAGAGGCAGAGATGGGCATTTGCAGCCTGCAGATGATGCTTGAAGCTGTGGGAGCCTAAGGTCCTCTCAGGAGACAGTGCGGGGGAAGAGAGGACGAGGCTCCAGGCCAGGTCATGGTGGGCTTTGAACACCTACCATCTGCACGGAGAGAGACAGTGTCACAGAAAAAACTCAGAGGAAGACAGAGGAGCGGGAAATGTAGGTGGTGCGGAAGCCAGGTGAGAAGATGAGCCAGAGAGAGAGCGGGAAGGAGGGAGGGAAGGAGGGAAGAAGGGAGGGAGGGAGGGAGGGAAGGAGAATCTGCTGGCTGGGATAGACAGATGGATACTTGCTCAGAAGTCGGAGAAGAAAGGAAGGCAAAAGCGAACCAATGCAAACAGGCACGTAGATTTAGGTTAGGAGTGGGAACAGGAGACATCTCTGGATGACTGTTTTAATTTTTTCAAAAATGTGGGAGGCGAGATTAGCAGTGAGAACTGTTGTATAGTGAGAAGAGAGAGAAAAAGGTTTGGGAAGATTATTTTGTCAAGGAGAAAGTATGCTTACTAGACATCAGGAATGTCAGACTCTGCTACAGACAGAGGTGCACGTGAGTCACCTCTCCATGGTATGGACAAAATATGTGACATCTGCTACTTGAAGGGGGAAAGGTTTGTTCTGGCTCCTGGTTTCAGCATCACTGCGAAAGAGCTGGAGAGATAAAGCAGCTCAAACTGTGACAGCCAGGGAAGAGGGGGAGCAGGAAAGGAGCCGGTGTGGAGAGGGCTGGGGAGCAGATGTGGTCACAGGAATCACGCACCCAAGACCCCCGCGACACACCTCGAAGTGCATTACAGTCCCCCAGGCATCTCACAGTGCCGTCAAGTTGACAAGCAAGATTAACCGTCACAACAGCCATTTAGGATCGTTAATTTAAAGTGAAATCCAGTTATCCATGGACTGTGAAAAAATTTTTTGTGATGCAGAACACAAGGTTAAATAACAGGGAGTCTCAGGGAAAGAATGTCATCTTCCCCCTCAATTTTTCAGTTAACTAAGAGAAAAGCTTCCGTGTGGTATAAGGGTGTCTATATTGCCTCTCCAACTTCTCTTTTTTTTTTTGAGACATGGTGTCACTTTGTAGTCCAGGCTGGCCCTGAGCTCAGCCACCAACCCACATCACAGCAATCCTGCTGCCTCTGCCTCCCGAGTGCTGGGATTACAGGCGTGAGCCACCACGCCCGGCACTGTGGTATGTGGTACTGGTTGCTGCTGGGGTGAGTCTCCACGCCCAGTATTGTTATGTGGTGACCGGGGATCAAACCCAGGCCCTTGTGCTTGCAAGACAGGTGCTGGAACCACTGAGCTATATCCCCGGCCCTGCCTCTCTAACTTCTAATAACGTCTCTTTTTCATCAGACGGAGTAAGCTTCAGACCTAGAGCTTTTTCAGCTGAAAGTACATCAGTCAGAAATTTAGTAACACTGCTTTGCTTTCATTGTACTTGAATTTTTAAAAATGACTATTAGCTTTCTGTCAAGTGATACTTACTGGTTTTTCATTTATGTTAGTGATATGCAGCTTTGTTTTTAAAATAGGATATCACGAGTTCAGAAATAGGAGGCCATACAATGAAAAATCTATGGTAAATAGTAGTAGAGTGAGTTTTTGATCCTAATAACTTAGAAAAGGTCCAGAACTGAGGGAAACCCTGTTTCTTCTCCTAGCCTGTGCTGGTGTTCACAGGCGTAGACATTAGCTCCTTTCCTTCCTATGGGGGAGCCTCTCCCCTGAGCTGGGCAGGTGCCATGGGACGGGAGATACCCTGATAAATGAACCACCTCATGGACTATGTAACTAGTGAGCCAGCACTGCAACGGCACCCTCCGGCGGAGCAGGAGGCCACACCACGTGGCACTGTGCTCGTCCCTGTGCTCCTGCCCGGCTGTGCTTCTGCGACAGCTCCTCTTTGCTGCCATCTGTACCCTCTCCCCTCTGCGACTTTGTTATTCTGCTTCAGGACTATTCTTGTAAGCTTCAGTTCTCCTGCTCCCCGGCTGTGCGAGACAGAAAATGGGACTCGCACTCCCAGCCTCTGGCCTTCCTGAGGGCTCAGACACAACCATCAGCTGAGTCTGGGACTGTGAGATTCCCCTGGCTGGCGACACCTTAAGGAAGCATATCATCCCCTAAACTGAGAGTCCGCCCTCTTCGGTAGGGGGCGGGGAGAGTTCTTCCTTGTTCTCTTCTGAGCTTCCAGCTCTCCATGTAGACTTGCTTCTCGCAGCACAGCATCTGGCAGGATGACCAACTCCTCCCCATTTCCTGGGACGGTCAGTGTGTTAGAACTGAAAGCCTCGCATTCTAGGAGCACCTTGCGTCTTGGGAAAATTGAAATGACTGGTCACCCAATCGTATATCCAGGGATCCTTGGGCCCAGTGTACAGCAGAGTGGGGGAGGGTGTCTCTCTTGGACGCAGAGGGAGGTTCTTAGATTATGCCTGAAGAACTGTCTGGACAAAGCTCGGGAGCACTAAGTGGCTTCCTCATTCCGACTGAGACCACAGTGACAGCATTAACACCGGGCTGGTTCTGTTCATGGGAGTTATGTAATGTGTCGAGAGAAGAGTTTGTTGCATCAGCATCGGCTTTCACTGAGCAGAACCAGGAAAACCTGCAAAGAACTATTCTTCTAAGTGTGTTTATAAAACCTGCTGTGTCCATAGTGAAACTTCAGCTGCAGCTTCTTACAGGTGGCCAGGATCCTGTGTGCAAGACAGGTCATGCTCATCCCAAATATTTGGGATTTCCATGCTGTGCAGCCCTCAAATAATGTTAGCAACTGTGATAAATATCTCTTAAAACCATAATACTTCTTTTTAAAATTAAAATCTTTATTGGTACATTACATACACATCATAATTGCACTCAATAATGACAATTTGGACCAGTATATGACACAATTTAATTCTCATTTTTTCCCATACCACTACCCACCCTACCACGCCCACCCCCTATGTACATAAGCTTTGTTTCCTTTCTTTTTAAAATTATAATCTCGTTATTTCCCCCTCATTATTTACCCCTTCACCCCATATCAAAAGGTGTAATACTTAATATGATAGAAGTCAGTGTGACTCAAGGACCAAAGTTCCTTCTTTTTTTGGTATCCTTGACATATGGTTTTCAGAGTTGTTGTGATTCTCTCATCAAGCCGATAGGAGGGTAAAAAGCCATGGAGACTTGTGCATGGGGAAGCCAAGGCAGTGCAACCTAGAGGTGACACACACTACCTATCCACATCTCACTGGCTCCCTCGGTCACAGACCACAGCGATCTGCAAGGTGACCTGGTAAGAAGATGGTGCCCAGCAAGAAGTGCTGGTCTGAAAGAAAGCGAGCAGCACGTCCTGTGTTTGCTAAATCTGGCAGCCCCATACGAAGGCACATGTCCTGAGAGCAAGCCAAGCAGCAGCTGTGCTGCCTTTTATGGTTTAATCCCAGAAGTTGCATAGCATTCTCCAGCCTGCCTAGACAGTAGACTGTCAAACTCCCATTGTAAGGAAAGCATATGGGTGGAATGCGTATTCATCTCGCTATTCATGTGGCCATTTTAGGAAAATATAATCTTTGGAGCAGTTGCTTTTTGTACAGATGTGGAGACTCAGGTACGAATGACTTGGTGAGGTGATATTGCCATAAGTAGCAAAGCTAAGCTTCAAATTCATGGTTACTCAGGTTTCAAATTCATTTTTGAACTCATGATTGTCCAGAGCAGAGTTAAATGTACATCCTAGACTTCAGGGAGGCAGATTTCCCAAAGATTAGCAAGGAAAGGTAGGCCAGATGTCACAGTCAGGGACTTTCAGATAGATGGCATCTCTAGAGGGTTGGGATGCTCTGAAATGTCACTCTGCATTTGCAATTACTAGTGTTTTGCGGCAGAATGGGGGAGAGAGCTATAAAACAGGCTGACAGGAAATTCTCCGATGCTCTTAGATTTTATAAGGGCAGGAACAAAAATGGGAAGGAAGAGTACTTACCCAAGGACAAAGAGAAGTCAGTGACTGAGAATTGTAGGAATAGGGGCAGGAAATGTTGACGCCCCAAAAGATCTGAAGGAGAATGTTCAGGAAGCCAGGGAAGGGCTGGATTTGCTGCTTTTGGGTCAATAGTGCAACATTTCTACGGCAGGGAAAAAAGGAGCTTTTCGAAGAAAATGACCTTGAAACTAAACCAGCCCCCTGGAACTCCTGGGAGAGGACCAGTCAATACATATAGGTCAAATGCATGAATGAACCAACACATTTTTTTAAATAGGAAATTGTAGTTGATGTCAAGATTGAACACATTGGATTCTGCTAGTGGAGAAGACCTAGAGCCACATAGACTACTCAAAACATAGACCTTCAAAGAAAGAGAGATGAGCTAACGGGCAAGTACACGGGAAGAACAAAGAGATACCTGGGAAATGAGAGGCGCAATCTGTCTGTGCAGGACTGGCAAGAGAGTTTGAAGTGGAGTTTGATTTGTTTTGAAATGATTAAAGTGTGAAACAAGACATTTATTTTCATGGGGTGTTTTCTTTTAGTGTAATTTTAAAAAAGATTCTAAATCTGTATCTTCTTGTTAGGGAAAACCCTTGAATGCAAAAATTCACTTTCCTGCTAGAGTTAGCCCTAAATATTGACTTTAATTTAGAATATTCTTATGGCCAAGTATAACCTGCTACCCAGTGTATCATGTGGTTGTTTTAATTTTAACCTAAGAGAGAAGGAAGTTTTTAAAATGACAAAATGAGCAGGGTGATATAATAAAAATATTTTAATTTCATTTAGTTGTGCTTTTAAATTCTGTCCATTGATAAAAGTAATATTGGCAAGAAAAATCAGTAAAAATGGTGTGGATCACTTAGAAGCATTACAGATAAAAGCTGGAATTTTCCATCAGGCTTTTGTGAGATTTTTATTCAAAATTTTTATGGTGAAACCATTTCAGCATATTTTAGAGTTCAGAAATCTAATGACAGCCACCAGAAAATACAAAACATCAAACATTTGTTTGATCATTATGCTTTTAATTCTTTGTTCTAGACAGAGGGGAAGGTGAAACAGATAGGATAGGTCTCACTGCACAAGTAATCAAATAAAAAAATAACTAGAAGGAGCAGATTCCATAAAGAAAATAACACAGGTAAAGGGATATGAGTGACTAGGAAAGGTGATGGCATATGACATAAATAAAATGATAAGGAGCCATTTTATATAACAAGCATAATAAAATACTATCCCTATGACAAATATCTATTGATATATGTAGTCTTGGTCTGTCTAGGATTTAGTAACAGAACGTCATAAATTGATGGCTTATGAAGAGTAAACAGTCCAAGATCAGTGTCCCACCAGATTCAGCATCTTCTGAGGGCTCTCCCTGGTCTTGAGAGGGCTCTTACTCTGCTTCAAATGGGGGAAGGGGCAGGAATAGAGGCTCCCTTGGCGTAGGGACTCCCTAGCGACACTCATGAGGATGGTGCTCTCATGACTGAATCACCTCTCGAAGGCTCCATCTTGGGAGTGAGATCGGTAAGAAAATATTCAGACATGATGGCTCAATTATTTTATTTCATTAGGTCATTAGTTCATCAGTTAGCAATCAGAGGGCTTTGCAGGCAAGTGCACGGAAAGTGTGAGCAGGACAGAGCAGTTCACTCAGCTGTGAGAGGCTCCTGTGTCCATAGGCAGCTGGGCACGGAAGATGCATATGTAGTGAAGACCAGAGGACAAGGATGAGCTGGAGCCTGCTTGGTGTCCCAGCACCTCCCTGCCTCCACCTGGGAGCTGGGGGCTGAGCATGTGTCTGGCCAGGAACAGGAAGAGGGAGGGTGGGAGACCAGGGAGCCAGAGTTGCTGTGGGCAACTGCTGGGCAGCAAATGTGGGTAGGAGAGAAACAGCACCTTGTGCCCTGCCCCAGCCTTCCAAGGGAAGAAAAAGAAAGAAAGAAAGAAAGAAAGAAAGAAAGAAAGAAAGAAAGAAAGAAAGAAAGAAAGAAAGAAAGAAAGAAAGAAAGAAAGAAAGAGAAGGAAGGTAGCTTTGCCTCTGCTTTCCAGATATAAATATATAAATGCAACCTACCTATTACATACGCATGCATACTATGGCCCTCTGTAAGAACAGTTGTGACCATCAGCAGTGTCAGGTGTGTGCAGATGGAAGTGACAAGACCAGGAAGTGACCAAAGATTCTAAGCACACTTAGTTATAGGTAAGTCCAAGTGTGTTCCCGGAACCATAGGCTGCTGGCAGAGGCTGTTACTTTATGCAATAAAGGCACTTAAGGTCACAGCTCCAGGCTTGTGCTTAAAAATTACTCTTTCCTATTTGCAGATGGTTGAATGCTAGTGATAGTGTCTTGGTAGTCAGCTTTCCAGTCAGGATAAGGGACAGCAGAGCCCTGAGTTGTGGTGTTCACCAGTTTCCATGGTGTAAATGCTTCCTTCACAACCAGTTTCAGGTCATCAATGGTTTAACAGCTGGTTCTCAATGTCTTGCAATTTTCTTGAATATTTAAAAGCTGGTTCCAGTATACCAGCCTGTTCTCTCCATAATTAGGGACAGGCTACACTTTCAAAGTCCTGATTCCCATGACTTCTTAGATTTTCTCCATTCATTGCCTTTATGCCTACAGTTCGTACTAAAGATGGCGGGATGCCCAGAACAGTGATATTTATCTCTGTGTTGAGTTTTCCTATTGTGACCTCCTTTAGCCATGACCATAAGAAGATATCAGCAGTGCTTGCCAAACTCGTTCTCTGTCCTTGTCATTTCCTACTGTACGATTCTTGTCCTCACTTGGGGAGGGCCATATATCCACCAGGCCTTACATCACTGAATTATTTTGAGCCCTTTACAGAGGGGGCCCTGACCTTGCTGCTGATAAAAGTGACACAAATCCATCCTCCAGGGACTTATGAAAGAATGGAAAAAGTAGAAAGAACACCTAGAGAGGATTTTATTATTTTTAAGTTAGTGCAAATGTTCCACGCAAACTGAGAGACACAGATAATGGGTGCTGTAGGGGCTCATAATAGATGAAGTTAGATGAGTCTGCTAAGGAGATGTGGAGTTGGAGTCTATGTTCCTGCAGAAGCTGAGTTTCACTCAAAAGTTTGGGCAAGAACTACATTGGCTTTTCTTATTTTTTTTTTTAAACTTTGCATGGCCTGCATTCTCCAAAGCACTTTAGAGATCAGCAAAATAATGAGAAGCTCAGGACTTTCTTTGAAACAAAGAAATTTAAACATCTACACCCTCACTCTCCAACCAAAATTCCATCCAATTTCTAGAATCCATGTATGAAAAACTCAGCATCCTTTGGAACTCTTTTCTACCAAGGGACAGGAAGAGGCTCTTTTTTAGGTGATTTGACACACAGACCAAATGGAAAGGGATCTGGAGATGGAGGGAGGGCAAGAGAGGGGAGGAAAAGGGGAAGTAAAAGGAATTAAGATGATGTGTTATGTACATGTACGAACTCCCCACGATGAAGATAATCACTGTGTATTGCAAATGTGTGGTAATGAAACACAAATAATTTTAAAGTGAAAAATATAGAGCCCATTGGCTTTCACTCCACACGTATATCATGAATAAAGAAAGAGACAGAGCTTAACTAGCCCTTCAGTGGGTTATTATTTGCGACTAAGATTTTTGTCTTCTCCGGGGGTGAGCCATATATCCATTTATATATAAGATTTTGCATTGCTGAATTATTTTGAGCTCTTCTATGAGGAGACCCCTAATTTGATACTGGTGAGATCAAGAACACAGAGGCCGGTCCCTGCAGCTTGTTTGTTTGTGCTTATGCTCACGTTCGTGTTCACGTTCATGTTTGTGTTCACGCTCACAATCACGTTCACGTTCGCGTTCATGTTCGTGTTCGCGTTCACGTTCACGTTTGTGTTCACGTTCACGTTCACATTCGCGTTCGCGTTCGCGTTCCTATTCGCGTTCCTGTTCGCGTTCATGTTCCTGTTTGTGTTCACGTTCACGTTCGTGTTCGTATTCGCGTTCGCATTTATGTTCATGTTTGTGTTCACGTTCACGTTCACGTTCGCGTTCACGTTCACGTTTGTGTTCACGTTCACGTTCACATTCGCGTTCGCGTTCTTGTTCCTATTCGCGTTCCTGTTCGCGTTCATGTTCGTGTTTGTGTTCACGTTCATGTTCGTGTTCGTGTTCACGTTCACGTTCATGGACATGTCCCTGTTCGTGTTCGCGTTCACGTTCACATTCACATTCATGTTCACGTTCACGTTCCTGTTCCTGTTCATGAGGCCGCCAAGCTGAATCACTGAAAAGCCAGACGCCACTGCACTGGAGTGCCACCATCTGGAGGAGGCCTGGACTGGAGGCTTTTGTGGTCAGTAGAGACACAGATGTCCACTGTCACCAGTTCTGTATATGTGATGGTGATCTGGGGGGAAGTGTACAAGTCAGAAGTCACTCAGAGAACAAGACTGTTCTCACTGTGACATTTGTGCGGCATTCTTTCTCGCCCCTGGTGGGCCTTGCAACACCAGAGATGGAAGCTTTGGCAGCCAAATGGCTGATTGGAAAGCCCAGGAGGCAGCAAATACAAAGCAACTTCAGGGCCACCAGTGCCCCTGAAACACCCCACTTGCTACATAATGACTTTCAAACCAAGAGCAGCAATTTTTCAAAGCTCAAGTCTGGATTATACCGTTTGGAAAGGCTATGTATGGAACCTCACAGATCAGAAAACCCCAAAACTGTTTTTTGTTTTTTTGGGTTTTTTTTGTTATTTTGCATGCAGCACTAGAGGGACCATGCCAAGATTCCAGATGTGCAACAGCTGGATAAACCATGTGTCCACAAATCTGCACAACACCTTCAGAAAAGGAACTGCTCGAGGCTTAACACAGTATTGACTTCCTTTGCTTTTCTTATCTTTTTTTTTTTTTTTTTTTAAAGCTTATCTGAACCTCTGGACTTACTTGTTTGGCAGGAAACAGTTGGCAATGGTTGTTTTGTTTTCTCAATTTTCTTGTCAACTGACTCATGACAAAAAAATGTCAATCATGATCAATTTTAATTCCACAGAGGGGGAAAAATAGAAGTTTATAGGCAGCTATTGGAAACAAAGGAACCATCTGGTTTTTTAAGTCGAATTTTTTCCTGAAATAGTTTTCTCCCAGCAATAGGATCGTTTTTCTGTCACTGAAGCGCTGTGAACCTTCTGCCTCCTCTTGAACCACGTAGCCCGGCTCAGGGGTTCCTCCAGTAAGGCTCCTTCATGCATGGACTTCTGCATCTGGGGGCTCTTAGGGTGCCAGAACCTCTGTCCCTTTAAGCAGGGAGGGCTCAGCTGTCATGAGAAACAGGCTGAGTGACTGGTGGAGGTCATCCAAGCATGGCTATCCCAGCTCATTTGTCATTTTATGGTGACAGTCCTCCCTTTCGTCCAGGAGTCCCCAGAGAGGTTTTATAGCATTGTGACTGGAAGTCACTGAGTCCCCCCACACAGAGGGGCTCTGTGCACTGGGTATGGTCTCAGGTAGCTCCCGGGGCAGCCAGCAGGGTGTCTAAATCTTTCAGCTTTTGGGGTCCTCCTTCTTGTCCTGAGAACCCAGTGGTGCTCTGCCCACTGCACGCAGAAGCATCTGCTCCACCAGCTCAGAGTGTTCTTGACAGAGCCTCGGGAATGCTAGCCACTCTAGACTTCATGATTTTTCTTTTTCTGAGTTCCCTTGCTCACCAGCTTAGCCTCTTGTACTCTGTTCTTCACTCTGACCCTCTCTCACCCCACTCCCATGTCCAACATAGCTCCTTTACTGTGAGAGGGCAGCGCCCCCAGCAGACTGCTGAAGGCTGGGGTGATGGGGGAGTCCCAACACAACAGAACACAGCAGTGACCTCAGTGTGAATTTTTTTCTCCGGCCTTGGCTTCCTGTAGTGCTGGTGTTCTACCTGCAGGAAAGGCCTGACCACATACACCTTGCCTCTTGGTTCTCACTTCCTGTTATCCTATCCATCTCCTCCTTAGTCTCTCTTGCTCTGAAATCGTCCTCTCACTTTATTTTGCTCTGAGTTTTCCAGTATCACCTTTCTAGGACAGACCATGCCCACAGGGCCTGTCTTCCCTCCAGCAAATGACCCAACAAACTACTAAGGCCATTCACCTCCCAAGATGAAAGAAGGAAGCAACAGCCTGCAGCAGAGACAGTGTCAGTGAACACAGTCAATAGTTAGCTATATTTCTCGATAAACTGTATTACAGTCTCCATACAACAGGTAGCTTCTTTGCCAGATTGTGATTTAGGTTTAAATATACATTAAGTGTCTGACATGTACCAGACATGCTAGTGGATACTGCGGCGACAAACGTGATAAAATAGGCCTGTTTCCCGACCTCCTGCAACTGATGAAGAAGGCCAGTGGAGGACTGCAGAGAATTCTGGAATCCCAGAATTCCAGCTACTTTTAGTTTACTTTGTTGAAGTAGGTGAGGCTTGGAGAATGGCTTGCGCCCCTCGAACTTGGAGACCACAGAGATCAGCCCGTCTTAAGGACTCTGGAGTCCCAGAAACCAAGGAAAGGTCTTAGAGTTGGTGGTACCTAAAGTATCTGCTCTGGTTCTGCTTCTGCTTCTGGCAAGGAATTGGTGGCCAAGGGCATGGTTTCCTGTCTGGGCTGGGTCTAGAGAAGACGTGACAGAGAACTTGGGGCCCAGAGAGAGGTCAAAGTGAGGACCGGACAACACCTGTGGAAGTAGCAGCACTGGCCAGTTCTTGTTTCAGGATCACGTCTGTGAACACAACATAATCTGTCAGAATTAGGTGCAGGTGCCTGGGGAGTTCAGCAACGGTGTCCTTCATTACTGTGGTCAAACAAAAAGGCTGAGAACATCTTGGAGAAGAATGATGCTATTCTTCTCCAGGTAAATGATGACAGCTACGTGAACCTGTGCCTTTCCATTTCTTCTGTGTTATGTGAAAAGAAAGAATTGAGCAACACTGCTGAGTCTAAGGAGAAATGTCTATGAACCTCCGATTCTATATGCAGCCATGTTAAACACACACACACACACACACACACACACACACACACACACACACACACAACCAGATATTGTAGACCTCAGAAAGGCAGCTACAAAAATGACCTGGCTGACAAAAACCGTCTGAAAAAGTGTACTGACTGAAACAAACTCAGTGGGATAGATAGCGTTTGACTATATGAATGGCAAACTATGAAACTAATAAAAAATTCCTGGTTTCATATTATTAAAATATTATCAAGTATTTAGTTAGGTAATTTTTGCTAATATGGTTACAAAATTTAATGTAAGTAAAGGAACTGTTGAAAAGACACATAAAGTAGTATGTAATAATTTAAGTCAAAAAATCTATGTTAAGTACATTAAATCTGGGAATGGTTAGAAGAGGGAGAAAATAAATATATTTTATTTCTTATATAAGAGAAAGACAACGGGTACTATTTAATTCTTGTCACTAGTAATTAAAGAGAAGTGAATTGAAATTAATGTTAGCTAAGAATATGACAAAGAGAGGATGTGTTACATTTTTTCAAAATATTAGAAGGAAAAAATAAAGCAGACTGGTTAGAAAAATATACCTCATTATGGACATGGTCATTGCTCCTAAATAATGAAATTAAGTGTGGCTTGTTAATTTTCTTGTGCTCTCCAAATTTTATACCAACACACATTACCTGACAATATAAAACAAAAGCTACACAATACTGATAGAAAAATGTTTTCCCTTTTAAAAGCCTACACATAAATCCAACAGATAAACTGTACACAGGTCATCACACACAAAATAGCCACGCTAACTAGGCCTTGACTTTTTCAGTCGTCTGTAGTCCCAGCATGAAATTGATCTGTTTCAAAGCCTCAGATGTGGGAATTAAAAAGTGGATAGATAATCAATATATCTAGAACCTTCTGTGGATGCATCAGGTGACAATTCTTGTGCAAATTGCATCAGATAAAGAAAAGAGTCACTTACCTCACACTGAAAGTCCGGTCAGTCAATCATCGGAGCAGGACCTTCTCTGTTACGCAATTTATCGTTAGCACCTTAGAAGTCACAGTCCCCTCCATCACATCCTATCCGCCCTCCACTGAGCACCCATGTGCTCCAGGACTGCGCCTGATGACTTACACACAATTTCAAATCAATTCTCACTTCAGCTCTCTCTACATGACAAGAATCGGTTCCTCTTTCTCACAGTGGAGAAGACAGGCCCGGCATGACTAGAGTGATCTTAAAACAAGTATAAATGTATAAATAATGAAAGACACACTCTTCATTTTGGGAGATGAAGAGAAAGAAAATGCCCAGTTCCACTGGCCTTGCACAGGACTGTAACACAACAGCGGGTTACATTCCTGTAACTCAGCCACTTATCTCTAGAATATTCAACAAATGCACAGGAGCCGTTTAAGGAAGGTAGATTCCTGGGGACTATGAGGTCTGCCCACAGAAAAAAGTAAGCTTGCGGGACACACTCAAGAGAGGAGATAGGAGCCGTGGTGCAAGTCAGACGTGGCAACTGTGCTATCAAAGACAAAAGCAAAATGCTAAGAGACTTTAAAGAAGTCACCTCCAGTCGGGGGTAATGACTGACTGACGGGCGTCTAGATGGACGCGGATGTTTATTCATGGAAACCAGGGGTGACCCCATAGACAGCAGGTAGAACAACAGGGGATAGAAAGATAATCAGGTTCGGGGGAAGCACATCCGCGGGTGATTGAGGAGGGGGCCGAAGACGCTCCTCTGAAGCTCTATAGCTTACTCAGAAGGTGCTGAATATAGGCTGTGAAAAAGGAGTTTATGACGGCTGCTGGGCTGTAGGAAGAGTACCTTGCCGACGACGTTAGGGCTGTGGGGTGGGGCGAAGGAATAAAATGGAGAGCAAGTGGGAAGGGAATCAAGAGGGTCAGGAGGGGGAGCCCCATAGCCTGAATGAGTGGAGGGCACAGGAGCAACCGCGCCCAAGCCTGAGGGAACCAAAGCCACCACACTGGCCCCAAAGGCCTGTCACCCCCAGTGTTCCCCTGGCTCACCTTCCTCCCTTCTCTCTGCTTTGTTCCAGCCACAGTAGTTTCTTCAAACTTCTCGCACTGGGCAAATTCAGCCGTGAGGTCTTCGCGTGGGTTCTCTTGACCTGCGAGCTCCTCCCAGACATTGTACGTCTGTGCTCCCACCTCCTGCAGGTCTGTGCTCCAGTGTTACATCCTTGCTGGGGCCCCCTAACCAGCGCTCCTCGTACTCCCCCTTCTCCTTATCTCACTCATCTCCTCGAGCATGAACCCTGCTGACATACTGCACCATTTTTCTTTTGGCCTGTGTTTTACTATAGGGCTGCCCCTATTCGTGTCAGTTCTGCCAAGAAGGGATTTGGGTCTCGTTTGTCCCCTGCTGGTTTGCACCGCTGTATTCTCCCAGCTGGCACATAGTAAATGCTCATTAAGTATTTGCTGAATGGTGATGTCACGGACAAAACCCAGATGCCAGGGAAGAGAGCTGGTATGCACAGGAGGAGAAAATGGGATTATGGCTTATTACATCTGGATACCCCCAAAGCCTCAGTGCACTTACTCATAAGTTACTCATAAGGCTATGGAAGGTGATTGGACTAGGAGTATAGCTGGCCCGCTGTAGGGAGTGGGATCTGGTTGGAAGAGGCGGGTCACTGGGGGCGTGGCTTGCAAGGATTCATCTCCCTCCCCGCTCCCCCTTTCACCCCCTGCTTCCTGCCTGGCCTTGAGTGCTCTCTTCGGAACCACCCTGCTTGGAGCCAGCTGATTAGGTACTGAAGCCTCCACACACCAGGAGCTACATAAACCTCTGCTTCTTAAGTTGCCGTCAGATATTGTATCTCATTAGTGACCGAGTCGAGGGGGCTGGTCAGAATCGTTTGATCATGTTGGGACCTCAGCTACTGGCAATGTGTGACCGGGTACAGGGAGCCTCGGTTGGGGACAGAGGGACATACAGTGATGGCACTGCCAGTACAGCCTTGGAGGAGGAGACAGGGAGGGTGAATGGAGGGAGGAGAGGCACCCTGGTGCCGGTGATCAAATGTGATTCGAACTGCAGACGCCACAGGGAGAATGAGCAGGAGGCTTGTGCGATCCGTGGCCAGCGGGCATCCTTGCTGTCCTTTTGGAGAGACTCTGAAGTCGCGTGGCGTAAAGAACAGACCTGGACTGTACAAGATGGTGACCACGGAGCGCTCAGGCTGTGGTTCACTTAAAAGTAACGGGCTCCAAACGCAAAGGCCGCCCTGGACCACGAAGACACAAACATTAGGGGGGAAAAGAATGCCATGTTACTTATTAATTTTTATAGTGAGCACATGTAAAGTGATAATTTCACAGAAAACGTAATACACAAATTTAGGATATATTAGGTTACATGTATTATTCAAAAGCAGTTTCACTTAAAAAAATTATTACCAGAAACCTACACACTGAACATATGACTCACATCATGTTTCTATTGAACAGAGCTGAGCTAATCTTCCAGGGACTGAAAATTATCAGCACGTATGAACTTATTCCTTCTCTCCTTCCTCCTTTCTTCCCCTCCCTTTTCTTCCTTCCTCCCTCCCTCCGCCTCTCCTCCTCCTTTCTAGACACAAATATCTTTTAGCAGTTACATTGTTTTCCAAATGGACACCCCAGTAGTTAATCTTCCATTCTCAGTAACAATAGATGCTTTTCATAATATCAAGCCATCAAATTGCTTTAGCATTAAGTTGCCTAAAACTATATTAAAGACAGTGATATGTAGTCCATTAGCTGTACCAAACTCCTAGCCTCCTGGAGAAAAAGAAACGGCATAAAAAAGCTTTCCTCTACATTAAGCAGCAAATAAATGAAAGCATTTGAAGAAACCACCTACGAGAAGTCCTGGAATTGTAATTACCCAGCCCTCCAATTTGGCAAACAGGAATTTTTTTTTTTTTTTTGACAATATAACCATCTACCAAATAATGGTCTTTCCCTGTAGGAGGGAGTGAGGCCAGGGCTTGCATGGGTCCAAGACAAAGATATTTCTGATTTGGACACTGGAAGCGCTGCCTAAGAAGGAAATCCCAATGTTCATCTTGGCTGGGGCCAGGAATTGTTCTTGGACTCAGCAAGGTCAGCTTTGAACATTTGTGTTTCTGTGAGCTTACTTCTGAGAAAAATCAAAGGACACTTAATAGAGTTATTTCTACTGCTCCCTGATTTCCATACAATTCAGAATTAAAACATGATGGGGTGTAGCAGCGTGGACGTCTTTCCTGGAAGAGATGAGAACTTTGAGGCGAGCCAAGACCCACGCAGTTGTCAGCACTACAGATGAGGAAATGGACGCGGAGGTCCTGTGCCCGGTAGTCATTCCTCTTGTCCACAGAAGCTGGGTCCACAAGAGTCCCCTGTATGTCCCAACACTCACTCCTCACATCTTCTCCTCCCTCTCTTCTCAGCCTCACTTTTACCCAGGAACTTCTGGGCTCAGGGGGCCACTCTCTACACAGATCGTGGTCTTTTTTTGTTGTTAATGAAAGAAAAATGGTTCTTTTATTCCTTGTTTATTTAGGAACCTGGGGTTTAAGTGGATACCTCTGGTAACCAGTTAGCATTTTCTAGTGAAGAAGTTATGCAGCTAAACCCAGGATTAATTCATCTTCTTTTAGATTCTCAGTGCTTTAATGTTGCTCGAAAGGCACACAAGGAATTACAGAAAGTCCTCATGTAATGATCTGTCTTCTAAACAGAATGAAGCTATGTTGTATCCCAAATCTTAGCTCATCACTAACAGTGGCATGCTCACAGTTACTCGGAGAAGTGAGCATTCTCATTGGCTCCCTACAAGTCTGGTCATTTCAGTATGGCGGGGTTCCTCATTGCAGGTTCTAGAGTGATGATCTGTGTGCATGTAATCAGTTTAGAAACTCTCAGGGACTAGCGAGCACGATGAAGAAGGGCATGAAACCGAGTGCAGGTCTAACCTCTGGCAGCGGCAGCCTGGCCCTGTCCCTCCTGGGCCACTCTGGAATATAATGATGCTTGCACCTGTCCACCTTTGAGGCAGAGGAGCTGGCCTGTCGATGTTCTGCAGTGGTCAGGCATTTCATAAAGACCAACTGGTGCAAGATAAGCTCTAGTCATCCAGGGTGATCTGTCAGAGAGAATGGGGCAGTGGGCACATGAAACAGGAAGACATTTGGGGGTCTTGGAATGAAACCATCAGTGCTTTTTGTGCATCACTTGGACCTGGACTGAATCTTGCTTTCTTCTGCTATTTTATTCATCTGTCTCCTGGGGTCCTTGCCCTGAGATCTGGTTGGTACAGGGAGAGAATGTGGACATTGCTATTTTAGGTTGCTGGATCTCCGTCCCTCTTCCCTTTAATCATTGTAACTTAATGATTAAAGTGTTTTAGCAATACTAAAGTAATAGCAAATTCAGGAAATTTCTCCCTCTTCATCTAACTCTCTTGGCAGAGATGTTATGCGTGGGAGTGACCTTATCTTTTGTCATTCCTCTCCCTCTGGCCCAGTGGCTGGTTCTGGGCAGAGCCTTGGCCAGCACTCAGATACAGGGCACAGGAACTGCTCTCACAGATCTGAAGCATAAAGGGATGCAGAGCAGGTGATGCATGCTCAGAAATCCCTGGAAGGGCTAAGGGTTCAGGTTTCTGGGGAAGATACTCTGCCCCCTAGGGATTAAGCAAGAAGATGAGAAAGTGAGATATCTGCCCTGTACTTCCTGCATGCAACAGCATATGCCATTGCTGTAGTTCAGGGTTCAGACACGTGTAAAGTGGACTGTCCTTGTCAGGAGCCACGGGTGAGGCAACGAGAGAAGGGGACCCTCTCGCTGCTGCCCCGCACACCTTGTGCTAGAGCGTCTGGGGTGGGACCCAGTTTGCTCACAAAACCGTAACCAAGAAGGAGGCCGTGGGTGTAGATTTCAGTTTTCCAGTTTGCCGTTTGGCACAGCCTCCTGGAGGAACCAGCATGAGCTCTGGGGGCCAGTGTACCATGTCCCTAGCCTAGAGGTATGCACTCCACCACGGGAATCAAGCTAGGGCTTGGTTTGACAGTAGTGGTGAGGAGGAGAACAGCTTTCTCATTTCCTTTTGTATGGAGAGGGACAACTAGGTTTGTTGCTGCAGGAAGTCATCTTGGCTCCTCATCTGGCCTTTGAATGAAGCCAGCACAGAGTAAAGGACAAAATCAAGAGAGACCTACAGACCTGCACGAGGTCCTGAGTGGGGAGATGACTTGTTCCCAGTCACAGGACAGTGGGTGGGCCAAGGTAGGTCTAGGCCACCAGCTACCTGACTTTTAGTGCTGGCTTTCCTTGTCACATGCCCTCAGTCTCTGCTGAGCACTGTAACCTCTTAAACCTGACAGTAGCACTCCTACTCCCACTG
Source organism: Petromus typicus (assembly GCA_004026965.1). Classification (NCBI taxonomy): domain Eukaryota; kingdom Metazoa; phylum Chordata; class Mammalia; order Rodentia; family Petromuridae; genus Petromus; species Petromus typicus. The sequence continues at coordinate 132,797 of PVIR01000430.1, forward strand.
GAAATGTCTCACCAGCCTTATTTACTGGCCTGAAAAGTGGCTGATTGATCTGAACCCACTGAGCAAGCAGACCTGCCAGAGACAGAGCCTTAGCAGCAAAGCACTTAGTACACATTCTTTGACAGAGCTGGCGGAGCCTGGTGTGTGTGAATAGCTGGATGGTGAGGAGCTCAGAGCGGCTCTGAAAACACCCCAGGGCACAGTGAAATGTGGCCATACCGGTTCAGGCTATTTTAAGCTTCGGAAACCAAGGGAGGTGAGGTGGGGTGAACCAGTGGGTTCCCAGGACAGATGAGGTCCAGGCCAGCTTTCTGTGTGCCTCCAAGGTCACCTTGGGCCCTTCCCTATCCCTGTAACTTTGCTCCCCTCTTTCCTCTTCCCTGGGAAGGATGGGAAGGAAAGACCCTGTGACCTCAGGGAAGTGACCTGAGAATGAGTCTGAGTAGAGGGAAAAGCCGAGGACTCAGCTGAGCCAGAAAAATGAGCAAAGACACTGACAGATCCTGCGTTTTCTTCTTCAATTTATTGGCTATCCTTCTTTTATGTAATCTTGTCACCAAGACTGTTGTTTCCTTTTGTGACAGGAAGAAACAGAGGCTAAGAGAAGTGACTCTTGCGCCCGAGGTCACCCAGCAAACTGGGACTTCAGAACAGGTGGGTCTGAGCTCATGTTATATGCTGTGTAGCCTCAAATCCAGCCTTTTCAACACAACCCTTTATGGCACATTTGCTATTTCTCGTCCTCCCAATAGCTCCAGAAGTGCCATTTTATAAACTCTTTTTTCAGATTAGGAGGCTAAGGATTAGCGGAGTTTAAAAAATCTGACCAGGGCCATGGAAACGCATGCAGGTTATACAAAGCAGTGGTAGGCGTGTCCAGTTCCTGTCTATCCAGGGCCTAAGAACTTGCCTTTATATTGTGTACAGATTTTTAAGGTTCTCAAGCAGTTTTACAGACCCTCTGGACAGGGGTTCAATCTTCCCCTAATTTTGCATGGAGGAAATAAGTTCTAAAAGCTTAGGTGACTGGGTCAAGATTACTCGGCTAATGGATAGATGGAATAAGACCCGGCCTGCAGGCACTTTGGCAGTGTGTTACCAACGTTTATCGCCTATGAGATGTTTCATCTTCCTTTGTAGCTAATCTTCATTGGGCGGTGGCTTCTGTCACTTTGGCTTTAGGTTTATCTATTCGCCTTATCTTTTGTCAAGTAGTGAATGATCTGAAATACATAGAGATGTTATAGCAGAATATAATAGATACTGCAATTCTTTTCAAGATGTGAATCCTCGGGTCATTCGGTGTTGATACCATAATCCTTTGCAGCTGAAATACACTGTGGATGCATCCATTCTGTCATCTATAACTCTTTGTGACAGAAATCCTAAGAGCAGCTCTATTCAGACACCTCAATATTTTACTAGATTCTTTATGTGCCCTGACAGGCCTTGCCTGAGGCTTGGGGATGTAGTGAGAGATAAATAAGCCTAGTATCTGGAATCTAGAATTCCAGATTCTAGATTCCCTTGAATCTAGACAAGGGAGGGTCTAGAAAAGGTCTAGGAGATGGTGGTAAACCTCAGGTGCGCATCCACAGCAGGCAGTTTATTAACAATGATAGCTCTGAACAGTTTGTGATAACTGGTTTAGAGTTCAGAATCCAGAGACCAATCGGCATTTGATGTGATTTGCTCTTTTTTGAGTTCTTCAGATGATGCAGTTTTAAATGCAAATAAAAGTATGATAGAGAGGCATATTTTAATTCTTTAATTTACCCTCATCCTTTTATTAAATCAAATCAAACAAACATTTACCTGGCCTCTCGTCTGTGCTGGGCACTCTAGAAGCCAGACACTTAAGGTACAGAAATGAGCCAAGCTGAGTTTCTACTCTCTCAGAGCCTACAATTTGGTGAGAAAAATGATCAGACAGGATGCCCAGCTCCAAAACTGAGTGTATCACCCAAGCAAGGTCAGTGTCAGATCTAAGGAAAACTCATCAGCTCTTCCTAGGCAGGGATGCATGGATGTCTTTGACCTTCCTGAAGGCCTCGAAGCTGCACAGCAGTTTTCCAAGGCCACGCTGTGGGGAGGAGTTTCAGACAGCGAGCATCACCCTCAGAAGACCTGCACGTGAAAGAAGCCGGAAGAAGCAGGAGCTGAGGACTGCTGGAGTGGGGACTCTGGGGAAAGCATCGTTGTGTCAACAATGAGAAGAGTCACTGAGACTAAGTGCTGTGCAAGAGTGGTCGAGGATGCAGATGCGAGGTGAAAGCAGTTGTTGGGTTGGCTTCTGAGGAGTGCTGTGTGTCATGGGAAGGAATGTCTATCATCTCCAGGAGGCACCGGGGAGCTACTGAAGAGGTTCTGCAGGAATGTGACTAGGCCAGGTTCCTATTTTAGAAAGGTTACCCTGGCTGCTGTTGGGCAGGAACTCCATTAATAATTACCAGCAAGTAGGATGCTGCTTAGAAAGGATACCAAGGATGAGAAAGAGGAGGAACGGCCTGCAGTGAGCCCAGTGAGGTGGAGATGAGAAACAAGGGGCATAGATCTGGATATTTATGGAGAAGACAGCAAAGGAGTCACTTTTTAAACTGGATGTTTGAATAGTCAGCATGCTAAAAAAAAAACAAAAAACCTAAAAGAGTAAGGGATTATGATATACAGGAAGTTGGGTAAATAAGGAAGAGAAAAATATTCTGGTCCCCTATAATTTTAGCACTAGTATGCCTATTTTTCTTCCAAAATTAGCCTTAATTTATAATGAAAAATTAATTCTTAGGGGTTGCTCTTTCTTGAGTATTGGATAGTTAGCCTGCATCACAATGTGGTTTGTCAGACTGGGGAGAGCCTGGAGGGCATCGTTGTGTCTCATTGGAGTATATTTTTGAGCCATTCAGTTGGACTCAGGATTGGATCATGAACACTTTGTATCAACTCTGAACCTTCGTGTGTACAAATATTTGTTCTCTTCTACTTTCCTATAGGATGTAAAAATGGACAAGAGGAACTCCTTATGTCTTTGTGTCCTAAAAACATTCCATTTGAGCTGTCAAGGAGCAGTCGTGTTTGGATTTATCTTTGCGTGGCCTATGCAGCCTGCTGTTGGAGAAGTTGGTGGGGAAATCACTGATTTTTAATTTGGCCCCCTGTGATTTCACTGCCAGGATATTTTGTGAGTGGTTCAGCCTTCTGCCTTGCTCCACAAGGAGTGTCCAGCCTAGTGAAGAGAAAGTAATTGATGAGAGACCCACAGAAAAGCCATCCTGGAACTAGAACAACTCACTATTGGCAAGATCTGCATCTTCCACAGGCATGAGGAGAAAGCTGAAGCTCTCTTTGGGGAAGGGAATATTAGGCAGAGAGTCAGCAGACTTGGCTTTGAATGAGAAGCCTCAGAGGGACATGAAAACAGTGCTCTTATTCTGTGTTATCAGGCCGAAGGGTGATCTTAGGCAAAGTAGATATCTGACAGAGAGAGGCCAGCTCAGAAAGGGAGCCAAACCAGCTTGCTAAACAGCAGGACAGTCTCAACGGTGCCTTGGCAAATCCAATGCCTTGTGTTCATTCTTCAGATTCTCCCAAGGCCCTCCTGGCTTTCCTCATCCTGGACATCCACTGGGAGGGAGGGTGGCGACCAATGGATCGGGCACATTTGATTCAGTGAGGAAAATGGAGAGGGACAAATGGGTGGGGAGGGACTGGGCATAGCCACGGACCAGAACCAAGAGTTGGAACAGTCTTTATCTGTCACATGCCCTTCTGTGGAGAGAGCAGCAGGACACCTAATGGCATGTTCTCTGGGGCCATGCCCAGGCTAATTTTACATGACAGTGGTGGCTCTAGGCTCTTTCAGGGAGCTTTGGAATATCTTTGTGAGCCCTGGATGGCGTTGTGGCCAGAGCTGGGCAAAATTCCCCTTGGACTTCCGGCTCAGGCTGTGAGTTACCTAGGAGGCCAGACAAGCATCTCCTCTGGCTGGCCCCACTGTTCTTGCTGAGAAGAGCCTTGACTGGCCACGGGCAGGGCTGTCCCGGGCACCGCAGCCCTGACCACTGGGCTCTTTCATGCTGGCTAGAATGAAGGTTGGATTTTCTCTCTCCACACAAGCTCTGAGCGATTTGGCAAGAAAACATGTCAGACAATTTGTTTGAGATCCTGCTGGCCTCACTTTTCACAGTCTGTTTATGTGAAAGTGTGTGGGACAGTGAGAGAAAGGTGCTTGGAAACCAGTGCCAGGCCGGGCCTCACTGGCAAGAGCAGACAGACACTTCATAGTCCGTGAAGCTGCGAGCTGGTTTTGAAGTGTACTGGTCTCACAAAAACAGATAATGGGGAACTACTGATAAAGGAGTCAGGTCACAACCAATGAAAAATGTAAGCGCTCTGTTCTTCTGAGACCAATAAACGTAGTGAACAGGGAAATACCATAAAGCATGACTCATAGTGTGCCCTGTCCAGGCATCTCACCTCTATTCATACACAAACGGGAGATTCTTACTTTCAAGTCACCTTCATAAAAAGATGTAACTTGGAAAGGGAAGTGAGTTATAATTATGTATATATAGAAATGTACATATTGTTCTTTCAATCAAAGTAACTCTTAAGTAGAGTGTCTCAGTGCAGCTTAATCTCTCTGTCAACATGCAGACCAGATGGGGCCCTTATTCACACCTGGGTCTAAGCGGTAGGTGGACTCTCCATAAGGAAGTCCATCTCCTTTTAACCTTATTGGGACATTCTGCTGTGTGACCTCACAGGCTTCCTTGGCTGAACTGCACCGTTCCTAAAAACAGAGAGTAAGTACCAAGGGAAACCTTCCTAATTTTTTTTTTTTTTTTTTTGTGGCAAGTGACAGAAACCAAATTTCAGTCACTACTTTTAAAAACAAAACAAAAAAATGGATGGTTGGTGAGGAGCCTGAAATTGTTTCAGTGTTGTAGTTTGGAAAATACAACTCCCAAAAGGAAGACAAGGTTGTTTGCAGAAGAACGGTGAAGAAGAGCAAGTTGGGCAGAAATGACAGATGTCCACCACAACCTCTGCCTTGGTACCCAGAGAGGACAGTAGCGGATTCATGCAGATGCATTCTGTTTTCCATTGTCACCGGGCCACCTCTCATTTAGGATCTCATCTCACCGTCTTGCCCTGGATCTGTGGCAAACATCCCAGTGAAAATCCTGGACTGTCCATGCACATTCTAGGAAGATCAGGGGCCACCAAACAGCTTTGCATTGGCACTAGCCCAAGAGTATGAAATTAAAATAATCCTGCAGTGCTAGAATCTGGCAGCAAGGCTGAAGTTGGTGTAGCAAGAACATTTAATTAAAAGTTCTTTCTTTTCCATTTCAGCAAATCGCTTATACTCAAGATTACAAGGAGTGGACTTCTGACTATATTCAACTTGTCCTGTTTCATATCACCCAATATTGACAGCCTGCTGTGTTGACTCAGGAAAAGAACAGAAGTGGAGACACTTGATTTCCTGAACAGGGACCAATGAAAGTGAGCTCAGATAAGGACATTTTTATGGAGATTCAAGAACAGGGCTGTGTGAGTTCAGAGCAGGGAGATGGGAGGCGATTCTTGGTTCAGACCAGGCATGTTAATAGTAGCATCTGCCCTCTTCATACTACTCACTAGCAATGAGTGTTTTCACATTTTTTAGCTCTATATTTCTGTTAGGCTCCAGGAAAAACACTCATTTTAGTTGCACCTGAGTCTCCCAAAGACTCAGCATGAAGGAAATATTCCTCCAATTTTGCTTATTGAGCTCATCTTAAGATCTGCCACATAAAAGATCAGCTTACTGTCTGCTTGCAACAGGTCTGCTCTCATGTAATTACTGTGATCCCTCTGACTTTCTCCCAAACCTTTGAGTTACCCCTGGCTATCACAGTCTCTTAACCTTTTATACATCATAGGATTTGAGGTTGGCTTCTACCACTAAACACTAATTCTGTTCTACTTGATTGGCTCAGATTCTTTTTTTTTTTCTAATTTATTTTTATATTTTAAATCTTTATTGGTATATCATGAATACACATCATCATCACATTTTACATTGAGGGTTTGTACCAGAATATGACATGACTTGATTCTCATTTTTCCCCTTTTCCACCCACCCTGCATCTCCCCACCCCCATATACATAATTTGTTTCCTTTTTTCTTTATTATTACCACATTCATTTTCCCCTCATTATTTACCCCTACACTCTCTTCCTTTTTAAATATTTTCTATTTCACAATATCAGCTATACATACTACAAATCATTTACAACTTCATTTTCTCATACCAGAAAAAAGATGCGATATTTACACATTTGTGACCTGTTTATTTCACTTATGAGGATGTCCTCAAGGTACATCCCTTTGCGTATGAATGACTCAATCTTATCATTCTTAATGGCAGAGTAATATTTCATTCTATAAAAGAACCACATCTTCTCTATCCAGTCTCCAGCTGATGGACATTTGGGTTGTTTCCAAGATTTAGCAATCACAAACTGAGCTGCTATAAACATGGGTAAGCATATGTCTCTGTGAAATGAATCTTTTAATTCCTTTGTATATATATGTGGCAGAGCGATGGCCAGTTCAAATGGAATGTCCAATCCTAGCTTTTTGAGGAATCTCCACACTGATCTCCACAGAGGTTGTATGAGTCTACATTCCCACCAGCAGTGGAGAAGGGTTCCCTTTTCTCTGTGATTGGCTCAGATTCTTGAGTGGAGAATATATGGCTATGTCTAGATGTTCCCCAAAGCCTCATGCAGTCATAGGTGAGGCTTTTTCAGAGGTGGCTGGATCTGGAGTATGTGATTGATTCAGAAGCATTGCTAAGATTAAGAGTGCAATCTTTACCACCAGCATTTTTTTTTATCAGAGCTCAGAAGATAAGAATACTGATGGAAATGCTGCTAGTAAGCCCAGGCTCCTAAGGGTGGATAGACTGGATACAATAAAAGGGACAGAAAGAGGCTTGCTACTAGTTACTTGTAGTCTGTTACTTGTTACTTGCTTGGCTATCTTCTGCCTGCCATGAACTATTTCTCTTCTGTGACGCCCCTCTGCCATACCGTCCTGCCTTGAAACCTCTACAAACTGTGACTAGATAAACCTTTCCTTTTTAACCCTGAATATTGGGTATTTTGTCTCAGCAACAAGAAAAGTAGCTAAGATAGATTAACAGAAGAAGATAAAGAGAAAGAATCAGGTCATCTATTGGCATCAAGTCACAACTCATGAGCCAACCAGTAGATTGGCTGCCCTTGAGCCTAATGCTCATTTTGATTATCAGCTGAAGTGCGAGGCAAAGGCGACTATCAACTTGGTCAAAACATAGGTTTTTGGATTGCGGGGTCTGAAGACTTTGTTGTCTTTTACCATGGCCTGCTAAATTTCCATAGGAAATTATTTGTAGCATTACAATTTTTTATTACTACGTATTTGAGATATATAATGATTACATTCCTTGTGGGGGGTTGGTATGTGTACATAACACAACTTAATTCTTTTTTCATCTATTTTCCCTCTTCTCTCTTCCTTTCATCTTTTGCACCCTCTTCCATTTGCAAAAGATGCCTCTCCCTATTTCTTATTATCTTTTACTTTGCTCTTTGTTTATTCTTTGAATTTCTCACAGAAGAGATACTATGTCATATTTAAGCTGTGTATCTGATTTATTTTACTTATTATTATAATTCCATTTTCCCAAATATGACTCAATTATTCTTTATAGAATAGTGTACTCTATTATGTATAAATGCCACATTTTATCTATTCATCTATTGAAGGACATATAAGCCATTTTCAATATTTAGCTATTATGAATTGTACTGCAATAAACATGGGTATGCATGCATATATGTCTAACTATTTTGGGAAGATATTTAGAAGTGAAATAGCAGAGTAGAATAGAAGTTGTAGTATTTTTTGATGCCTAAGATGGAGATGTATTTTTGTTTTCTGAATATTTCTGTTTTATTCTGCCAGATACTTAGACTTTACTACTTGTCCTAGTCTAGGACAACTTCAAATTAACTTAATGGCTTAAGGTTACTTTGACGATCTGTGCAATATGAGTTGGAAATCTTGTGGTGGAATAGTGGTCCCAACCCTGTGTGCTCACTTCCTAAACTCTGCATCTATTCATGGTCCCTTATCTAGAAAAAGAGTTTTTGCCCATAGAATTAAGTTGAAGGCTCTTGAGATTAAGTCATCTTGGATAATCTAGATTGACACTGAGTCCAAGAACAAGTTTGCTTATGAAGGACAGGCGGGTGGGAAACAGACAACAAACAGGAAACAGGAAGCAGAGGTTGGAGTGATGCAGGAAAAACCAAGAAATGCAGCAGCCATCCAAGTCTGGAAAAAGTGGGGAAGAATTTCCCCAGAAGCCCTGAGGGAGTGCAGCCTCCAGAACGGTGGAAGGACAAATGTCTGTTGTTTTGAGCCACCCAGTTTAGAGTGATTTGTATGGGCTCCAAATCCATACAAGGGCTACTCAGTCATCATACTTCCTGTAGGACTTGGTGCCTTTTCTGCCCAAGTCAGCACCAGGACAAGATTCTTTGCTTTCTTTTGGGACAGAGAACTAAAAACCTGTGAAGACGTTTTTCTATAAGTTAGCTTGTCACAGTGCCATGGAAGCTGGCAGAAGATTTAAGATTCCTAGGTCAGAAACAAAGGAAATGTTATTCGTGCAATAGCAGTAGCCAGAGTACTGGGGTTTGTGTCAGTTTCCATTCTCAAATCCCAAAAGCGATATGGAAACCATCATATAATACCTGCACATATTATTGATTTCATCATAGGAAGGCAACCTAGGGTTGAGTGGCCTGAATATTTTACAGTAGCCAAGGAATGCACCTTCCCTTGGTACCACAAGGAGACATCAACTTTGTTGAAGTGCATAGCAAGCTTGTGTGCCCTGAAGGGAGTCACTACCTCCACTTTCCAAAGTTGTTGTTTTCTTTGAGGGAGGAATTCTGTCTTAACTCATTATTATACAAATATCCTCAACAAACAATAGTCCAGAATGAAAGGAGTCAGTGCTTCCCTTGGAAGATGTACAGAAACAATGAAGATCTATGGAGGGCTCTCTCGCAGTGCATGTGGGGTTAAGTGTGGAGAAAGGGTTGGATTTCCTTCTACTTCACTCTTGCTCCAGAGCTGTATTCATGATTGATTGCTACATAACCCAATTTCTCCTATACCAGCAACAGGTGAGCATAGCTCATGCATACCTGCCTGATGATATCAAAAGCAGGATCATAGGTACTGGATGATTTCTCACATAGAATGACAAAGAGAGAAATGTGTTGACTTCAAAGGGGGTGACACTCTGTATTTATAAACTACCAAAAGATTTAGTACAAATTATTACATCCTATTGCTCTGCCAGGCTCTTTGAGGAGGCTTTCAAAGGACTTCTAAAAGCAGAATCTCAAACTGTTTTAAGTAGCCATAGCATTGTTAAGAACAAAACAACACAGTTTCCCAGGGCATCTATTTTGAGGAAGGCCTACTTCTTTATATCTAGGGTTCAGTACGATAGTTCAACAGCAAGGACATTGGCCTGTAATTCTTTCTCTTATTTACTGAGCCCCACAAATACTAAATTGTGAAGAAGAATTTATGAAGAAATACAGACAAAGAGTACAATAAGAGAATGAAAACAGTACCCATGACATTTCTCTGCTGGATGGGACATTTCTGTGTACAGGGACTCCGTTGTCAATATGTAACTCAAGTCTTAATTTGAAGCAGAAAGAGGGAAAATTTGGGAAAACTCACCCCAGCCTCTGTGATCTGTTTCTATTGGCTGTCTCCAGTGTAAAGTGTCCCTTGTTACAATCAACTTTTCCATGCCTCCATTTCTTTGCAAAATTTCACCAACTACCAACTGAATTTGGTACCACATTTGGGATTTTATATCCTAAAACTGATTGGATCGAATTGAGTCATACCTCAGTTCAACAGAAATGTTTGCTTATTACTAATTCTACTGATTCCATCGGCTTAAAACTAAACTCTATAGAAGCAGAAACCAGTATAATGGAAGTATAGAATTGATTAAGCTCGGGTGGGGGCTGAAAAGAAAAGAAAGTTCCAATTGCCTTTTAAGCATGGAATTTCTGAATTTAGTACTTAATCTAGAATATGGCCAACCACTGAGATGTGAACTTTTTCCTCTTCCTCTTTTTTTTTTTCTTTTTATTTTTGAGAGTAAGGCACATGTTTCCCTCTGCGTCAGCAAACGAGTCAAATACTGCGATTAAGGGAACCAGAGGACATGAACTTGAACTAAGTTTGAAAATATAGACTATCCTAGATTGTATCTCTAGATTATGAGACATTTTGATATAGAGCTGAACGTAAGTCCTTTCTCCTCCAAGGAACCAGTTACCCTTTGTTCCGGAAGCAGAAAGAGTACACATTTCCCAGGATGAAAAAAAAAGTTAAGTCTCTAATTGAGCAAAACTCACTGTTTTCTCAAGATTTTCTCTCTCTCTTTCTCTTTCTTTCCTTTTCCTTCCTTTTTACTTTCTCCCTTGCCTCAGGAGCATGCTTGAATTAGAAGGTGAGTTCGTGTTATAGTTTAGATCTAAAGGGTCCTGCAAAGTCTCACGCACTTGGAAGATGAATAGGTGGTGGGTGCTGCACTTCTCCGTGCTTCTATCCATTGCCAAGTGGTGCTCAAGGTGCAGGAAGAAGGCCGGACCCAGCTGGAGGTGAGTCACTGACTGAAGCAGTGACCTGGGAGAGCACGTTCTCGTTTTCGGCTCCTCTCCTCCTCCATTCCCTCCCTCTCTCCCTCCCTCTTTCCCTCTGAGCAGCTTTCCTCTCCAATGCTCTTCCATGGTGACGTTCCTGCCTTGGAGCCAAACAAACCTGGAGCTTATATCTTAAAGCTCTTAAATCATGAGCCTAATTAACTTCTCCTCCCTAAATTGTGTCAGGTATTCTGTTCAGGTGCTGGGAAAGTGACTACAGTTCGTAAGGATGAAGGTGCCTCCAGGGAGGGAATTTGAAGGCTTTCCTTGGAGTTTTTTAGAAATGTGTAATGACCCATGGTAGCTGTGAGTTAACTTGTGACCTGGTGGCAATGGATGGTCACAATTAAAAGAGAGAAGTAGGTGACTTCGAAAAGAGTCAGACTATGTGTGTCGATCTTATAACAAGAGAGAAGGGCCTCTGAACACTGTGTTATAGATCAGATCTGGAATCTCCAAAACAAGATCCACAAGAACTGCGTAGCCCAGCGGGCAGGCCAACCCCATCTGAAAGTTAGTTTGGTTCAACTTTTACCCCGACTAAACTGGGTCAGAATGGAATTGTATTTCATAGCTCAGCAGGATCCTTTTGTCCCCCAACAAGAGTGGATCCTTTTGGAAAACTAGAACTCTCAACCAGAGTTGCAGGGATAGAACAATCAGAATTCCTCACTCAGTCATCAGGGGTGATGGCAAACGAAGCTTGTTCTGCTTCTAATGCTTCCTACTGGAGACCCAGCTCTGCCGAGGAGGCTTTGGTTAACAAACATAATGCGTCCTGAGGCTCGAGCCCCACCCTTCCTGAGAGTTTCCTTTGAGCAGTGCCTCAGGAGGAGGCTGTTCTTGCACACATCACCATGTGACCCACCTGAGCAGACATACAAGTGAGGACTCAGATGCCAGCGTTTGCCTTTTGCATGTATACATTCTATTTCATTGAAGAGGTTGTACTGTCTGCAGTTTACTATGAAATATTCTTGCACAAAGTATGATATATATATGTGCATTCTCAGGGAAGTTAGTATTTGAACTGTACCAGTCAGGAACTCACCCTTTAGAGATAGCGAATTTGCATTTGAAAACTGTAAAGGTCATTGCAAGCTCTCAACTATGATGCAGAATAGCCCCTGTGCTGTGCAGAACACAAAACCTGGCCTTTGTGGACAGCATCAACCCAGCTCCTCAACTGTGGGCTCCTGCAGTGTTCAGCTAGTGAGAAGCATTAGCTGGAGACTGGGGGGCAGAAAAGAGACTGGGGGGCTATCTCTGTCCCTACCCATCCAGCCAATCTTGCATCAATGACTGCATCCCTCTGCTGCAGGTTGTTGCCAATGTCAGGCAACTGTCCACTTTGGGAATGGCTCCTTCCGGGTCTAAGTGACACAGGACATACAGGGAAATATGTTTTAGTGTTTAAGGTTCATGGAGATCAGCACTGAAATGACAGCATGTGTTTACAAGCAAAAGATTTAATAGAGAAGGAAAAGAAACTGAGAAAAGGACTTCAGTTTGAAGAGCCAAAGGGGGCATAGTGTTAGTGTAGAAAAATCAGATGCATTGACAAAAGAACAGGGCTGCTTTATGGAAGCTGTAGGGTGGTAGGGGCTGGCAATTTTTCTTTTTTATTTTATTTATTTTTTTTAGGTTTTTTTTGAGACAGGGTCTCACCTTGTATTTCATGCTGGCCCTGAGCTCAGTCTCAGACTCACATCACAGCAATCCTCCTGCCTCTGCCTCCTGAGTGCTGGGATTACAGGCGTGAGCCACCACGCCCGGCACTGGGGTATGTGATACTGGTTGCTGCTGGGCGTAAGTCTCCACACCTAGTATAGTATGTGGTTACCGGGGATCAAACCCAGGTCCTTGTGCTTGAAAGACAAGCACCGGAACCACTGAGCTAAATCCCCGGCCCTGGCAATTTTTCACTGGGTTGTGACTATGATGGGGTTTCTGAGACTTCTCCCTCCTGTGTTAGGGATATGGATTAGGAGCCATTCTCACTCTTGAAGACACACTAGTGAGTCCTCTGCTATTATACTGCACCTAGTTAGTTGTCTAGTTTAACCTAGGAGTTATGGGCATGGCCAGATGTTTGGCGAAACACTGCCAGTAAAATGTTCTCTCAAGAGAATCTTTTATGCCAGGTACTTAGAGTCATATGACAGACTTCTGGGATTTTCTTAAGTTTATAGGAAGGTTGGGTGATGTCTTCATTTATTTTGTTTTGTGTCTGCTTGCTTGTAAAAACTAATATGTGTGTCAGAATTTGCCTTGGCTTCTCAACTGTGGGCAAGAGACCTTTAGTCTTCTAGTATGCCAAAGTATTTACAAGGTACCAATATCTGGAAAAAAATTTTAGTGATCATGAATCATCAAACTGACTTAAATCACAATATAACAGAGAGGAGCATTCTCTCTTCTTCTTGACAGGAAAGAAAGAGATTTGTCTTTTTCAGATGCTGCATCTTCCCAAAGATGCAAGACCATGATGTGATTGTGCTTTGTGTCCTCTTCATGGTCTAAGTGTGGCTTGGTTTTGAAGAAGGTTTTGTTGTATTTTGTGAATGTTGCGGTGGGTGTCTGGCTCTGTGCCTGGCAGTCTCTCGCAGAGGAAGAGGTACATAGCTGATTTCTTTTCAGCTACAGGCCCTTGTAACCAGTTGAAGCAATAAGTATAGCAACATTTTGCCTTAACTCATATTTACAAACACAAATCCCATTGCTGGAAAACCTCAGAGAGATCATATGGCTGACACTCTAAGATTGCAGTAAAGAGAAAGGAAGAAGTAGCTCAGGAAGGCTTACCTGCCCATCCGAGCCACTCTGTAATTAGAAGACAGAATTATTGGAACTCAAGTTATGCACCATGCCTGGGACTCTAGGTGCAGGTGGTCTCACTGTCCAAGGAAATAAGTTTAAATATGGGATTCTACGTTCATCGGGCACCAAAGACTCACTGCACAGTTACCATGTGCCCCCAGGGACTGTACTGTGTGAAACAAGTGAAGAAGGGAAAGCATGGTTCCTTCTATCAGCCTGAGACAGAGACAGGGACAGAGGACAAAGTCTCCTGGGCTCTTAACCTGTTACTCAATACAAGGACAATTTGTGTTTTCTTCTGAGGCTATCAGGTACTTAAAAGTAGATCTTCCTAAAAACTGTGACTTTTTACTTGGACCTATGATAGGTTATAATAGATAACTAAAAGTAAAACAAAACTTGACCTTCATTTTATGTCCTTTATTACCTTAACACTTTGGATATAGGTATGTTAATCATTTTAGAAAGTTGGCACAACCAAGCTCATTGCCCCTAAATTTACCTAACTTATGTCATCCCCTTCAAGACTGAGACCATCCAAATAAGAGATTTAGAGGGACAGTCAAGTAAGTCCAGGAGCCTCCACTACCCTAAACATAGGGTCACCTTGGATTCCAGAAGAATTTCACACAATTGAGACAATCAAGGGGCTTACCTGCAAAGGGCCCAAGCCCCAAGCAGGGACAAACACAAGAGCTGAATTACATCTCAGGACACAGAGTTCCCAGGAGCTGTAGAAATGGCAACCAAGACAATAGTTAAGGACCCTGGCCCACTTCAGCTAGTCCTCAAAAGCTGGCCTCGTGGAATTCTGGGAAGATGGCTATGGGAAAGAATCTTTACCAGCCGCCTCTCAGACAAAGGGCTACTATCTAGAATATACAAAGGGCTCAAAAAAAATCAATCCACCCAAATTTAAAGACCTAATTCAAAAATGGGCATCTGGAATGAACAGACACTTTTCAGAGAAAGAAATAAAAGCAGATAAGAAGCATATGAAGAAATGTTCAATATCACTAGTCATTCGAGAAATGCAAATGAAAATAACATTAAGATTTCATCTCAATCCACAAAGAGTGGCTGCCATTTCAGAATTAGCCAGCAACAAATGTTGGCGAGGGTGTGGAGAAGAAGGAACCCTTCTCCACTGTTGGTGGGAATGTAGACTCATACAACCCCTGTGGAGAACAGTTTGGAAATTCCTCAAAAAGCTAGGATTGGAGGTCCCATTTGACCCAGCCATTGCTCTACTAGGTATATACACACAAAAATTAAAAGATTCATATCACAGTGACATATGTACACCCATGTTTATAGCAGCTCAGTTTGTGATAGCTAAATCTTGGAAACAACCCAATGTCCATCAACTGGAGACTGGATAGAAAGATGTGGTTCTTCTACAGAATGGATTATTACTCTGCCATAAAAAATGATGAGTTTGAATCATTTATACTTAAATGGACGTATCTTGAGGACATCCTCATAAGTGAAATAAATAGGTCACAGATGTGTTAATATCATATCTTTTCTCTGGTATGAGAAAATAAAAATGTAAATGAGTTCTAGAAGGTATGTTATATATTGTGAAATAGAAAACACTCAAAGCGTGATGGAGTGAAGGGGGAAAAATAATGAGATTATAACAAAAAAGAAAGGAAACAAAGTTTATATATATATAGGGGGTGGGGTGGTAGGGTGGGTAGGGCTATGGGAAAAAATGAAAATTAAGTTGTGTCATATACTGCTACAAATTCTCATTGTTGAATGCAATCATGATGTGTATATGTAATGTACCAATGAAGATTTCAATTAAAAAAAAAAAAACCTGGCCTCCTGCTTTTGTGGGTAGGCAAGTCCGATGCTCTCTCAGAATGCCTAGCCCCTGTCAGCTATTTCTCAAGCTGGAGTTTTTTTCCTTATCTTAACTTCCGATGAAAGCTTTTGCCTGTAAATTCATGTTGTAGCCTTATTTTCCATTAACACTAAAGCAGAGACTTATGCTGGTAGGTAATGTGCTTCTGGAGAGTTGTCTGTCTAGTTGGGAAGTAGGAGGAGCTCTAAGAACTCAGGAGCACGAAGAAGTGGGATTCAGGAAGTAGCTAAAGGGTTGCTGTTAACCCAGCTCAAATCCTAGCGCTCCTGCAGCAAGTCAGTTCATCTTTTTAAGCCTTGCTTTGTCTTATCATGACAGTGGGAATAGATAGCATTAGTTCAACCATTGGATAATGAGAATTAAGTGACATATTGTTGCTCAAAGCTGAGCACAGATCTGGACACCATGGTAAGCCCTCTGTTGTTACTTAGTAATTAAAGAGAAGTGTGCCATAACCAGAGACACTGCATCATATCAAACGTTGGAGTGCATGCAGTATTCTAGAGGGCTCCATCTGTGGGTGGCGGGATAACCCAAAAGAATACTAATTAGATGAGTGCAATGACCTGCTGAGGAAATATGATGTAGAAACAAGATTAGTCCAGGGTCAGCCAATTATGGCGGGATTACTCTGCTGCTGATTTGTCAGGGGTGATAAGCGTCATACAGTATTTGGGGAGCAGTAATCACCTGCTTTCCCACACACTTCCTCAGCTTCAGCCTTTCAATCTGCCAAAATACAAGTACAGTGCTAAAAATGACTCAGAAATCCGTTTGCAGAGTCGTCTTTGTAGAGCCACTGCCCTGCTGCTATGCAGAGAAGGATTAATTGTTCTCAAGGTTTCTGTTTGCTAATCTCCTCACCAGCTTCACAAACACCCCAAGGTCATGTTTAGTGTAGATCAGTCTATTGTAATGCAACTCCAGGGTGATAATATCATAAGACAGAGTGCAGTCCTGTCCCTGAGTGCTTTATGAGGTAATTAAAATAGGTGATCACCAGGCTGCTGCACACAAAGAAAACGGGAAAGAGACTGACCATCTGTTAGCAGAGGGACAAACATTTCCATTTAAGGAAAATGGAGTCAAAGTTTCAGAAGCCTGAAAGGTAACTTTGGCTCAAAAGCAAATATAATTTTAATCTGAAAGATATGTTCAACTAGGGAACAATGCCTTAATCCAGTGCAGATACTATAAGAAGCCCCATGGTTCAAAATCAGTTGAAAAAGTCAGAATATTAAACAAGGTCTGTAATCTAATTGTTAATACATAGACTTTACAGTTACTTTAACACCTGCAGTGGGAAGAAAGCTGTGACCTTTTTATTCAACCTATGAACCAACACTGATTTAACATAGGAAATAAGATTGAAATTTACTATGAAGAGAAATCCCATCATCTCTGGATTCTCATCAGCTACATAGCTGACACCTCCTTTGAAGGGAAAGCTCTTTACTGAGAATAGTCTAGTTTCAGCTAGTCATTGCAATTTCTCCTACAAATCCCTTTTTCCCAGTTACCTACAACAAGGTTGATATGAACTTTTTAAAAAATCAATGGGATAACCAGTTCACATCCATTAGGAGAAATGCTGTGTAAAAAGTGGAAATTAAAAATCACTAGCAAGAAAATGGAGAAATTAGTTAAGTTTGATTGTGTCAATTTGATTGTCTTGGAAGCCACCCTGGAGATTGGTAGAACACATTTCAAGGTATGTATGGGTGGGTCATGAAAGTGTGATCTTTAGTACTATCTGTGGTACCTCACTCCCTTTGTTCTGGTGCTCGTACCTTGCTCTGCTTCCTGGCTACCATTAAACTAAGAGGCTTTGCTCCATTGTGCCCTTAGACTGTGATGTTCCTGTCTTGATGTCTGCTAATCATGTAGTAAATCTCCTGAAACTGTGAGCTAAATTAGATTTCTCCTCCTGTAATTTCTGTGTGTAGAGTATTGTGTCCCAGCAAAAGGAAAGCAGACTAACAGAAAAAGAGTACCTGAGAAGTAGGATCCTTGCTATGGCTATGCTTGACTAGGTTGTTTAGAAGCCTTTGGAACTGGTTTGCAGGAAGAGTTTAGGAAGTTTTGAAGGTGCAGTCTAGAGAAGCCCTAGAATGCTATAACCTGAATCTGATGGATGATTCTTGTCAGAGTTTAGAAGACCAGAAGGGGCCAGGGATTTAGCACAAGTGGTATCATGCATACCTTAGAAAACCAGAGTGCTGATAGAAATGAAGACAGTAAAGGCCAGGCTCAGGAAGTTTCAATTGAAAATGAAGACTCCACTGGCATTTAAACTAAAAGCCATGTGTACTGTCACCTAGCAGAAAATTTGACTATATTTTGCCTAAATTCTGAGCCTGAGATTAAGGGCAGTGAATTAATTCATCTGGAAGAAAATATCCAAAGCCAATCCAACTTCCAGCCTTTGGTATGAGTATTTCTGGCTGCTTTTGAGCCTATGCATTAGATGAGTACAATGACCTGACACTAAACTAAAGGGACCACAGCTGCTCAGCATATATATGTGCCACGTTAAACCTCTCCTCATTTGGGGTGGATGATGGGTATTGTTCCCGAAGTCAGAAAGCTGACTAATATAAGTTATCAAGTGGAAAACAGCATGAAGTTCTTCAAAAACACTGAAAATAGGGGTTGGGAGTATATTACAATGCTGACCATCAATATGCACTATCCTGGATTTCAATTCCCCCGCATCACAAACTTAACAAAACCAAACAAAGATTCTACTTGTCAGTATATATCCAAAAGAGCTGAAAGCAGGATCTCAAAGAGCTACTTACACACTTCTTATCATTTTAATATTATTCATCATTGCTAAGATGAGGAAACAACTCAAATGTCTATTGACAGATGAGGGGACAAAAAGTGATATGTATGTGCAACACAAGATAGGCAGCTCTGAAAAAGGGGAATTCTAGCATATTCTATGCATTCATAACTCTGAGGATGTTCAACTAAATGAGACAAAACCAGTAAAAAGAAGACAAATGCTGTATGATTCCACTTTTACAATACAAAGAATTTAAAGTAGTCAAGTTCATAGAAACAGAAAATAGAGTGATTGTTACCAGGGCCTATTGACTTCCTGCACTGAGAGATGTAGATTTGTCACCCACACACTGTTCTCACCCACTGCCCAGTGCTCCCCCCACTTTCTTCCTCTCCTTCCCCCTGCTAAATACTCTTCCCCAGATACCGCCCACAGTTAGCTCAAATGCACATGTGGATTCCCAGGTTTTGTGCCATCAACCACCCCTCACTTTGATTCTGTTTATAGGGAGGGATTTTAGTCTGTTTCAGCCTCCCCACACCTCTCCTCCCACTCACTTTCCTCCCCTTGTACTCTTCAGCATGCCTTCACTTTTGCACTGTTATAGCAACTTGAATGTATCAAAATAAAACCAAAGGCTCAAAAACACCTCCTTATTGAAAAACCTCATCCCAAAGTGAATTAACAAGCACACGACCAAGAATATAGTGGGCTTCTTATATGCACCAGAAAGTTGGGTGATAGTTGTGTTTACTGACATTAAACTGAAGTAACAGGTGCCTCATCGTGGCCTTCTTATCCCTGCAAGGCAGATAATTCATTTATCATCATTCTAAGAACAAAGAGATGAAGTATCTCACAAATGACTTCCTTTTTGGAGAAAAGCGACCACATCCACTCAGCATCCATTTAGGGTATGAAGTCCCCATATACCTGTGTTAGATTTTTAAAACTCAGATTAAAGGAATTCATACAAGATAGGACTGTAGTAGACAACTAGAGGGAAATCAAATGTATCAAACCAATGTCCATGGCCTCCTCAGTAGGCATCCAATCTGTTCCTCCATTTCTCCATCAGAGACAGAGATGAGCTGGATGGACCGCAGTGTCAGCCCGGTGACAGTTCTCCTGGAGCGGCCTCATCCATCTCATCTTGCCAGGCCTCTGAGCTCTCCAGCTGTCTGTGGTCTTCCCTACATGACATAAAACTCGAAACCAGAGACTGAAAGGTTGCTATTATCTTCATTTTCTCCTCAAGCTCATCATCTTTCCCTTACTGTCTCTGCGCTGGAGTCCAGCTTTTCTGAAGTGCAGGCAGGTTCACTCATAAATATGCTCAAAGATATCAAGTCCCATCTGCTGTCCGGTAGCTCTCTCTGTCCCTGCTGCTCCCAGGACACTGCCAGCAGCCTTGTCCCAGGACTTCATAGAACACTTGCAGAGCATGACTCCTCAAATCACTGTCTGACATGGTAAATTAAGTCTAAAGTCACTCCTGTTTTTATTTGACTGGAGGAGAAAGCTCCAATTCACAGCAATCCAGGTCTCACTCTGCTCATGGAATCTTTTGGTGCTATTACTTAATTAAATTTGAATTGACCTCTATAAATTCCAGGAATAGAATCCTGGCTACTACCTGTGTTTGGAACAAAATAATGGACACCCAATATGATCTTTCTTCTAGTTCTTGGAGCCCAGGAATATATTGCCTTACATGGAAAAAGAACTTTGCAACTGTAAGACTAAAGATCTGAGGTGGGGAGATTATATTGAATTATCTGACTTGAGAATCCTTAAAGAAACCTGCCTGGTTGTGGAGAGAGGGAGCCATGACTGTGAAAGCGAGGGGTCCATTTGGTGCAAAGTGAGGCAGATTTGTACCATCCCCATTGCTGGCTTTGAAGATAGAGGGAGGCTCAGGAGTCTGGAAATGTCTCACATGTCTTCTTTAGTCTAGGAAGGCCAGGCCATCACTTCTCTCTTAGAACCTTCAGAGAAGAACAGTCCTGCTGAGACCTTAATTTATCCCAGTATGGCCTGTTTTTGACTTCTGAACTGTAAGGAAATAAATGTTGTTTTAAGCCACTAAATTGGTTGTAATATGACAACAAATGCATTGGACAAATCCACGAGGCCCTGGTCCAGACTGGCATGCCCACAAAAGATATAAAAGCAACCGATTCCTCATTGTGACGAGGCACTTGAGAACTGTTTATAAATTATGCATGGGGAAATCTGGAACTCTCACAAAATATGTCACAGGGAAAGCTGAGGTTTTCCATACAGCCGACAGCTTACCTGTTCAAGACTTAGAGTTTTTTTTTTTAAATTGAGCCTTTTAAAAAGACAGACATTTTTAACTAGGCATGCTGGCACATGTCTGTCCTCAGAAGGCTGAGGCAGGAGGATTGTCACAAATTTAAGGCTAGCCTGGGTTGCATCGTGAGCTCAAGGCAAACCTACACTACTAAGTGAGACCTTGTCATGAAAAACCAAAGAAGAAGAAGGGGATGAATGTTTTTAACCACTGAGAAGATTTAAATTCTTTCTACATCAAATAAATATATAGATATAAGCATCCTACTTCATAAGTCTTTATATGTAATATATAGCTTCATAAATCTCTCTCTCTCTCTCCCCCGCCCCGTCTCCCTCCCTTTTCCTCCTTCTCTTCCTCCTTCGAACGAATACATTTAAAACTTTTCTGCAGCCTCTGGCAGGAGGGTTGCCAGTTCCAGTCCATCTTGGACAACTTAGCAACTTAGCAGGAACCCATCTCAAAATAAAAAATAAATAAAAGGGGCTGGGGATGTAGTTTAATGTGAGGGCCCTGGGTTCACTACCTACCACTGGAAAAAAATTTTCATGATACATGGGAGAACTTATTTTGATTATTAACTAACCAATACTATATCATTATTTTTGGGATTTTCAGCAAATCTCCCAATCTTAAATATTTTCTCCTTTCCTTATTCTTGTCAGACCAGCTTTCCAGATTTTCAGATTAGGTACCATGACCACTACAGTCCTAGGGCTACTGTTTGAATAATAAACATCTCCAAAATGCCTTCTAGCGGGGAACCCTAACCCATTTAACTGGCTTTCAATTTATTAAACAGAAATAAAAATATTGAGTAGTTTCCTCTTTTTTACTTTTCAACACCAATGAAAAGATTTCTGCCCACTCTTTCAAGTTAGTGAACTACTGGGCTTCTGGCAAAGTAGATTAGTCAATTGGCAAGGCCTGGAGAAGGTGGCGCTGCGTTGTCCAGCGGCTGATCTGGAGCAGGTCCATGGCTCACAGCCTCCCGAACTCTTATTCTTGGACCTGGGAGAGCTATTCCTGCTTTTGGCTTGAGAGGCAAACCCTGCATCTCTTCCAAGGACCCTTTAGGCCAACCAAACAAATCAGCACAATTACCAGTTCCCTCTTTCAAATAAAACTCTCATCCTAGCCCCAGTCTCAGAAGACCTGAACCCAAACAGGCCTCAGCACTCCAACCACAACCCTCTTCAAAAGGCCTCTGAGAAGTTCCATTTCTTAGCAGCCTGGCTGCAGCTGCTGAGCTCACCTCCTGTTCAAAGGACTGAGACAGGAGGGTCCTTTCCAGGAGCTGATGTAGTTGCAGCCAGTTTTCCCGCAACCAGTTTTCTTTGCAGGTTACTAGCTCTGCGCATCGGCCTTATTTAACCAACTCAGATGCTCTACTGTTGCTAATCACTGTTCATACAAAGAGGTGCCAACAAGACTGTGTGTACGGAGTTAGTCTCTCCTGAGTTTACTTAGCTTGGCCTAGAGAGGGGTGTGTTTGTGTGTGTGTGTGTGTGTGTGTGTGTGGGTACGCACACGTGCATCTAATTCTGTGTCTACCTGCACCCCCCTGTATGTGCCATGTGTAGTGATGTTGGATTGTGCACGATTATGGATGTCACATTTGTGTGCACTATATATGCATGTTTGCACAAATGTACACATTTCTGTGTGTGGTTATGTCAGTGCAAACTGGCATGGGCATGTATACATGAAAGTATGTATGTATTAAATGTGCATGTTAATGTGTGTGCATGCCTGCAGCTAAAGGAAAAACAGACCAAAGAAAGAGATAAAAACACATAGACAGATAAGAGAGCCAACAGATACAGGAGAGGCACAGAGGGTAGAGGACAGGTGCGAGGCCAGACAGCGAGAGGAGTGAATGGGAGAAGCAGGAGCCATGAGCAACAGCAGCAAAGGCAGAGAACGCAACAGAGTGAAGAGGACAGCACCTGGGATACCAGGAAAGGTGACTCCCAGGGCAAGGCCTTCTTATCTCCACGCTGATGAATCCCCTTAGAGGAGGCAGGTGGGTATGTAGCTTCCAGGGGGCATAACATCCACTCTGCCATTTTTGGTCCCATTGCCCTAGACAGACTGTGACAGCCTCTGTCTCTGCACCTCAGCCACACCTTTGGGTGCTGCCCTGGCAGAGCGAGAACTGCCCTTTTGAGCCTGAGTTGTTCCCTGCTCATAACTTAGCAACGTCAAACAAGGCAGTCACTCTCAGCCCTGCCATGGTGCGTAAACAGGGGCTCCTAGGCCTCCCTTCCCCAACACGCTTGACTGAGGACAGGCTCACAGAAGCCAGACGGTTATGAGGCTGACGCGGTCTGAAAACAAATAAAAAACTCCCACAGGTGTTTAGTGCTGAAGAGTGAGCAGAGCAAGGAGATGACCTGGGCAGGGACGTGGCCAACTAAGGTGGCTCCTGTAGCAGGAGGGATGGGACCAGTTTCTTGGGTGACAGACAGGATCTGAATGGCTGCCTAGGAACAGTGCTTCCATTCTCTCTTAGGTCTGGCTTTCTTCCTGTGCAGAAAAGGGACTGCAGGAGGTCAATAGATTTTGAAGCTCTCTAGGGATCCCTGAAGGTCCTGGAGCTCCTGCAGGGCCAGGGAATGGGCAGGGCTAGGGAGTGGGGTGCTGTGTCCCCTCAGCATCAGCTTGGGCTGCCATAGTTTGAGAACCACAGGCTAAAGCATGTATGAGGCCACCTCCACTGGCTGACCCCCTCATCTCTATTGGTCCAACACTTAATGTCCTTGTAAAAAGTGGTGGGGGACAGCACAGGAGCCCAGGGACAGAGTTGACAATGAAATTCTGAAGAAGAGGAGGCTGCGTTTTCTGTATGATTTGGGCATCTAGGACGTAAGACTGACATCCAGCACTGAAAATTCACCCACAGAGCCTGACTCCTGGTGATCAAAGCCCAGGCAGTAAGTGTGGGCTGCAGGAAGTTAAAGCAAGTGCCCATCCTTGAAGGGCCCAATCTCATCACCATCGAATATGGGAAAGTCATTAGCTGGAAAAATATTTGGACTCTCAAGGTACAACCAGCCTGGCATATGGACAGCTTGGGCTAATTAGGTTAATGGAAGATTCTTCTGCCTCTTGCTGTCTGTGGCTTGTACCCAGACAGACATCCAGATGTCAGCTCTATTGACTTACAACTAACTTTAGTTACAACCAGCCCTTGGAAACTGATTGAGCTCACAAGTCAAGGGTCCACTATACTTTCTTGCAATTAAGGCTACCTTGATAATTGCAAACCCTGCAAGAAACTCAAGGGAAGCCCAGCTGATGTAGCTCACTGGGTTAGAAGGTCAAGTTCAAGCTCTGTAGCATGGCAATAGCAATGCCTGCCTCCCTGCTGTCTGTTGTGTGCCGAGGTCTTCCCAGCTGGCCAGCCCAGTCCTGTTCGTCCACACCTCACTGTGAGCCACCCACTTTGTCAACAAGCAGATGCTGTCCCTCAGATTCCTGGACAGATGTCACTTCTGGACTCTCAGCTGTCTAAATGTCACAGTAGAATGGCCATTATGTGTTCTGGAAGGATAATAAATCAGGCAACTGACAAACCAGCCAGCCTCAGTTGATTTCCCTGAGGTTTCCTCGTGGGTGTAGAAGCTATGGCTCGGGGTGAGGGGCACCTGCTATGTGCCAGAGAGGTTGTGGGAGGCATTCTCCACCGAACTGAAAGTGACCAACTGCTTAAAAGCCAGGTGGATCAATCTGCCAAATCAGTAAAACTGTATATCCTGTTCCATCCACAGGGTACAGCAAACACAGATGTACAAAGCAGAGTGATAATTACATTTCAGAAGATGCTAAATATTTAAATGTCTGCCTGGTGCTGATTCTTATCAGAGGGGATTTTATGGAGTAGAGTTTACAGGCACTGGCTTGTGTACTGAGATATTTGTCTCTACTTCTTAAAAAGTGCTATGCCCATAATTACCACATAGCAGGTAATACCTAAAGTGCCTTTATATGAATCATGTTACCTTAAATGTTAAGCTCAGTCCTCGCACTGGAAAGTTCTTTGCTGGAGTTGTGACAAAGCCAGGGAAAACTTCATAATTGGATGGTGGTTTATTTCTGTTTCTAGGAGCAACCACTTGGGCTTGCTAGCATGTGGGTGGTTTGCACACATGAGTCATGCAGAGGTTGCACTCCTCCAAGGGAAGTAGCCAGAGCCTCGCACCAGACAGGGCGTTCATCCCGAGCTCTGTGACCTGGGGAGCCAGCCCTCCCATCCCCTACAGCAAGCAGTGACCGGCTGTGAGACGAACAGTGTGACTTCCGTGTGGAGATGCTCCTGCGGGCCTCTGCCTTGGTTACATCCGGGCTTTCCCCTGAGAGCTGCCCTTCCCCAACACTCCCCTCCTCACTCCCTTGCAGGTTCCTCCCAGGGCCTATTACCTGGTATCACAGAGGGCTCCCCGGCTAGCTCTTTGTTTCTGTAGCTTCCTTCGCCTGGGCTGTGGAGAAGGTCATGCTTGCTGTGCTCCAGCACAGAACAGAGCAATAGCAGAAAGTGCTCGGCCCATTGGCTTTGGTGCAGCAGATGAATTCTTCTAGACAAATGCATTTACCAGCTCACATGTTTCAGTTCTGCAGCCTTAAGGCATTGGACAGAGATAAAACTGGTCGCTTTGTGGAGATGAGTAGAAAGCTGTGTGACAGACTCTTCCCTTCCCAGACCATGGCTGCCATCTGAAATTCATTTTTAGAGATTCAGTCCTTTATTTTGAATCACCTTGTGATAACTTATTATGTTTTCAGCTATCAACAGTTTTTTGTGAGATCCTTTATTGTAGGGCCCAGCGAGACAATTAGTCCAGGCAGCATTGGATGAGGACAGGGTGGAAAGTTAGGACTGGAGTAGAAATTTGGGTTGGGCAATGCAAAAGTTCATAACTGAGTTTATGGGTTCTTCTTAGGCTCACCAATGATGCTGGTGATGATGATGATAGTCTACTTCAAACTCTCCTTCCCTAGTGCTAGTCTCATATGTTAAAGGATTTATCATAGGACCTCAACACAGTAGTTTTCCATGCAAAGATTATTGTGGATTTGACTGACACCACGTATCCCGTGTAGTCCAGCTCACAGAAACAAAAAGTAGAATCATGGCTGCCAAAGGCTGGTGAATAGGAAATGGAGCGTGAACATGTTCTGCAGATTCATTACCCAACCATGTGAGTACGCCTCACACTGCTGGGCTGAATGCTGAAGCTTGGACGATGGTGAATTTTATGTTCTGTATATTTTACCATAATTAAAAAATATTTAAATGCACGCTCTTCGGAGACATTTTGAGCTTGTCGTATAGCAGATCCTCGGGAACTGTTTGTTTGAATTATTTGCACAGCTAATTCCTTTGGAAATCTCCCAAATCAAAGAGGAAAGCTTTTTAAAATGCATAAAGCAACCTGTTTTCAAATTCACCTATTTTCCAAAGTTTTCCCACATTGAAAATTTTCCCAGAATGCAACTGTGCCCGAACCTGCATCCTCTCTACTCCCACCCACCGCACCTGGCTCAGCTCCTCTCTTCATCTATCGCTTCTCTCCTCTCAGATGCTTCTTTTTCTTTGCCGTGTTGGAAACACATCCCTTTATGTTCCCTTTTCCCCTCAATGTTCTTATTTGCCGTGGATCTCACCCACTACTTCCTTGATCAATGTAAGGCCCAGGGATTGATATGGAGCCACTTACCAAATTTTTCTTGGCCAAGCTAAGGGGTTGAGTTGAAGCAGAAACAGAGGTCATTAGGGAATGAATAGTGGACGTGCTTTCTATACAGTATTTTTCTCCCGTTCAGTTAGGGCTTTCATCCTTTATTTTTCAGATTTCATTTGTTTGGATCCCTGTTCATATTCCCTAAAAGCAGTGTGATGCAATTCACTTCCCCAAACTCACAAACCTTACTGATATTCACCAGGGAAAGTGCTATTCAAGGACTCAGAAATGGCGTCCACCTCCAGCACTGATGGTTGGGTAGGATATAAGTAAGTAGAGGCATTTTATCTAAGTCAAACACAGCCTGGTCTTTCATTCACAGTAAGTCTCAAGACACTTATAGTCCTCTCTAGGTTATAGCAATTTGTTAAAATTGAATTCTTTTGCTATAGTTTTGATGACCAGTGTTTCTCCAGTATGGGGGAGTGGATGGGGGAAGGTCTTTATGGTAAGACAGTTCCTCAGTATGTGAGAGTGTTCTGTGCATTTTTGTACCTTTAACAACCCTGATCCCAGGCATCAAATGCCAGAGAATCCTCAACTTACTGTTTTAGCAATCCTCTAAAAGTTCCTCACAAATCCCCCGATTCTTCCATGGGTGACTTCTTTCCACTGGAAACCATGGGGTAGATATGGACCCCTCCTCATTGATGCCTCCCAAAGGGCATGGCCCTAGGAACTGGCCCATAACTCTTAAACCCCAAACCAGAATAAAGAAGAAAAAGGAAGGCTCAGATATGGGGAATGAGTGATTAGAGAACTGTAAGTGTTGTGCTGTGAGCTCCATTGGCTTCTCATTGGCATCTAAGCCTGCAGGTTTCCAAAGGAACCCTTAAGGCTTTGCCAGTGTATTCATGCTGTTGGGAGATCCAGTTGGCTGGCCGCTGGCTCCATGGACTGTGGGCAGAGGACTGTTTATAGGAAATATTAGCTGCTAGACTGGGAACTCCCTGCTCCCCACAATCATATGGTTGCTCTGATTTAAAAGTTTGTGTGCTCTCCAGAATTCATGTTGAAACTTAATTGAAGTGTGGAGCATTTAGATTACTAGGTTATGAGCACTCTGCCTTCATAGAGGGGGTGAATGTTTCACAGAATGGGAATGCGGAACGAGTTACACCTTTCTCAGCCTTCAGTTCCTTATGCTGTGTGAGGACACGACCTTACATTCACCTGGAAGATGCAACATCTCTCCCATCTTGGGAGCAGAGAGTGACCTGCCCCAGAAACCACACTTAACTGGCTGGTGCCTTGATCTAGGATTTCCTGGCCTGTAGAACTGTGAGCTATAAGTTTTTGTTTATAAATAACCCAGTCTGTAGTATTTTATCATAGCAGCAGGAACAGTCCAAGGCAGAGGCCATGCTGGGTCTTGTCCAAATGACTCATGAAGGGCCAGCAGGCTCCGGGAGAAGGGATGGAAAGAGAATGCTGCAGAAGTCCTGCACTGATGAAGAGCCTTTGGAGATGATGTATCCATCTGTCAAGGAAACTGCAGGAGAGAGGATGGGCTGGGAATTTCTGCAGGGCCCTGTGGGAGGCTCAGTCTTAACTATCTGGCGGGCCCAGGAACAGGGCCTAGTTTAAGATTCCCCCTTCATGACAGGAACTGTCTTAACTTTGGCTTCTCTTCCTTCCCCAACCCCGTGAACCTACATCTGGCAGGTGATCAAAGAGTGAATAAAGGTCAGAGCAGTGCTTGCCTAGGATGCAGAAAGCTGAATTTGATGCCAGCATCCCTTAAAAGAGATCAGAAGAAATAATCAACCTCCCACTCAAAAATCATTACACAGTAGGGAAGGAAAAGGAATGTTCCTTTTATCAAATGTTTGGTTCCTCAAGGGATGGAAGCATGCAGAAAAGCCTGAGCAATTCTACTATGGGGGAGTATAATGCTCACTTAATAAAAATTGGAAGACACAAAAACAAAGAACGTTAAAGTGGTATTTTTGACCCTAATGTAAATGGTATTCTAGTTTATGTGGGTTATCATCTATGTTAATTTCAGAGTAATTAGCTTAACCTCATCCCGCCGTGCTGTGTAAACTACTTCAGGGGAATATGACATGTTTACTGAGCAGGCAACTGTACACATGTTAGCACCGCCTCTGGTTATGGCTGTGTCTCAATGTCCCCCCAAAGACTCCCACTGTCATAGGTGAAGCTTTTTTAGAAGTGGCTGAATCTAGACTGTGTGATTTGGGGACTGATTCATGGTGCAGTGCTGGGATCAAGGGCACTAGATTAAGGGTGTGAGTGCTGCCTGCCCTAAGTAGCCTGGATCAGACACAAGGGAGAGAAGAATCTGTGGTCATCCATTGCTTGCTTCACTACCTTCTTCCTGCCATGAATTCTTTCTCCTCTTTGATGCCTGTCTACTGCACCATCCTGCTTTGGAGCCAAACCTCTACAAACCATGAGCTAATAAACCTTTCCTCCTTTAATTTTGAGTATTGAGTATTTTGTCTTGGCAAAGAGAAAGCAACTAAGATACCTCTTTCCACTCAGGCAAGTAGGCTTTATTGGTCTTCATTTAGATGAACAGCACAAGCTTGTGAAATTAACATATTGTCCTCAACTTGTAACGTCTGCCCAGTTTAAAAAAAAACCCATAATATATAATTAACTGTGACTGTTTTTCATTGAATGTGGTAGCAGGATAAAAGCAAATTGGCCATAAATTTAGAAAAGTGGCACATTGTAGGACTTGATGGAAAGGCTACACCGGCAGTGAGAGAAAGGCCAGCTCCCAAGAGAGTCTCCACGAGGGCAATTGTGCTTGCAGGGAAGCTCCAGCAAATGCCAGGCGTGTAAGGAGCTGGCGTGAACTTTGTGAGATGGGTCTAGCAGGACCAATGCTTCTAGCTTTTCTAAGGGAAAGAGAAACAACTCAGTGGAGGCTGTGGGGTATTCAGGAACAAAAGAGATACACCAGTCCCAGCGCTCAGCAGAGTTGGTGGAAAGTACCAGCTCTGTTTGAGTGCGGTTCACATGGCAGCTGGGTATTTGGAGGAAGGCATGCTGGGAAGTTTTCCCCTTTACACTGAGCTGGTGCAACCATAGTCTCTTCTTCAGCTCAGCTGCTATAGCCAAATACTATGGACTGAGTGCCTTATACATAAATTATTCCTCCAAATCGTGGTTTGCAGAGAGTCACCTTCTCACAGTGTCATCTTATGGCAGACAGAGAGAGGAAGCTCTGACTTCTCATAAGGGACTGATCCCCACATGCTCCTCATAGCCTCTCTACACTTTCTAACACACAGCACCATTTTGGGGGCAAATTACAGAGCCTCTGAGTTTCATATTCACCAACATCCAGTTGATAACACAGGTACTCAAGACCCAGCTACTTCCCTTCTCCAGCCTGTTAGGAGAAATGGTGGGGTGAGAAGAAAGCTTTAGCGATGACATGATCCCTGAGGACCTTCAAACAACTGCTGGAGTGAGTGTGTTTGGATTTAAGGTACCTAGCAAAGATAGGAAGATTAACAGTTGGTAAAAGAGATGAGGATCAGGAAAACAAGAGAAGGGACAAAATGTGGACCAAGTCTTAAAATAGAAGGCAAATTAAATCTATTCTGCTTAAGTAGGGCTCAGTGCCATGTTTCTGGGAAGCCAATAGCATGGTGTTCCATCTCTTTTTAAAATTAAGAGTCGAGTAGTGTTCCTCTCGATTTAGGGGCCTGCATTTAGATGAGCTTATTTTGTTTTGTTTATTGTTTGGTTCCTTAACCTAAAATTTCCATTTAAATAAGAAAAATGGGGTCTATCACAAGCCCGTTGACAGTTTTCTTGTCAGTGTCTTCATCCTAGGTTCTTTGCCTAGGAAACTTGGCAACTCATAGGGGTGGTAGAGGAAGTCAAAGGTTAGGGAAGAATGGGGCATCCTGTACAATGCAGAAACCCTAATTTTTTAAAAAAGAAATTTTTAGATGGAATCATTCTTTCACTGCTAGTGTTTAAATAACTCCGGATTTGATTGATTTCTTGAAGGGAATAAGACTAGCATCCGCCACCACAGCTAAAGACTCTATAAACAAAACAGAATTTTCTGAATAATGGACTTGACTTTTGCTTTGGCTGTGTAGGCATAGGGAGACAGAGCAGTGTTTATTCAATCCTGTAATATTTTTATTTTGGAAACAAAGGCTATCTTTTCTTTCAACTCCAAGAATTGTTTGCCAAGATTATCTGTATTTAAATGTGCTGTGTTAATAAGCAACACCTCTACAGTCTCACGTACAACAGTCATTTTTAGCTTCCAGA
>PVIR01000430.1:163492-180999 GCA_004026965.1 Petromus typicus
CCACACCCAGCAGCAACCAGTACCACATACCACAGTGCCGGGCGTGGTGGCTCATGCCTGTAATCCCAGCACTCGGGAGGCAGAGGCAGGAGGATTGTGATGTGAGTTTGAGGCTGAGCTGAGGGCCAGCCTGAACCACAAAGCGAGACCCTGTCTCCAAAAACCTAAAAAAAAAAAAAAAAAAAAAAAAAAAAAAAAATAGACGGCTTTGGTGCATGATGAATTCTTACTTGACACCTTGATTTTCTTCCCAAAACTTTGCAGGGAAGTCTCCAGTGAAGTGCCCATAACCATCTCCCTGGACACAGGTCTGGAGCCTTTGACAGAATTAATATCTCTCCAGCCATCCACACTCCCCGCAGTTGGTGGTTGGTGGCAGCTGATGCATAAAGACCAGCCCAGCTTCTTTGCCTCCTGATCTCTCAAGTGGAGTCAAGCAGTGTTAGGGGTAAAGTGTGTCCCACTAAAATTCACATACCGAAGCCCTCGCTCCTAGTATCTCAGCATACTACTATTTTTGAGATAAACCCTTTAAAAGAAAATGATATTAAAATGAGGTCATTAGCACTGGTTCTAATCGGATCTGACTGGTGTTCATATAAGAACAGATTAAAATCAAACAGAAACACAGAGAAAAGGACCCTAAACATACTGTGGGAAGCCAAAGAGGAAACCCTCAGGAGAAACTGAACCTACTGGACCCTTGTCCTGAGCTCTCAGGCTCCAGAGGTGTGAGAAGGGAACTTTCTGCTGCGTGGACCAGTGTACCACGGACGAAATCCTCCCCATGGCCTCTGAGTGCTCACCCAGATGTCTGCGAAATCCCTCTCCAACTGACTCATGTTGATCACATTTCTTTCAATTCAACACAATTATGTCCTGTGGCTACTCATTTGAAAGTGAAACCAGAAATTTTTAACTTCTTTCAAGCGGCTCTTTGTGCTTTATTCTCTTTTCTCCCCAGATCATCATTCAACCCTTAACCAAATCTTTTTGAGCGTTGCTCTGTGCTAGGCCAGTTGAAACGCCCAGGCTTTCCAGCTTGGCTAAGAATCTGCCAGAAAATCTTCCAGCACTGTGGGGCTTAGACAAGCCTGGCAAGTTTTCTTGTTTAAAGTAATTATGTTTCTGATTATAAAAGTAATCAGGATTATTAAGGATTTTGGAAATATATAGAAAATATGACTCCAAAAATAAAAATCACTCATAAATACTCTCATTGGGAGAATTGCTATTAAGGTTTTGAAGAATTTTCTTCTAATCTCACTCTAAAAATGGATACGAAGAGAATTTTCTCATGTTGAGAGCAGATTTTTAAAGCTGTTGTTAATGCTATAATAACACTCAGTGGTGTGGATTTACTTTATCATCCATCTGTGAGCCATTTTCCTGCTGTTGGACATGGGTTCTTTCTAATTATTGTTAGTATTATTTTGCTATGTGAAGCATTCTGGCTCATTAATGCTCCATCTAAATCTTTTTTTGATTTTTTGACAAATTTCTTCTGCTAGAACCCAAAAGTAGAAAGTACATAGTCATGGATGACATCCTCTGCAATTCCTGGAACACACTTCCCAATTACTATCCTGGGATGGTTGAACAAACTGGATGTGGGTTTTACTGTAAAATAATTGGGTATATGCTGAGGGAACTTATATTGCTTAAGCTTGATAGCGCCAAATTTAAAAGATGGAAAAGTTTTATTAGGTAGTCAGATTAGATAGTCAATATTGGAAAGTTCAACTTTTTCTTATTGCATATTAGTTGGAATACAAATCATTAAGCTTTTTTTTTAGTTATTTGAGACAGGGGGTCTCACTTTGTGGTTCAGGCTGGTCCTGAACTCAGCCTCGAACTCAGCAATCTCCTGCCTCTGCCTCCTGAGTGCTGGGATTACAGGCATGAGCCACCATGCCTGGCACTGTGGTATGTGGTACTGATGGTTGGTGGGTGTGAGTCACCATGCCCAGCACTGTTGTATGTGGTTACTGGGGATCAAACCCAGGACTTTGCGCTTGTAAGGCAGGCGATGGAACCAGTGAGCTAAATCCCTGGCCCCATTAAGCTTCTTTAATCAAGATGAAATACTGAGAAATTGAAAAGTTTAAGTCTAGATTTTTAAATCAAATACAAAAGATGGAAGCCAAATACCCACTTTGCAGATGGTGAAATTGTCACCCAGGGAAGGAGATTTCCTGAGCTCACACAGCTACTGGCCCTAGTATTCCTGTCTCTCGAGCCTCACTCGTGAAAACCACTCGAGTCTTGAAACTTGAGTTTTAAGGTAGCACATAGCCATAATAACATGACATCCCTAAATGTTCTGCCCTGTGATGTCCCTAGCTGAACTCCTAGTAATAGCTTTCCAAGCACCTTCTTTTCACTGGTTACTTGAGAGCATGGTGGCTCACAAAGAGACGAGGTACTCACCGCCCAAACTATCCTGGGCAGCCTTCGGGGGGGAAAGGAAGAGTTTAATTCCTTTTGGAACTTTTGACTGCTTGATAGCTAATTGCATCTCCCTTCACAGGAGTTTCAGAAAGAACAATTAGAAAAAGTAGAACATTGTTTTTCTTATTTCACAACCTGAAGAAAAATAGTTCACATATGCAAGGGGAAGGAGCAAGGCAAAATGTTAGTCTGAGAAAACCACACTCTGTCCAAACCAAGCGCCATCCAATAGAATATAATGCAAGCTGTATGTTTAACTTAAAGTTTTCCAGGAGTATGAAAAAATTAAAAACTAACTTTAACAACATGTTGTTTTACCCAGTATCCCCCAAACATGATCATGTCAATATGCAATCAATATGAAGATGATTACTGAGTGTTTTTAAAGCTTCTTTCTGTCATAGTATGTCTTTGAAATCCGGGGTGCCTTTCACACTTGTGTACCACCTCAGTTTGCTCTGGCCTCGTTTGGAGGTCCTGGTGGCCACATGAGGCAGGTACTTCTGTGCTGGACAGCAGAATTTAGCCTCAGGTGAAGATGAAGTGGGGCCGAGGGAATAAATATAGGCAGAAAGGTGAGAAGTAAATTATAATTTTAAGAAAACTGTAGCTTCCACACACCGAGTTACCCAAACTTTCACCCCAGGCCTTTTGTTCTCCCAGGCTTCTCACTCCTAAATTTCTAAGAGTTTTAAGGATACATTTGGCCTGTGTTTTGCTTCAAATCCTATAAATCCATAAATTCCATAGATTTCCACTTTCAAAGAAGTAATGTTAACTGGGTACCATATCTTCAAACTTCAAAAAGATGGTTTGCTTTTTAACTTAGTTGCTAATGCCAGTTTTGCAATAATATCCCATAAAATGTAGCCTGATCCTAGGAAATAGACAGTAGCTAAGTGAGGGATAAGTCGGAGACAAAGACACCCGGACCATCTGTCCAAGCACACATAAACACTTCCGACTCCAGACTGTAGTGTCTCAGCCTCGGGCACCCAGCTTCCTTTGAGTCTGCCTCATAAATCGGCCTGTGCCCCTCGCTGACACGTTGTACAATTTTCTTTTCTGTGACGAGTCAGCAATGTGCCAGGGCCAAGCTGCAGTCCCACATCTCTGGAGGGCGACCTCCTCAGACCTCTGCTGATGACAGACCCGTGCCGCCACTCTCTGTTACTCAATAGAAGAGGGGTCTTACAGTGGGGAAGATCATGTGGTCATTTACAAAAGTCTCCTTTAAAGGTTTATCAGCTAATGTGTTTCAGAAGTGGGTACAATAGATAGGGAGAACAGAGGGAGAGACAAACAGACAGACAGACAGACAGAGAGGGGACGAAGGGAAGAAGAGAGAGACCTAAATCAGTCGCAGCTGGACAGTTTTATGCACTTGGCTGGCTGCGGAATCTGTGCCCTAGCACTGGAAGTTCACTGACCGCTGACCCTGTGGCACCCACCTGAAGGCCGCTCGGCCCTCGATGGTGATTAATCTCCTTGTCAGAGAGGCATTGCCAGTGAAAGGAGCTGCAGGCGAGGCTCTAAAACAGGATGTGTCGCAACTGGCACAGCATTTTTCTTATCAGGGACTCACAGTCAGCAAAGAAAGTCTCTTTCTTCAGGGAAAGTGTTTTGTTTACTTTTTCTTTTCTCTTAGCTGAAGGGAGTTCCTGGGAAAGATGCCTGAATCGGAAGTAGAAATTCTTGCCAATAAGAAAATCCTTTCCCCATCTAGATGCATGTCCTGCCAGGGGACTGTCCCAGCTTCAAAGGATTCAGTGGCTGTCTCAGCCCCTCCTGCTCAGTTTCCAGTTCAGCGAGAGGACTGGTGTCTCCATTTCCTCTTCTGTAGCTGGGGCTGCTGCAGAGCACTGACCACAGCTGCCCTGGTTGGGATCAAGGGCAGCTCACAAGGCCAGGAGTCCCAATACTCTCAGCATCTCCCAGCAAGGACCAAGGAAGGCAGCCCAGGCTTCACAGGAGGATTCAGAAGGCAGAGGCCTTGCCTCAGCCACACTAGATAAAGATGGAGCTGGGGTCACTGTGTCTGTGACTGACCACCAGCCTCTTCCCTCTGCTCCCTGCAGTGCCAGGGTGACATACTGCTGAAATGTCATGTGCACTTGTGGGGCCAAGAGGGAGGCTGTGCATTGGGTGCCATACCCCAGGACATCACTCAAGCCACCAAGAATCCCAGATCTGACACTTTGCTCCTCAGTCGACCTTTACTGCCCTAGTGCCAGCTATGGGGGATGCAGCAGGGCCTGAAATAGGCTGAAGTCCCCCATGGAGGGTAGATCACGAATGTGTAGTGAGGTAGAAGGAGGCAGGAGAAAAGGGCGAAAGGAGGTGTATGAAGGCAGGGCAGTGAGGGAAGACCTTACTGACAAAGTGGCACTTGCCTGGCATCTCCTGGGACATGGAATGCTTGGACCAGTTCCTGAGCTGTCTGTCTTATTAAATGATGGCAGCACTAATCATGAGAGGATGGGCCCTTCCAAGTACTTGCTCTGCCCCCTCCTGAGCTCTTCATATGCAGTAAACGTGTCTTGAACATGCAGCCTTATGACACAGGTGCCACCGTGGACAACCAGAAGACAGGCAGGGGGAGTGACACCTGTCTCAGCCACAAAGTTAAAACACAGGTGGGTGTGGTGACCAGAATCCACTCGCCATGCTGCCATCCCTGAAAGGGACCGTTCAGAACAGAACATCCCTTAGCTTTTCCCAGTTTCAAGGAGGAACTGCCCATATGAAAACCAGTGGTTGGTCTCGGTGCCTGTTCTTCTGTCCCCAACATCGAGTGATGAGTGCTGACAGAGAGATACCATTGTGAGAATTCAGCTGGAGAGTCAGAGTTTGCTTTGGAAGAAACAGATCAGCAGGACGAGTCCCAGCCCCAAAAGCTGGGCAGCCACCTTCTGAGGAAGTCAGAGTACCAGGTCCCAGAAGGCCTGCTTAGAGGCCTGAGCCTGCAGTGGGGGTGATAGGGTGAGGTGGTGCAAGGCATGTGAGAAGTGCGTTAATCAAAACCAGCCTTTTTCGAGGTCTGTTTCCCAAGATGTTAAAATGAACACGAACCCAGCCAGCTATGACAGAACACACCTGTGTTCCTAGTACCCTTGGAGGCCAAAGAAGGATCACAGGTTCAAGCCCAGGCTGGGCAATTTAGAGACTTTGTGGGAACTTGTCTCAAAATAAAAAATTAAAAAAGGACTAGTGCTGTAGCTTAGTGCTAAAGCCCGAGGTTCAATCAACAGTATTGGAAAAAGAAACAAACAAACATGAAACTGCTCCCAATTCCTTACTGTATGTGTGGATGCGGGTTAATATATTCAGAAATCCAAAATAACAACAAATTTAAAAAATAATTTCCTGTTGGCTCGGGACTACAGCTGTGCTGACTTGCTGCTCCAAGTGCTCGGGCCGCACCTCATCCTGGGCCAGGCACGACACCACAAAGGGCCAAAGAAAAGTCTGTTTATGTCATAGGGAGGGAAAAGCTGGGAGGTGGGACCCAGCAGACTGTCTCTGCTGTCTGTCAGTGACATGGAATGAGGCCGCGGTCACAGCTTCTCTATCCTCGTGCCCCTCGTGTTACTTTGAGAGGTGAGGCACCCTGCAGGCCGCTTGGTCGTCCTCCTATGGGTTCTGGGCATTTGGCTTCCAAAAGTTTCTGCTTTTTCCTAAAGGACACTTCTGACGTTCTGGAGCTGCTTCTCCCACAACCAAATGGCTAGAAAGTCCTAGGAGTTCATGACTCCTTCCCAGCCTCAATGGCCTGTAGCTAATGGAGCCCCAGCCTCCAGAGGGAGACACCCTGAGGCATCATTAATACTCCAGGGTCCCCCTCTGGAGAAATGACCTCTTAGCTTCATCTCTGCTCAGCTCCTCACCGTGTCCCGGCCCCTCTCTGCGGGTCCCCGTGAGGGGGTTTCCACTGTGAACCACTTGCACTGTGACTCCAGCCACAGCCCGGCTCTGTGTGCATCGCCCAGTAACCAGCGCAGCAGAGCATGCTTCTCTTTCTGGGCCCCTGGGGGCCTGGGTGGCTTTGTCTGGACAGGCTGCACTGGTTTCCTCCCAGGGTCATCAGTTTATTCCCACTACACTCCCTGTGTGACCTTTCTCAGGCCTTTAGGAGAGAAACAAAGTCCCTGGCGTAGGACAAGGCCCACGCAAGGTTCATCTGAGGGCTGTATAAGGAAGGCACATACTTTTGGAAATTGTCAAGGGGACAAATCATGAACCTAGATTTTTAATCAACAAAACTTAAATAGAAACGGAGGTCCTTCATTATATGACCGGATTTAGTGCTTTTAACAACAAACATACACATGCTTAAAAAATAGATGCTCAAAATTCAGTCTTGCTTTGATCTCTACTCTGGCTGATGAGTTTCCACATTTCAGTGACCTCCATGTGAGCCTGGGGACCAATGGTCCTGTCAGCACGTTCAGATGCTCAAAGTGTTCAATTTCCTCCTTTAAGGAACATCTCAGCTCCCTTTCAAGACCAGATAGTTTCAAACATCTTACTAAAAACTTACTTTATGCTTTTCCTTACAGTTTACTTTATACCAAATGGCAGAGTTCTTCACGTTGTTCCATGTGTGTCTCATGCCCGCAGCCAGCACTGAGCACTAGGAAGTGTGTCACAAGGTGCACTTCAGAGGACAAAGCACACAGCAGCAGGCCCTGGACAAAGCACAGCTACAGTCTGCAGAAGGACTGAGCAGCTGGACGGACCAGTGCTAGAACCCTCAACTCCCCGCAGCCAGGCTGAGCGAACTTTTGGAGGGAGCCACTCAAGGGGATGACCAAACTCCCACTCAGACCCAGGCTCCCTGACTTCTCTTTCAAGGCTGTGCTAAGTGATGCCCCCAGGACCAAATATGAGACAGTCCGAGTCCTAATTCTACCACCCACTGTCAGCCTGGCTCAGGGAACCTGGCTCCAGGAGATCTCATCATGGGGGTCTTTTCTGGGGAGAAGTGGGATGTTTATGGAATATTTATGAAATGGGAATCTGGTAAAGGAGTAGACAAACAATGTGGAATGAACTAAATCAATAAATATCTTTTCCCACTTATAGAAAAGTAAAAAAAAAAATCTTTCCCCAGCTGAACACAACAGATCACATGAGTGCAGATTTCAAAATCTCTAGGTTCTACTGGAATTTTGTTGTAGCAAATATTGACTCAAGTTGGAGGACTGCTGGCAGGGGCTTGGCGATGCTGTGATTATCTAGAAGTTCTGACAGGTTGTAGTGGGGAGAATACGATCCTAGGGAGTCAGGAGAACTGGCTGGGTTCTGGCCTCATCTGTGCTACCAGACAGGAGTGTGTCCTTTGATGACTCTTTTGAACTCACTGCTTCCCAGGTCTCACATTTGTAGGAGGAGGAGGTTGGGCTAAACTTTTCCAGATCTATAAACACATGATTTATGACATAAAGAGGGATGCCATAAAATCATAACATAAAATCGTTATGTTAATTTGGACTTAAAATCTGACAAATTTTTTAGGTTCAGGCGGTGGCTGGACACGCACTTGGGAGATATAAATTGGTCTCTTCTCAATCTCAAGTCTACATAGGGATTGTGGTTCTGGGGAATGACTCAAGGTCTCCAGGCTAAGCAGATGATATGGAATTTGGTTCCACGAACAATGTATGTTGGTCAGTATCTGGCTGGATCGCACAGTTTAAAAAATGTATCAAGTAGTTTCTTTCTCTCTTTCATTGGATGAAACTTAGCTGAAACAGAGTTGGAAACTCCAAATGAAGACTCAGTAATTTAACTGATGGTCTCTGAAGATTATGGAAGTTCCATAGACTTGAGTCTACATGACTTGAGTTCAACATGTCCCAAGAGACCCTGATTGGTAGACAGTGGGCAGCAAGAGGAAGACGACACCTACATGGAAAACTGGCCAGTGGAAGGATCTGACCCCATCTCAAACATCTGCCCCTCTCTCTTTTTTTTTTAAATAGAGGCTAAAGTATAAAAGGTAAGAAATAGAATAATATTAATCATAATATTAATAACATGTGCAACTCCAGCCTGCTGGGAGACGTGAGTGGGAAACACTGAGGGTTGTGTGGATATCTAAAGCAGTCACATTCAGAGAGACGAAGTGAAATGAGCCGACCAGCACCCAGGAAGCAGGAAATGAGGAGCCGCTGTTCTGTGAGTATAGATGCTGAGACTGGCAAGATGGAAATGTAGAGATGTCTTGGGCCCTAATGTACATATAGTTAACAACTCTGTACTATGCACTTAAAAATTGATATGGGGGTAAGTTTTTGTGTCATAATTTGCCACAATTTTTTAAAAAGGAATGAGAAAGGACTAATTTGTTGTAATCAGGGTTTGCAAGGGAATAGATATAGTACAGGACACATAATTTATAGGGTTGCCTTATAACATTCACCCAAAAAGTCAATACAGAGGAGAGCAAAAAAATCTGTCCATGAGCTAACAACTCAAGAATCCAGTCCAAGGCCTGGATTTTACACCAGTGTCCCCCCACGAGTCCAGCTAAAGGACCAGAGCCCAAGGCAATGCCCTCCATGAGTCCAGCCTGATCCCTAGAGCCCCAGCAATGTCTCATGCTCATCCAAAATCTAGGACCTGTACCAGAAAGGTCCAAGGGCCAGTGG
This sequence comes from Petromus typicus, assembly GCA_004026965.1. Taxonomy (NCBI): domain Eukaryota; kingdom Metazoa; phylum Chordata; class Mammalia; order Rodentia; family Petromuridae; genus Petromus; species Petromus typicus. The sequence goes on from PVIR01000430.1 coordinate 172,597, forward strand.
CAAGAGCTAGCAAGTCTGCACCAATGGGGTGAAGCATCTGTGCCACCAGGCTGAGGGAGCTGCCCTGGAACAGGAAGCAACGGCCAAAGCCCTAGACACTTGCAGCCCTGCTTTGCGACACTGGGACTTCACAGGGGATTGGGGGCTGAGGTACATCCCGAGTCCTTCTTTTATTTTTTTCTTTTGAGACAGGGTCTAACCAAGTCACTAAGTGGCCCATGTTGGGCTTGTATGCACGTTCTCCTGCATCAGCCACTCTGACAGCTGGAATTATAGGCATGTGCTACCAACACCCAGCTGCAGCCCTGATTTGGGTAAGATGCCACATAGGTAAGGCAAAGCTGCACGAAAGAATCAAGAAGTTTGAGCCCTTGAGCTGAGGAGTAGAAGGAAGATGGTGAAGATCGAAGAATAGGCTCCAGCAAATGCATGGCGAGGATTCTGCTGGAGCCTGGAGTGTTGCAACAAGTGGAAAGGACCTGAGAAGGTCCCGAAGAGGGAGAGAGTCAGAGCCGCCCAGCCCTTTCGTTTGTGACCTAGCACGAGCTCTGCAGGACCAGCTCTCAATGAATGTCCACGGTCTGATGACTCACCACAACATACTCAGGGATTATATTTAAAGCCTTCGCATTTCAACTGATAGCTGAAAGATTCTCTGCTCTCTCTTTTCCCAACAGCATAGAGAGGGAAAAGTTAATGTTTTTCTTTAGTCAATATATTTCTTATCCATGTATGGAGACAAATAGTTCCCTGAGAGAGAAATGACTACTTACTCATGGACAAATTTAACCAGAAATCAGAGAGTGAAATCCCCTGGGCTCTGCCCCTCCCCTGAGGCCTACATATATGGGGCTGGTGATAGCTTTATGCTGTCATCAGCCTTCCTGCCTCATTTGACCTTCCTGGTGTCCAATTGGAACTGTCAAGGTAAATTATTAAATATTTGATGTATTTTTAAAGTGGATATCCATGTTAGAATACCCTTGTCATAAACAGACATTTTCAAATATATTTTGAGCAGCGTGTATACCAAACACTCACAGAACTGAAAGGGCGACACTCTGGAATTAGATCGGTGGTACAGTCATGTGGGAAAGAGATCCCAACTTGCATCTTCCCTGCTGGGGCATCCTCTTTCCAACAAGCTACGCAGGCCCCCAACCTACTCTGCACACTGTCATCATGCGCACCACCAGATAAGTGCTCTTAAATTCCATGCTGAGGAGCCTCAGAGCACTGGCTCCGCTCCTTTCTTGACTGACACCAGAGACACAGTTTAGAAAACCTGTTTCAACAATGTGTTGGCCTAAGATGTTGGACCCTTGTTTACCTGAGTCATGGTGCCTTCAGCTTCAGACTAAGAAACTGAGGCCCTTCTTGAGGTATCGTTCCACAGAAGTGTCGAATAGTGGATTTGCAGAGCTGGTAGGCATTCCAGGTCTTCTGTTATCCAGCCTCATGCCCAATGAAAGGAGCAACTTGCTGCACTTTGATTGCCTAATGATCCCTGGGCCTTGGCATCCCTGTTCCCAGTGATGGAGGATACATTTTTTTTCTACCCCTCACTTCTGACACATGTAATTGTTGTAAATTTATTCTCTGCAATCAAAAGGAATCAGCTTTTTGCTGCATATATCGACAGCTGTACTCTTGAGCTTCTGGAAAGAACCCCAGTCTCCCTTGGGTCCCAAGGCTCCTTGACATCCTTTTACCAGATTGAAAACTTCACACACACACACACACACACACACACACACACACACACACACACAGAGAGAGAGAGAGAGAGAGAGAGAGAGAGAGAGAGAGAGAGACAGAGAGAACTCGCCTTAGTTTTCTTGACAGTTGGATCTGCACTGACAATTGGCAGTGTGGCTTAGCTTGGTGAGTGTATTAATTCTGCTTTTATCTGTTAGTGATAACCACCCCCTCTCCCCTTTCCTGAGGTACAAGAAGCTCTCATTAGAACATCAGTGAGTTCGCTGCTCTCTTTAAAATCAGGGCAAAAAAAGGTGTAAGGTGGCTCTCTCGACAGTGCTGCCTACACTTTATCATAGATCTGTCACAAAACATGCAGATGTAGGAGGGGCTGTTGGGCTTTCCCCAAGTGGGAGATGTTTTGGGGGGACCTTTTTAAAAGCTATCTGAAAAGGAACAGTGAGGGAAAGCAAGGACCAGGTGATTTTAGGACAGCTTTAGAGAGCCACTCTGTTGCGACCTTCTCTTTGATTAATGATAATGCTGAGGAATCCTGAAGAGAAGTGAAGCGCTCTGCCATGTGTAACTTTGGACTGTGAGATTTTCACTCTCTTCTCTCAGCCAGGGAGCAGATGAGGGAAAACAGCAGTCAGTGTTCACGTTCATTTCCTATTTGAAGTCCCCATCCCGATTGGGGCTGCTGAACCAGTCCGCAGGTTCTCAGATGAGGAGCTGTTCAAGGATCTGGAGTTAAATCAGACTCTACCACGTGACCTTGGAGAGGTTGTGGGATCCGAGGTATTTTTTTCTTTTAATTCTTTTCAAAGTTATTTGGATTTACACCTCAATATAAAGGGGAACATCCAGGTCCCCCTTGATTCTGTAGATGAGGTCAGTGGAGGGCATGAGGCTTACTTTGCTTCTCAGGCCTGCCTCGTCCAGGTCCTCTGGACATCGACCTGCGGGTCCAGATTTCACAGGGCTCCTCTTGGGCCTAAGCACATGGTTCCTTCTAGGGCAAAGAGACAGCTCACAGTGCTGGGCATTTGGTGGTGCAGTTTCAAGAACACACTGTCAGGGAGCCTGGGCTGCGGCTCTTCCGGGTGTCACAGTTGCCTTAGAGCAGCCCGAGTCTGAGGCATTGAAGTCCTGAGCTCCTAGTGTGCAAGACAGCCACTGCCGGTGCTGCAGAGAGTTTTAAACCTTCCTCAGCATAACCGAGGCTCACAACTCTTGAAATGCACTTTCCACTTCTCCTCAGCCCACTTCTTTGCCATCTTGGCCTGCATTAGAAGCACCAGAGCGGACAGACTAGCAAGACCCCGCACTGCCCGATGGTCTCGCTCGTTCTCCAGCCGCCTTCCCCTCACCGGGCTCCTTCATGCACTGGGGCTAGATGAGAGCGTGACATTCAGAGAGGCTAATGGGCACCCCCGGGAAGTGCTGCCCCTGAAAACCAGCTCAGCCTTGGAGCCCAGGAGAGGGCAGCCCCACCCTTGTCAATTACCAGTAATTGTCATGAGGATTATAAACACCCACCACAGATAGCGATTTTCAGTTGAAATGTAAGAGCCCTTTCAAGCACTTAATCCTCATTGTAGACTAAGGCAGTATTACTGGGGTTAGTTTTAAAAACCAGGCTGATGATGGTTCAAATTAAGTTATAGTGTACCTGCACCTGTGAAAGCAAGGAACATCAAAGACATAGGCCGTTTGAATAGTGTGCAGACATAAGTGCTGGGCACAGACATTGAACAGACCCAGCTTTTTCTTGTCTTTCGTTTTGTGGGTCTGATGTTTGTCTCTTGGGTTCGGAGAGTTAGCCTCGAGTGACTTCAATGAGAGCTTATGGGGTTTGCTAGATTCTTCTCTCATTCTATCCTGAGGGCATTTCTGAAGGTTTCCTGAGTAGTGATGGCTTATTGTGGCACTCTTTACAACTCTCTCTCTCTTTTTATTTTGGTAAACAAATGCAGTCTTTTGAGCAAGAAGTCAAGTTTGACCTGAATGCCTGCATGGATGAAATCAGACTACTTTAAAAGAAATGTCGATTCATTACTTTGGACCTTTAGCAACAGGCAACTGCTTGGAAGAGTGAGGTTTCTGGGATTCGCTCATGTGGAAAAATAGCTCTGGTAATTAATATGCTATTTGTCTTTTATGGCTTTGAAGTAGTTCAAATTATTCCAAAAAGCAATTTTAATCGCCTCCTATGATCTTTTGATAGTTTATCCAAAACGTTTCAGATTGTACATTGACAGTACTTCATTAAGAACAGTTTGGTTTCCCCAGTGACATAGAATTGGCAGTTTGAGTCTTGGTGGATGACACCAGTGAGTGACTTTGGACACACCACTGGCCTCTCCTGGGTTCTGTTTCCTTGCTGGTAAATGGAAATAATGAAAGTCCTCATTTCCTGGTGATGTTGTGAAGATAAGATGACAGAGCGCACATCACCACTTACAATAGGGCTGGGCACATGCTGCAGAGAACATCAGCTACCATCCAGGGATTTCCGAGAAATAAGGCAGGAAGAGCCTGATTCATCAGGCCATCGTCAGAATCTGAAAAGGTCCCTGTGCTCCTAGGAGGAAACCAGATGACAAGGACACTGCCTGCTGTGCCCAGGTTTAAGCCCTAGGTAAACAACAGATCTCAGCTCATGGAAAGCAAGTGCATTTTGTTATGGACACAGAAACATTTTATCATTCTTTAGATAAAGTCAACAGTAGGTGAAAGGACATCATTTCCCCCACTTTTTCTGATGTGTGGGGTAAGGAAATTGCAGTATGGGTTTCAAAGCAGCCTTGAGGCACTGGCAGTGCCATACATGGGGCCACGTTGGTGTCCATGGGAGGCAAGAGCCTTGGACTGGATTTTCTGGATGCTTGAGATTTGCTACTGCGCCCCACAGTGAAGTTCACTGTGAAGTTCACCTGTCCACTACAGGTGGGTCCCTCCTGGGCCCCCACTGCACACAGAATACTGTTTGTCTCTTTCCTGTGTTTCTTCCCGTGGATATTCAGGAGTCCAAAGACCTCCCAATGGAGCAACCCTGTCTGTCCAGGTTGATGTAAGATGCACACATCAGTGGTGGACTAAGGCAGGGGAGGCTCTGACCTGCTTTGCTTTACCTTATTCCTTTTATCCCACCTTCTCTTCTTTCTTTAAACTAGAACTTACTATCTGCATTAGTTTCTATGCTGCTGTGACAAGTTACCACGAACATAATACAGATATATTATCTTAGTTCAGCAAGTCAGATGTCCAAAATGGCTCAGTGTGCTAACACCAAGGTACAGATAGTGTGTGCCTATTTGAAGAATCTACCTTCTGCTCTTTCCCAGATCCTAGAAGTTAATCTTTTCCAGTAATAGACTCACCCCAGCCTCCATCTCTGTAATCACAGCTTTTCTCTCACTTCCTCAAGGCCATGTGTGAGCACCCTGGACCCTCATAGAGACCCAGGATCCAAGCCTCACCTTAAAATTTTTAATTACGTCTGCAGAGTCTATCTGTCTTGTGTGGTAACATGCAAGTTCCAGGCTGTGGACGTATTTCCAGGCTGAAATACCGCTCGCTGGAAGTATTGGCTGAAGCCAGGACCAGGCAAGGAAGGTTCACAGAAGTCCTGTCAGGTTTGGCTTTAGCTGTCCGAGTCAGCTGAGAGTCCAAAACTTCCAGATCAAATTTGGACTGAGTTCACCATCCCCAGGTTTTTCTTGCGAAAACACACAGTTCACTGTGCATTTTACCACAACATTAAGTAGATTGTAGATTGGTATTTACACCAAGAAGTATATATAGACATATAAAATAATTTTCTGTCTTATAAAAGGAAAAAATTCTTTTTGTTGAATTTAGCCTTTATTTTTCACAGGTTTGGGTGAGATTCTGAGTCAGATAAAATTAAAGAAACGGGTTATGCTGTTGGAGAACAATGAGAAATCTGAGAGCTCTGAATGTGTGTAAATGGAGTTCTCACTAAGGTACTTGGCCCTGCCCGTAAGTACCTTTGTTTGCACCTATTCCTTGCCTTATGGTAAATAAAATCAGGAGTTCCCCCGAAGCAGAAGCCATTACTGGATTTCCCCCCAAGAAAGTAAACAGCAGCCACTGCCACTATCACTAAAAACAAGAGGACTATGCCTCGGCCTTCAGAACAATTTGTATTTTTAAAGCAAAAATTTCCCTTTAGGACCCAAGGCTATCTTTAAAAGACTTCTTCCACAGAATCACAATGTTTAAAGGAGTATTTAAAGAGAAGATGGTAGATTGAAAACATGAAATTTTATCTAGGCCTTATTTTGGGGGAGCCAGCAGCCTGTGTAGATTAGGCAGTTACCTTCATTCATTATAAAGTTTGAGGCTAGGAAAAAACCTTCAACAAAGACCAATTTGTTTAATCTGATTAGCATGTGTTGTTTCTGAATAATTAGTTCATTAAAAGACCTTAATTACGGAACAAGTTTGATTAGTACTTCTGGAGTCTCTAAGTCCATTTTCTCCTTGCTTCTCGAAATCCTCAGCATTCTTTGGCTGCTGGATACACCGCTCCAATCTCTGCTTCTTTCTTTACACACCCTCCTCTCTGTGTTACTGTGTCTCCACATGGTCACAGAGCCTCCTCTTCTCATATATCTGTCCCTAATTTCATTCTTTTTCTGATGGTACCAGTCATTAGATTAGGATTCTCACTGCCTGTTATTAGTCATAACTAATAACATCTGCAAAGACCGTATTTCCACATAAATTCACATTCTGAGATTCTAACTGGACATGAAATTTGGACTGATACCATTCAGCTAGCACAGTTATCATTTCACGGGCGCAGCTTCTTGGTTTAGAGAATGTGAATCACACGGCTTGTTCATGTTTGATCTTAGTGTAATGGATGTAATACTGATTATTCTCCAATAACACTTGTTCTTTGAATCATACTCACAAGAGCTAATGAGATTGGTCACCAAACCTTTCTCTTAGGTTTAGATTAATTTTATATCACCTGAAAATTGTTAGAGATCCTTCTACAATTAATTTCTTTACATCGGCATGTATTGGAACATATCTTAGGAGAGACTGATTTATCAGGTTATCTGTGTTCAAATGAAAATAGTATAACGAGAAACATACGTAAAATTCTAGAGTTCAAATCCTAGGGGCATGTGTGTGCATGCGCATGAACACACACCTCCCTCAAGCCCTTTCAACCACTGAGTGGCAGATTACTGTGTGGCTACTTTAGCATTTTTACCAACGCTGCTTGTTGACTCATTAATGATTGTGTAAAAGCAAACTAGAAGATTCTTGATGACTCTGGAGTTGGCTAAAATTGACACTCATCAAGATGAGAATGATCTCATGAGGAAAAGACAGGAAGTGCTGGCTCTTCCTTTGGGGACAGCATGAGAGGCTGTGGGGAGACTGGTTTCTAGCATGACAGGTCATGTGAGAAGCTGGTTGACCCACTCCCTGGGGAAATGGGTAAAAATTATAAAAGTGGAAATGCTAAAAATAGAAAGTCTGTGCTCCCCTCCTATCCTTGTGATAAAATTCCGAGCCCTGATGTTAGAATGTTATTTGGGGGGACCCGAAGGAGTAGCTGTGTCACAAGGGTTCCCCTTATCGAAGAGACAGAGGCCCTGGAGGTTCTTCTTCCTTTCCACCGCATGAAGACATAGCACTGAAGTAGCCCCCTGTGAGTCAAGGAGTGTACCTTTACTGGACAAGAATGTGCTGATGTTTTGGTGGCCTGAACACTACCGCACAAATATTAAGAAAACCAAAAACAGTTCTGTTTAGAAGCCCCCAGTCTATGGATTTGTGCTGTAACAGCACAAATGGACTAAGACAGCGACCACTTCAAGCTCCAGGAAATAGTCCACGGGGCAAGTAGTAAATACAGAAACATGTTTCCATAGCCTGGTTTTGTTGTTTTGTTTTTGTTGTGACAAAATACTTGAGATGAGGTTATTTACTGGTAGTTTACTTGGCTCGTGACTCTGGGGGCTGTGAAGTCCAAGAGAACAGGCACCAGCCTCTGCTCAGCACTGGGTGAGGGCTTCTGCCGGCGGACATGGTGAAGACGGAGCCTCGCTGGGACGCTCTTCTGTTTATGAAACTTCCAAGGGCACCATGGGGAATTGTCTCGATGACCCCACATGAGCCTAATTACCTCCTCAAGGCCTCGCCTCAAAATATCACTAATGTACAATTTTGGAGGCTTAAGTCTCTAACTGGTGAGCTTTGCAAGACACATTCAGAATATAACATATTTATGAGAAAATCTAAAAAGTAGAATTCAGTTAAAGGATAATCCATGGTATTTGAAATAGGACAGTTCCAGCCTTCATTCCTTCAGTTCAGGGAGGCAAAGACTTCACTCCAGTCTGCCACTGCCAAGAACACAAGCCTCCCTCACCCAGCTTCCAGTTGGAAGGGATTCTTCCTGGAGAAAAGCATTTAGCATTTCTCTTCTAGCCCTCAGCGGCCTGTTGCTGAGGCTAAGTCCTTGGCAAATGCAGTTAAGACATATGAGCTCCTCTGCCCAGCCCTAACTGGTGGAAGGGAAGTCTTTTTCAGGGCAGAGTACACTCAGCAGCCCCTGACCTCTCTTCCCCTGGGCTCAAGAGGAAGCAGTTTCACATTAGAAGAAGTGAGCAGGTAAATAAACGGTGGTAAACCCAGACAGTGAATATTATTCAA
>PVIR01000431.1:0-147878 GCA_004026965.1 Petromus typicus
AGCATTCTCCCACGGTGCTGTTCCTCAGAACCTTCTCCTCACTCCTGTCAGTTATGGGTATTTCCCTTTACCTGGTAGAGAGCTCTCAGCTGTCTCCTGGCCCTTACAGAAGACAGTGAAAGAAGTGTTCTGGTCTGGCATGTCATGCCTAATAGAACATTTAGGTGTAATAGGAATAAAAATTCAACAAAATTAGTAGAGTGATGAGATTCACCGAAGTGTAGCCGTGTAAAACATATAATGATATCATTTAGATAGCAGTGTGCATCTGACATGATCTCTTCCTGAAAAGCTCTATAGGGTTGCATTTTCTATGATATTAAGAAAATTCAGCAGATAATTCATTATGAATAAGTCATAGAATTCATTTAATTTACCATCAAGTGTGGATGTGAAGAGGCGCGGCATTGTCATTGGACTGATAAGTAGTGCAGCGTGATTTGATGAGCTCCTGAGAGTCAGATCAGACCCCAGCAGCCTGCTGTCATGGTGGACTGCCTTCTCACCAGGGTCCGAAGGGGACCAGACTCTGCATGGCAGCCCCACGTTGTCACGGTGGTGTCTTCACAGGGCCAAGTGCAGGTTCTTTTTTTTTTTTTTTGAAACAGGGTCTCGCTTTGTAGTTCAGGCTGGCCCTGAGCTCAGCCTCCAACTCACATCACAGCAATCCTCCTGCCTCTGCCTCCTGAGTGCTGGGATTACACATGTGAGCCACCACGCCCGGCACTGGCACTGTGGTATGTGGTACTGATTGCTGCTGGGTGTGAGTCTCCATGCCCAGTGTTGTATGTGGTTACCGGGGTTCGAACCCGGGTCCTTGTGCTTGCAAGAGAGGTACTGGAACCACTGAGCTAAATCTCTGGCCCTAAGTGCAGGTTCTTAGCATTTTCCTGGACTGTAGTCTTCGCTACAATGGCCTCTTTTCTAACCTTGCAGTTTAAGTACAGAAATAATGATATTACAGTGTGAAATACTTTAATCTGTCAAAAATACCAAGATAAATTGTAGATATAAATCCATGGTCTTATTTCTACATGCTTTTAAGAAAAGCTTAACCATATGAAAAAGCTTAACCATATTCCTTTGACCATCTCTGTCGAACGGGCATAACATCCAGGCAAGAGAATATTGTATTTGAAGAGCAGGGTGATGTTTAATTGCAGTTCAACTTGGCTCAGCAAGTGTTTGCCAATGTTGGGTAAACATGATTCTAGATGTAGATGTGAAGATATGTTTTAGATTAGATTAATACTTACACTTGTAGGCTAAAGTAAATTACCCTCCATCATATGTGTGGTGCTTATCATGTCAGTTGAGAGATCTTTTCGTAAAAGTGTGGCCTTCACCAAGAAGAGAGAATTCTGCATGCAGACCGCGTTTGACCTCAAGGTGCAACATCAGCACTTCCCCAGGGCTCCTGCTTAGCTCTCTGGCAGATCTGGATTTACCAGCTCCACAGTTATGTGAGGCAATTCCTCAGAATACATCCACTTTAACTAAAATAAAATTATTGCATATCTAATATAGTGGTCCCTCATGCCTTATATATATGAGTGAATGAATGGCTTGGGTTAGGACCAGAATTTTAGATTTATTTTATGGCCAAAGTCTTGAGTTACAACCTGCATGCTGCCACTTGTGCTTTCATATGATCTGAAGTACAGATTTAATCTTTAAAGAGTTCTATAAGGAGCCTTACAAAATCCTTGTCTGTGTGGGGCTATTTGAGGAATCCTGTGCTATTGTCTCTCTAAGGACACAGATCTGCCTTACATAGGAGAGAGACTTATATACATACATACACATATGTTATATATTTATGTGATGTATAATATATAATAATGTAATATAGTACAGTATATATATAATATACATACATACATACACACATAGACAGATCTCATTGGTTTTATTCCTGTGGAAAATGGCAAATGCAGGCTTCTTTGCACTGCCTTTATAACTAGAGGTCGTGCCCTCTACCTGCATTATGTACACTGATCCATACTAAGTAAATATAACTTTTGCTTCTATATATTTTACCTTCATTAGTTATCCTAAGGGTATGATATCTAGCCTGGGTATTTTCCTTTCAAATTCAAGTTTCTCATATAAAATATGAAAAATGGATTCTCTTTTTAGCCTTTTCATCTTTAGTTTTGGGATCAGTTGGAAGAGAGTCAAAGATAATTTGTATAAAGATTTTTATTACCTGATATTTACTTCAAGTAACTTGAACATTTAGAACCCAATGTATTTGAGTATAATTTTGTTTTTGGAGCCTTTAGCATTGCAAGCACACCAACCACAAATTCACACTGTAGGATTAGCTAGTTTTGCTGCGATTGGGTATGTTTGGGATTCTGTGGCTGTACATAGATTAGCTACTTTTTGGTAGACCTTAATTAAAAATTTATACTTCATAGATGGGTATTTTAAATCTCTACAAAGCAGTTTATTATTATTCTTTTAGTTTTTCATGGTTTTTTTGCGTGTGTGTTTTGTTTTTTTGAGACAGGGTCTCACTTTGTAATTCAGGCTGGCCTTGAACACACTATGTAGCCCAAGCAAGCTTTGAACTCAGAGCAGTCCTCCTGCCTCTGCCTCCTGAATGCCAGGATTACAGGTATGAGCCATCACGCCCGGGATTGTGGTACGTGCTACCGGGGATCGAACATGGGCCTTTGCATTTGCCAAGCAGATGCTGGAACCACTGAGTTAAATCCCCAGCCCAAGGCATTTTATTAAATTAGCTATTTTGCAAATAGCTATTGAATGGTATTGAAGACATGTATGTTGATTAGCCTTCGAGGTATTTTATATAAATGGACTTGGAGTTGAGCAGGGCCAGCAAGTTCTCACTTTTTAGAGCATCTAACTATATAGTCTTCCATTGGATTCTGCCTTTTGGCATGTAGGGTTCTGTTGAGTGATCCATTTAGACTGTTAGACGTGTGCTCCTGTGGATGTGGTGTTCACAACTGGTTGATGTAAACTTTTCTCAAAACATCGTCTTCAGATTGAGCTGAGGACAGAGTTCCAAAACTTTTTTGAGGTTGAGTTGGGCTGTGGGCCTGGTTTTTGCACCTTCCTGCTCAGCAGTATTTTCACATGTAGTGATTTAGCTTAAGATTTTCTTTCATTGTAACATATTAATATTATAGAGAGGAAGCCAAAATCCCTCACCTTAGAATTTTTAGAGACTATGAATGTTTAATCCAGAGTGCCTCCTGATTGTGAACTCCACTTTGGCTCACTACTTTCATAGCCCTGGTTCTGGGGGAGATGAGGACATTGCAGCGCTACACTGCTCTAAGACCACCAGGATCCTCCTTCACTTCAGTCACCAGATCTCATCTCCTGCTCACTGTTAGTTCAAAGCCCCTTTTAGTGCAGACACCAAAGCCCAGCACAGGTGCGCGGGAAATGTCGTCTGCCTGTAGAGTGTGAGAGCCCGGCTGATCTCCAGGAGCTCCCCAGGCCAAGGCGTCATTGGAAACAACTTGCTATAACCTGGGACATTTTCCATGTTGGATGTGATGGCAAGATTCAGCAGAATCCAGACTGCAGCAGAACAGAGACCTGGAGACATCATAGGGGATTCCTCCAGTCAGCATTTATGGAGAATCCGAAATGATTTTGACGTGCATTAATTAAAGAAAATGTGTCATAAGGAATTAAGGGAAATTTTTTTTTCCTTACTGCTGTAAAAGTGTTCTATTGTTTTGAAAAAATGCAAATAGTGATTTTAGTTGAAATTGTATAATAAGCTAACTTGTACTCTTTTAAGTTTTCAGGCTTGGGTTTATGGTTCAGAAATGTTCTTGTGAAGCATGATTGCAAATTTGTTACCCCTGAAAGCTTGACTCTGTTGTGGAGCAGTGTATGAAGTCTTACTGTGTTTGCTTTGATCAAGGAACAGATTATCACTTCTTGTCTCTGAAACAAGTCTTCAGTGTAAACATCATTTTGTTTTCTTCTGTCATGAAGTTACCCAGGAACAATGAGAAAGTGACAAAGCTAAAAATATGTGTAGCTGTGTAGTGCCAGTTATTAGGGCGGGTGCTGTTGGCTTTGAGGGTGCATCTGTGTTCACTAATACTGTGGTAAGACTCTGATTGCTATTAATTGCTCATATTATTGTAGAGCAATTAAGATAGTATAAGGCTAAATAGTAAAACTATTACAAGAGATTGAAAAGAACAAACAGTATAAATGAAAGTTATGTATCAGGTTCAACATTTGCTCCATATCTGAGGCTCCTCTTGGCCTGGACAGAACATGTTGTAGGTGATAAGCCATTGTAGAGTTTGTATTCTGGACACAGGGATAGATTCTAGCAAGTGAGTCTATATTCTGTGTTAAATTACTTATGCAGACTTTTGTTTAAAGGGCATTAAGGATCATAGCATTTGAAATATTAATATCCTGTTTGTAAATGGAGAATCTGAATGACTGAGTAAAACATTACCTCTTTTATTGCCTTAAGAAAGTTTTTCCTTTCCTTGTATTGGATCACATAACTACATGGATAATCCCCTCATTTTCACAACAACTTTATGTAGTACTGTTGTAATAGCCGTTTTGCAAATGAGGAGATGACGCTGAGCTTGGTTTTACAACTTGGCAAAAACTGTAGAATGGGGAAATTTAAGAGGCTTTAAATCAGACTTAAATTTGTATCGTCTGTATGTGGGATCATTTAAATTGGGTCTGCCTCAATTTGCAGTGTGCTGTTTTGATTTAAGGAATATATATTGTAGTTTACCTTGTCAGTTGAGATGCAAATGTCTTCAGTCACTGCATAGACTTACATATGTGAACATCATAATTTAGCAAGCTGTTTTCTCTATTGCTGAACACCTGGATTGTTTCCCAGTTGAGGTGATTACAGATTTGCTGTGATGAACTTCCTGTGTGTACATCTTCATATACATTTGCAAGTAATTCTGTAAATACATGGTTATAACATCCCCTCAATGGTTTTTACATTGACAGTAGTAATTGTTACTCAAATTATCTTTTATTTTTTGCATAGAGTGTTTTCCCCATATCCTTATAGACATTACATAATGAAATATGGTATCTCTTTGATTTAATTTCTTCTTGCTTACTTTCTAATGAAGTTGAACAACTTTATATAATTGGCGGGACATTAGTATTTCTTTGTTAAATTCTCAATTCCTTTTACTTACACATGCAATCTTTGATGCAAGAAAGCCTTTTTTATATTATAAAGGTTCATATTTACATTAATATTTTCTCTCAATCTTTGATTTTTATTTTATATGAAATGTTTCATTGTCCTCAGGATTTAGAATGGTTATTAATTTTTATTGTGCTAAGGCTGGAACCCAGGGCTTCATGCGTGGTAAGCAAGAGCTATGCCCCTGAGCTCTAGCTCCAGCACTTAGTTTTTTTTTTTTTTTTTTCTGTTTTTGGTAACAAGGCTCAAACTTGTGACCCTGCCCTTATGAGGCAGGAGCCAGAACCACTGCGCTCAATCCCTAGCCTTATAGCTTTGATTTTTATGCTAACAGTTCATTTATTTCTCTTAAAACTTTTTGTGTCTGTGAATGTCTCTCTGGCCTATTAAATATAGTTCTATATTTTAGCACTTCTACAGAATATATAGATGTTTTATTTGTCATCATTACCTAAACTATATATATATATATATATAATTTATATATACATATATATGTATGTATGTCAACTATTTATATAACATACTGATCATTTTAATTAATGTAGAGATGATTTAAAAAATGTGTCAGGATTATGTAGACTATATGAGAATACTAAGAAGTTTTATAAAAGAGACCTGTGGGTCACCTATTTTGTATCCCAAGGGAGTGCAAGGTCCCTGACCAACCGCTAACAGATACCCAGGGATGAAGATATATTTTTGTTCTTAGACAATCTGAGTTCTGTTTTTTATTCATGTTATAAAATAAGAATATTCTTTAGATGAACGTTTTATTTTTTCATATTACTTAATTAAAATACCACTGTAACTAATTTGAATAGTAAAAGAGTAAAACAGAATAAATGCAAAAAGAAGTTACATTAGGGTCAGACCACATTACCATAATGAAGATTTATTGTGTTTTGATATCCAGTAAAGCTCATTTCCATTCTTCCTGTCTTTTTTCAAATAGCTTATTAATTTTCAAATAATCGGCGAGATCTTGGTCTAGGTCTTGGTCTAGGTTACCAGAATTTACATGTTAAATTGGGTTAAATGGAAATTTACAGTAATTTGGGAGCATGGGTAGCTTTGCAACATTAAAGATTTTAATTCAGCAATTTAATAATGTATTATTTGTGTATTCGTATTAAGGAAATTGTTGTACATTTATAGATATACTTACTGGATATTCTATTAGCTTTCTTTTGTCATATGTCTAGAGCTATTTAACTTTAAAAATTAACATTGTTTACAGTCCCCTTACTAGCTTTAATAATTTTTCCTTTGAATTTATTGGACATAAGCAAATGATGTTTCAATCTGAAAATAATAGGTTATAACTTTTCAATATTTTGTTTTTTTCTGCATGTGTACATAATTTACTAGATTATTAGCAAGTTAGAGATGAAAAGTATGTTGCATTTTTGTATAGAAAATACTGACACAGCTATCTGATTGATAGATGTTGCAAAAATTATCATTTTCTAATATATAGTCTTACAGACTAATATATAGTCTTTTTACCTAATTTCACAATGCCCAAAAATGAACCAGCCAGATTTGAGGAGAGAATATTTTGATAACAGTGTTATTAAATATTGAAAATATTGCTTTAGATATTTGTCCTGTACTTTATATACTCACAGATAGGTGCATGCACACACATTTATTGACTACTGTGTTCTTCAGTTATATAGTTAGACCTATAGACTGAAGTATATGAGTGGCAAATATTAAAGGGAAAATTTTCAGCTAGTAGTTTCCAGATAAGACCAAGCCCGTGATTTGTGTGTGTGTGTGTGTGTGTGTGTGTGTGTGTGTGGTGTTGTTGAAGTTTATTGCCTTGGGCCTGATTTCCCAAAACACTCTCGGCTTATCTATTTTCTGTATTTGTTGTATGGTCTGATATTTGAATATACTTTTCTCTTCTGCAATTTCAAAGTCACTTTAGACATCTTCCTTTCCATAAAGTCTTTTCTCAGGCAGCGAAAAAAAAATGACTTGCTATAATCCCATTTTATCAGCTGTCATTCACAATATACAGTAGTTCAGTTTGATTTGTGCCCTCCTGAGCTGTGACCTGCTCAGTACCTCCTCTACAGTGTACAGTGTAGCTACTGTCTAACTTTTTGTTGAATGAATAAATGATTTTAAAAAAATAAGAGAAGGGAAGGATCGAAAGGGCTAAGAAAAAAAATTTAATTGATTTTTGTTGGTATATATTACATATATACAGATTATGATCACATTTAACATTGAGAATTTATACTTGTACATGAAACATCTTAATTCTTTTTTTTTCTTTCTCCTCCTCTCCCTACCTCACCCCTTAGAATAGGTAAGCTTTGTTTCCTTTTAACGATCAAATTTTTCTTTCCATTCTTATTCACCCCTACCCCTTTTCTCTTTTCCTTTTGAATATTTGCTTCCTATTTCACAACATCTATCATACATTTTAGAATTCATTTACACTTTTAATTTCTCATATGAGAGAAATGATATGCTATTGCACATCTGTGTCGTATTTATTAGGGATGTGCCCTCGATATACATGCATTCAAGTATAAATGACTCAAGTTTTTCATTCTTCAGGCTGAGAAATACTCCATTTTATATAAAAAATACCTACATCTTCTTTCCTAGTCTCCCGTTGATAGGCATCTGGGCTGTGCCCAAGTTTTAGTTATCACAGACCAAACTGGCCATTCTTTCTGGAGTGAGATGGAATCTCATTGTTTTCATTTTCATCTCTCAAATGACCAGAGTTGTTAAATATTTCTCCATATGTTTCTTAGCTGCCTTTACTTCTTTATCTGAAAGTTGTCCATTCATTTTAGATGCCCATTTTTGAATTGGTCTTTAAATTGAGGGGTGGTTGATTTTGCACTAAATTAAAATCAAAGTGTATTGGAGACCTAAATATTAAAAGAAACACTAAATCTGCTGCGAAACAGGTTGTAGAACTCTTGGAGATATTGGCTTAAGGAAAGACTTTATGAACCATACTTCAGCAGCATGGGAATCAGCAGAACAAAACAACAACTGGGATCTGATCTTACTGAACAACTTCTGCACAACAAGAGAAACCTAGCACAGTGAAAAGACAATTCACAGTATGGGAAAAAGTCTTACCAGCTGTTTCTTAGATAAAGGACTACTATCTGAGACTATGAAGAACTTAAGCAAAATTTTAAGTCTAACAAATTAAAGACAGTACTAGATAGTTCTGTAGAAGAGGTCCTAGAAGCAAATTTTCTAAAATGATAACACCAAAGTGTCTGAGGAATACAAAATATGATGAATGTTTAAATTTTTAAGAATGTATTATGGGGAAAGACACATTATCATTGAATCTCACTCAAAATCCTCTCCCTTGCTTGCAGACATAATCTGTTTTACTTGCCCTCTTTTCTTGGTGTTTTTGGTCCACGGCCTTAATATCTTGAATCAAATCAAAATCTGCCTTTTATGGTCATTTGTCCATTGGACAACAACCAGAAGTTACACAGGGCTAGATGAGCGGTGGCGAGGGTGAGGACATGCCGTAATACCCTGGAGCGTGCCCTCTGCTGGGTGGCACTCAGCAGCACTCACCAGGACATTGACCGCCCTTCATGCAGACGTGTGGAAGGGAGCCACTTGACAAAGTTGCAACAATGGTGGCTAAAAGTGTTTGAAGCTAGACAGAGTGTTTTGAGGAGGATTAATGGCAAGGGAAAGTCTTTTAGTGCATTGGTTTTTAAATGTAAGTAAGTTTTCACCATACATTTGATGATCACATACATTTTTGACGCAGTGACATTTACTCTGCCGAAATACACCAGAGACCAAGCAAAGATTCAAGTAGTATGAGTCCTTAAAAACATGTTGAAAGTCAGTCAGAAAAGCCGCATCCAGTTTGGTACAAATCCTGCTAAGGGTATAAATTTGAGAAGTGTATGCTGTGAGGAACCTTTCTACATTTGTTTCTGTATAAACAATGTGAATTGTCAGTGTATAGGTTATTATATATAAAATACATATTTGGACATGGTGTACATAATCTCACACTCCAAAAACCTGAGATAGAATTGGAAGACCAGCCCCACCCTGGCCAACCTAGTGACTTAATGAGGAGCTATTTCAAAACTTTTTAAAAAGAGCTGCCAGTTTAGTTACCACTGAGCTACACTCCAAGCCCCCTTCCCAGACTTGTTGGGGTGTGTATGTAAATTTTTAGAAATATAGGGAGTTTACAGAGCTTTTTCAGGCATAGTTTAGATATTCAGTAGTGGTTGAATTTAATTAACAGGTGGGAATACTAACCATTATACTAAGGAGGAGCCATTAGTTGAATTTAATTGAAAATGTCAGTTTTTTGTCATAGCTAGTAACTAGACTTGGTGAATTACTCTTTGCTTTTAAATATTCTTAAATATTAAAAGTTATTTTCAAATAGTACAAATATTTCAGCATAAATAAGACAGTAAAATTTCCAATGACTAAATCTCAAGGACTTGGGTCAGAAATAAAGAATTGTAAATCTGTTCTTTCAGCAGCTTTTGAACAACATTTTGATGACCATTTCATAGAAAGATCAAATTAAAATTTCACTTAATTCTGTATACACATAAAATGAGAGCTGTTTAACATAGTCCTGGATAATACAGGATAGAAATCAGTTTCAGAGATTCTGTGACTAGAATGTAATTATAATACTGACACATTATACACTTGGGACTGGCTGGAGCCACGTCATGAAGTATGTATTTGCCTACATTACTTCAGTATGCATTGATTTTATCTGGAAGGAGCTAGTGTTGCCATTAGTATAGTATATTCTGAGTATATAAAATGTGACGAATATTGCTCTTGACATAATGTATTCTGAGGCTAATGTTTTTTAAATTATTAAAATTGATACAGTGACTTATTTTAAAATTAATGTTATTCTTATTCTGAATTAATTTTCCTTTTCCTACTGTCTCAGTTAATTTTAAAGGCAAAATAGTTACTTAGAAGACAATTATCACACTGATTTTTTAAAAGGTATATACTTCTGGATATCTAGAAGACTTTGGATAGTGGTTGTTTTTCATCCAGAAAACTGTCCTTTTTGCATTATCATTGTGTTTTTTTGGCTTCTTATTAAAGGTTTTCAACACTTACTCCAACGAGGATTATGACAGGAGAAACGATGAAGTTGACCCTGTGGCTGCATCTGCTGAGTATGAACTTGAGAAGCGTGTGGAGAAGCTGGAGCTCTTCCCGGTGGAACTAGACAAAGGTACTCCATGACAAACGTGTAACTGGGGCAGCAGAACCCGGGGTTTCCGCTGTCACTGTGTGTGTGTGTGAGTGATGGAGATCTTTTCTGAAGTGAAGCCTTTTTCTCGAAGGGCTGGATAAAGTTTTAACCCTCACAGACAGCTGATCTGTTATCTTTAAAAATTAATCAGTGTGGGGCCGGGGATTTAGCTCAGCGGTTCTGGCGCCTGTCTTGTAAGCCCAAGGACCTGGATTCGATCCCCAGTAACCACATACCATATCCCAGCACTCGGGAGGCAGAGGCAGGAGGATTGCTGTGATGTGAGTTTGAGGTTGAGCTCAGGGCCAGTCTGAACTACAAAGCGAGACCCTGTCTCAAAAAAAAAAAAAAAAATTAGTCAATGTGGATTTGGGGTTGAGGATCAGTTGAAAGAATTCTGTATCTCTCAGCTCACAAACTGAGTCCATCTGTTGGAGCTCACATAGTTTAAAGGAAGAGAGGTTGGATTTGGCTCACAGGCTGAGGTTCCAGCTTATTTGAGTCATGAATGAAAAGGCTAAAAATACAATGACAGGTGCCAACACCAAACTCATGCCAACCATGAGTTGCAAAAAGAGTCTACCATTTATAGCATATCTAATCAAGAAAATGTTACTCAGCCATCAAAATGGATAAATCACAATTTATGAGCTTTGTATATTATTTTTAAAACATAATTGAGGCAAAGAAATATATAAAACGTGAAGAACATAAAAGAAACAAATCCTAGAAGTCATTCAGTTTTAATTTCATTTATTTAAATTTCAGAACTAGAAAACTTGAGCAGTGCGTGTCGGTGTGGTAGTGCACACCTGTGATCCCAGCTCTCTGGGAGGCTCAGGCCAGAAGGTCGCTAGTTTCAGCTTAGCCTGGGCAACTTAATGAGTTAGCAAGACCCTGTCTCAAAGGCAAATAAACAAAAAATTAACAGTCCCATATCTTTTTTATGTAAAATGTTAATATATTTTACAAAACATCGTTTTGTAACAGCTTTCCTGACAGTTCCATCTGAGCAGCACCATGTGAATAATTAGGTATGTCTACATGGGAAGATCAGGGTGGCTAGGGCAGGGGAAGTCTGGGTTCTTGCCAGCACAGCTGCGGGAGTTACCGGCCTTCTTCACATGCTGCTTCTGACTGACATGAACGTGCACACCCCCTGACTAGGAAGAGTGAGATGCCTGAGAACAGGAGTCTTTTGGTCAGTTTTATGCGTCTTTGTCTTGGCTTTCATCGCTGCCTTCTTCCTGCATGTCGTCTACGTGGCAACTCAGGATGGCCACAGTCAACATTGCTTTTCCCACAGCTGGTTTTTAACCCAGAAAAATCTCAGTAATTTTCTAGTTAGAGCAATGAAAAGAGTCATGAAAGGGAGAAAAATAATGTTAGTGTTGCCCAGGACAGGTAGAGAAATAGATTAAAAACCAAGAAGTAATTTTCATCTCAGGTAGTTAGAAATTGAATGGCCTGACAGTGTAGAGATTTCACTCTTGAGAGGAACTTTTCGCTGTAATGAGTGTAGGAAAGGTTCACCTAGAGCCCCATGTTGCTTTGGATGTGACGATTCGTGACGAGGAGGAACCGTGTTGTACGCTGAGTGTGAGCGAGAGCTCAGGCTGCGTGTAGTCCACCCAGTTTACTCATCTCCTAAACAGCACCACAGTCATGGGAGGCGAGGATCAGATGGCTGCAAATACTGTGGAAGGGCTATGAATGCACATTCGTGCCTGAGGGAAATTCTTTGTGAACGTGGGGGTTGCACACGAATTTAGCTCTCAGCTAATCTGGATATCCACAGGAAAATTCACATAGGAGAGAGGAAACTCTATGCACACGGCCAGTGTGGAAGAGCCTTCAGCACCTGTCTAGCTTCCACGTGCACAGGAAAACTCATTCAGGGGAGAAATCCCAAAATTATATGCAATGTTTGGAGGAAAATATTTTGACAAACTTCAGAGAAGCACTTCAGCAAGATGATATGAGAAGTCAAACGTGTGCAAACACTCCAAATGTAATGAAAGGGGAAAGTGTTTTGTGATTTCTTGTATATTAGTTAACATTAAAGTTCTCACACCAGAGAGATAGATATACCTGTACCTAGAATCAGTGCAGAAGTCTTTGAGTGGGGCTCTTATCAGGATGTTCATCCAGGGAAACATTACACATGAAGATTCCTTCAGCAGGTTGGGCGTGGTGGCACATCCATCCCTGTCATCCCTGCACTCTCGGTAGGAGGGTCTCAACTCAAGCACATTGAGCAGCTTAGTGAGACACTGTCTCCAAATAAATTTTTTCTTTAAAAAACTAAGGATGCAACTCAATGAAAATGCTCATGTGAACCTCCCAAGAAAGATTTCTTTATCATACAACTAAGCGAAAAGTAATATTCTTGCCAGATATATTGTTTAACATATCCAGAATAAAAAGGTGTGATCATGTTAGTTACACTTAGAGTAGAAGTTATATTTAAGAGAAACATTGGTACAAGTAATAATCAATGAGATAAGCCAGG
This sequence comes from Petromus typicus, assembly GCA_004026965.1. NCBI lineage: Eukaryota > Metazoa > Chordata > Mammalia > Rodentia > Petromuridae > Petromus > Petromus typicus. The sequence continues at coordinate 12,988 of PVIR01000431.1, forward strand.
TTCAAAATAAGACTAATTATGAATAGGTCATGTAGAGAAGATAACGTCTGACAAGTGTTTTAAAAGCCTGAACCATTCTGTTGAGTATTGTAAACACTGTTGATGCCATTGATCTGTCACCAATAATCTATTTTTATGCTGTTGATAAATGACCTTGGGGTTATCAGAAAATAGCCTTAAATACCAGCCAAAAATGTAGTGTACAAAACACTGTGTTTTCTATTTCATCATCATTAGCCTATGTATGTATATATGTTCATGGTAGGTACAAATGGAAATTAGATTTTGTAATTAATTTAAAAAATAAAACTTCATTATTCTTCACAGGGCCAATAAAATGGAATGAAAGGTAGCTGCCTCACAGTAGAGAAATGGTTCACTGTATTATGATAGCATCTCACGAAATACTGTGCAGTAATTAGAAGTGTTTTAGAGTTGTGTCAGTTAGTATCTCTTAGTCTTTTTTCTTTATTACTGGGTCAAATACATGACATCTGCAACTTAAAAAAAGAGAGATTTATTTTAACAGCATTTGTAGAGGTTTCAGTGCATATAATCGGCTGGCTCTAGGTACAACAGTGGGGATGGGGTGCAGTGAGGAAAGCTGCTCACCTCATGGCGTCCCTGAGAGAGCCGAAGCCGAAGGGGGAGCTGGGCAGGGAGCATAACGTTCTGGGCCGAGCCCACAGGGATCCCTTTTTTCTGGCCAGGCCCCACTTCTACTAGCAAGTCCACTCTAACACTCCAACATCCAGTCACCTTCCAGAGGTCCAGCCTGTGATCCCATCAGGCTTACAGGGACATCTTGGTACGAACCACAGTACCCCTGAGGAATCATTGAATTCAGAGTGTAATGTAATTTCACTGGTGTAAATTAAGAAAAAGGTGTGTGTGTGTGTATGTCTGTGTGTGTGGCTGTGTACATATCCATGTAATGTATCTGTTGATGAGCCTTGTACTTGTGTAGTAGCATAGAAGAAAGTACTTATAAACATGTTTTATCATATCAAGATGAATAGATAAGTAGAAAAGAAAAGATGACCAAATAAATAAAGGAGAAATTCCAATATCGATCACTTTTTAAAGAATTATATGTATATTTGAGTATGTGTGTGTTTACGCCTAAAGTAAGATTCTGTAGAGAGTCTGTATTTTCAGGTAGATTGATTATTCAGTAATCAATTGTCTTCTCTGGGATCACAAAGAATTACCAAAATGATAAGAAAACTCAGGAGCCCCTTGAGGAATCTTACTTGATAACTTTATTCTCTGCTATAGAAAACATTTGCTGAGGGGAGCACGTATACCCATCCATAAAGTTGAACAAAACGAGAAACAGCAGAGGACTTACCTGCTAATAAACCACCAGAACAAGTATAAAACTTAGATTGTTTTAGGGGCTGGGGATTTGGCTCAAGTGGTACGGCACCTACCTTGAAGTACAAGGGCCCAAGTTTGATCCTTAGTACCGCAAAAACACAAAAACAAACAAAACTTGGGTTGTTTTCTTTTGTTTCTTTCTTAGATAACGATGGTCTTGGTATAAGTATCATTGGAATGGGTGTTGGAGCAGATGCCGGGCTTGAGAAGCTGGGAATATTCGTCAAGACAGTCACAAATGGTGGTGCTGCCCAGCGAGATGGCAGGTAAGGTGATTAGTGTTGTCAGCTACTTAAATCCTAGCAGACTTTTCCTGGAAGCTTCTTTCAGTGGTATCTTTCTTCTTTTGAATTTTTAAAAAAATAATTTCAGAGTGTTTCTCAAATATGGAAAGTGTGAAAACACTTGAATTTGTGGAGCATCTACTTTAACCTATGTTAGATAAATGAGTGGATAAACTTACGTGTATCTGTCTACTGCTGTCCATCTATGTTAGTTACTTCTGTCTGGTCGATGAGACAAAATACCTGACATCCTGGGTGAGAGGAAAAGGAGTGTCTATGTAGGTCAGTTTGTGGAGGTTTCAGTTCCTAATCAGCTGGCTCCCAGGCAGGATGGCAGAGCAGCAATGGTTCATGCGAAAGTAGCAGAAGCAACAAGAGAGATCGGAAGGGCATCACAGAGGTGAAACAGGTCAGGGTGCCCACAAGGTAGTAAAAGCAGCACCACCCATTACCATCCCTGTAAAGTGAAGTGACAAAACCACAATGAATGTATCTGAGGAGCTTGTACAGTGGAATTCAGGATATTATTTTACTTTAGAAATATTGAATCAAATGTTACTAGTTTTGGTACTTTTGAAAATGATAGATTAGTGTACATTCCCACCAACAGTATAAAAGGGTTCTTTTTTTTTTTTTTCCGTGGAGGCTTGCCAGCATTTGGTATTATTTGATTTTTTGATGATGGCTGTTCTTTTTGGAATAAGATGAAATCTCAGTGTTGTTCTAATTTGCATTTCTATAATGGCCAGCGGTGTTGACCATTTCTTTATGTGTTTATTGGCCATCTGCACCTTTCCTGTGAAGTGGCCATTCATTTCACTTACCTAGTTTTTGATTAGGTCTTTTATTTGTGCCAGAACAAGGGAAGTATGATATTTTTGTGTTCTTAAATATTCTAGGTATTAGTCCTCTGTCTGACCTTATGGGGAAATTTGATTCAGTTCTTGCCCAGTTTTGGATTGTGACCAAAATGCTGGAGAGAACTAAGTGCACGACCAAGATACCACTGTGTATCTATTGCTAACATTTTGCTTCAAGTTCCGACCTAATACATAGAGAAGCAGTGTGCCGATTACTCCAAATATCTACCCTACAGATAGATGTAGCTGGAGCGGATGAAAACTAAAACATTAAAAAACAATTACCTGGGCCTAGGATTTAGCTCAGTGGTTTCAGCATCTGCCTTGCAATTGCAACATCCCAAGTTCAATCCCAGCTAACCATGTACCACAATGCCAGGTATGGTGGCTCATGCCTGTGATCCTAGCACTTGGGAGACAGAGTCAGGAGGATTTCTGTGAGTTTGAGGTTTGCTTGGGCTACATAGTAAGCTCAAGGCCAGCCAGAACTTCAAAAGCAAGACTCTGTCTCAAAAAAAAAAAATAAATCCAATTACCTGATATTCTGCTGTGCACCAGCACTAATCAAGCTGGATGTGTTGTGTACACTGTCACACCCTGTTATTAATGACTGTTATTCCATAGGGTCCGGTTACACTCAAGAACCTGTTATTTTAGATAGAATACAACTGGGGAAACACCATCTCTAGAAGTACTATCAGTATAGAAATAGAGTTCCTAACTTTCCTTACACCTGTTATTATTTTTTTTTTTACCTTTTTATTATACATGTTTGTAGTACATATTTTTTTGTGAGACAGGGTCTCACTTTGTAGTTCATACTGACCCTGAACTCAGGCTCAAACTCAAGCAATCCTCCTGCCTCTGTCTCTCAAGTGCTGGGATTACAGGTATGAGGCACCATGCCCAGCACTGTGGTATATCGTACTGATTGCAGGTGGGCATGAGTCTCCATGCCCAGCATTGTTGTATGTGGTTACCTGGAATTGAACCTGGGTCCTTGTGCTTGCAAGACAGGTGCCAGAACCACTGAGCTAAATCCCCAGCCCTGTAGTACATAATATTTACATTCCTTGTGTGGACTTGGTACACCCTTTCCCTGAATCTCTTGTCCTTCCTCCCTTCTGAGAAAGAGCTGCCTTCATACGTATTATCTTTTATTTCATTCTTTATTTGTATTTTGTGTGTCTCATATAAAAGAAATGAAAAGACAATTACAGAATGGAAAAAAAAAAAAAAAAACTTTACCAGCCGCTCCTACAGAGTTTCCTGTATCCTATGAAGATTTAGGCTCTCAAAGTTTATCTTGTCAGTACTCATAAATATTCTCATTCTCAGTGTTCTTGAAGAGTAGGAGGGAAAATCACAATTGACTTTACCTCAGGTTTTTTCTTTCTCCCAGAAATACTTGGAAGAAATATCTGCTCCTATTCTGTCATCTGTCATCTGCCTATCTCTCTTCATTTTCTATCTTTATTTCTTTCTTTATTTTTTCCTTTTTGAAATAAATATATATGTATGTGTGTGTGTGTGTATATATATATATGTATATATATATATATATATACACACACACACACAGATGTGTACCACCATGCCCAGAATTTTCCACCATTTAGTAATATTTTTTTCTCACTCTGAATCACACAAACTTACCAGTATTCCAAAAAGTGTATTTCCTTCGTAATTATCTTTCTCCAACTAGTGATATAATTTTATACTTACTATTTTTTGAGTTGAGATCCCAGTGTTTTGCTCAGCATTTCTCCTCAGTGTCCAGAGATGGAACTATAGGAATAGGCCAGTGCCCTCAGCTGTAACTTCATATTTCTCATTTAGTATATTTTTCATTATTTTGTACCAGTAGGTGTATGTGGAATGAATCTAGGAGCGGCACCTTAGACTTCTTGTCAGCTTTGGGATTACTTTGAGTAGTGTTAGAAGACTGTGGCTGCAGGCCTTTCTCAGAAATCTGAGAGCAGATATCACTAGAGGATGTTTTGTCCTTTGAGAAAATATATTCAAGATTTTCCATTAATTGGATTCAGTTTTTAAAAATGCATAGGACTGCTCAGTGGTTGTATTAAGTAAGCAAGGCACAAGTTTATTATGCATTCACTTTTAGTTATTCATTGCATATGGCAATTAACAAGTAAAATTTGAAATTGAAAATATATTGCCATGTATATTAACATCCCTCAAGTTAAATACTTACATATAATTCTAATAAAATACAACAGCTTTGCACAAGGGAGTCAACAAAACTTTGATTAAAGATATCAGAGGGCTAATAAATGCAGAATTATTCCATGTTCATGAGTAGGAAAACTCAATAGCATCAAAATGTGAATTTCTCAGCTTGATTTACCATTCAGTTAAATCCCGGTCAACATTTCAACACATTAATCTGTGGATATTGACAAGCCGATCATCCAGTTTGAATGGTGCCAACAAACACCGAGAGTGGCCAATTCATTGTTAAGGGATAAAACCGAGGTTGGAGGACACATTTGCATCTGACCTGGAGATTCACTCTAACGTCGTGGTAGCCATGGCAGTGTGATACTGCCCAAAGGTTGGATGAATTGACCAGTGGAACATGGTAGAGAACCTAGAAATTTGCCAGTGGAGCAAAGCCAGTGCAGTAGAGAAAAAAGTCTTTTCAATGAGTGATGCCGGAACAACTGGTTTTCCCCAAGAAGAGTGAATTGAGATAAAAATATCTCACTGAAGAATTAACTGAAAGTGAATCACAAACCTCAAAGTAAAACACAAAAATGTAAAATAATCAGTAACAGTACAGGCAGTCTGTGTAGGTAACCTTGGGTATGTGATGCCCTTTTTAGATGTAGTAGCAAAGATGTAACCCGTGAAGGGAAGAAACAAGAAGCTGAACTTTCAAATTAAAAATTTCTTAGTGAAAACAATTGTGAAGAGAATGAAAAGACAAACCATAGAGTGGGAGAAATTATTTGAAAAAGATAAGATACATAAAGAAATCTTAAAACTAAGAAAATGAAAGCCTGATTAAAAACTGGACAATGACCTGAACAAATTCCTCACCAAAGCACATACATAGAGAAAGCAAGTAAGTGGATGAAAAGTAGGATGTTCAAAATAATATGTTCTTGGTAAATTACAAAGTAAAATAATGATATAATACACTATATAATACCCATAAGAATGACCAAAATTCAAAACATAGACACTGTCAAATGTTGGCAAGAATACAGAGCAGTGAGAAGTCTCTGCTAATTGGAATACAAAATGCTGCAGCCACTCTGCAAGGCAACTTCTTCTTTTTTTTTTTTTTTTTTTTTTCCACTCTTACCATAGGACACAGCAGAAAATTTATGTTTGCACAAAACTCATACACATCTATTTTATTCTTAACTGCCATATTTTGCAGGCAACCAACATATTTTTAGTAGAGGAATAGATAAGTTTTGATATATCCAGATAACAGAATATTAGTCAGTGTAAAAAAAAACCAAAAAAACGGTCTATCAAACCATCAGAAAATGTGGAGGAATCGTAAATATTTCTAAAGGACAGCAACAAGCCTGCAGACTGTATTATTCCTCCTGTATGGCTTCTGGCAGAGGCTAGACTATGGAGATAAAACAAAGAATATTGATTGCCTGGATTAAGTAGCAGGAAGGACTTAAGTAGGCAGATAATATATGGGTAAATCTTTTAAAATGGAGTGAATTTTGTCAAAATTTAAGCCAATTTTATAGGTTCTTTTTCATAGTGGGTGTTACAACCAAAGCAGATAAAAATCACTTATATGAACGTTCTTCATCTTGTACACATGTAAGTTTTGGTTTTTATGATCTTTCACAGTCTTTCATTTTAATATCAATTTAGTACCTTGTTTTGTGAAAAAAAAAAAACATAATTCTGTTTCCTCCACAGTTATACTTTTTCTGAACACTGTTAAACATAGAATCATTAACTCATATTATCTCTAACTTGTGTTCCTATCAGGTAGTTTCTAGAGACCCACCCCAAGTGGAGGAGAACTCATGATTGTCTTGTTACACACAGATGTTTAGCTGACTAGAAAATATTCTTTGTAGCCACATACATTTTTTGTTTTATTAAAGTGGCATGGATGAATAATTTTAATAACCTGATGCAGATTTTATAAATTTTAATTTAAAAAGCAGAGCTTTTTAGAAGAGCTGTACTTGGTGAGTAGTGTTAAAGATAAATAAGAATCTTGGAAATATGGGTGGAGACTGAATGTTTGGATCTTACTAATTTAATCAGTCATTGTAAGAATTTTAGGAGGTTATTGAGTTTCTTTATGAAAATATAAACTCATACCTTTTCAGAACTGTAGAGAAATGATAGGTATAGATGACTAACACGTTTAAAGTTTCCTTTAGATACTGATTTATTAGATTCATGAATTGCTTGTACTACAGAGTCCACTGAGAAAGATGTACATGATTTAATAAAAGAAAAACTTGCATAAATATTTTAATACTAAATTTATTAAGACATAATGAGATTAATACAAATTATCTTTGGGTTCTTCAATTACAGAAGTGGTCAAAGCAGAGGGCATTACCTTGCCAACTTACTAGTGTGGCATACCGCTGCAGGAGTAACCTTGGTCACTGGGATCGCTTCATGTGACTCTTCAATTCTTCTTTAAGGACTGGCAGCGTACTAGTTTTTCAGTGATATATGACATCTCTGGGTTCCCATATGAGGGTAACAACAGCTGATTTTTTTTTTTCTTGAAGTGTATATACATTTTTCAGGCGGACTCTGAATATAAACCAATTTGATTATACAAATGCAATTTTTGAAGTTGTAAAGATTTGTTAATTTCTAATATGATTGAAAATACTTGTATCATTTGACTCGAGAATTTCATTTCTAGGTATATCCTGGAGATATTCATATAAGAAAGCATGTATGAAATTGGCTGTTGTGACTGTATTTATAATTAAAATTTAAAACAGCACAGTTGCCCATCTATAAAGGAATGGATACGTGTATTTTGATATCTCTGTGAAACATAATACTGTGTAGCTGTTAAAGTGAATTACCTAGGATTTCAACTATAGTAGCCATAGATAAATCTTAAGTATAATAGGGAAAGAAAACTAAGTTGTAAAAAGACAAGTATATGTCATATTTTTGAAAATGTGTAATACACTCGTATTATACTTATACCTCTTCACTGATTTATTTATTCCTTTCAAAAAAAAAACAAACCACAAAATCACCATGGTGGTTATCTTTGTGGAAACAGTGACAGAATAAAATTAGAAACAGATGAAAGGGCCACAACTTTTATATAATATATTTTCAATAGATAAACTGTGATTCAAATAAGATCTGATAAAGTTAGGTGTTGAGTACATTAATTCCTTTTTACATATTCTCATGATTCAAATGTTTCTTTAAAAAGAATAAAAGTGGCACATAAAGAAGATATAAATTCAAAGTATTATATACTAACAACAATATGTTATATGATTCAAAACATAAGTAAATACTTAAGTGGACTTCCATATTCATGTATAAACACACACAGCCACATACAAATACTACACATTTTAAGTATGCAACGGTAGTAGGCGCAGTTCCCTGCAAGTTTTGAAGATGTTTTTCCTCAGGGAGGTGTGGTAAGGTGAGAGACTGGATAATAGGCTAAAAGGATATTTCAGCTGGATCTATTATATTTTAATTAAGGATAAGTATATTAATGTGTTATGCATTTGCATTTACCAACTTTTTCATAGGATCGTGTCCATGTGGTACACTGAATCTACCTGGTATTACTTCCATCTTTCAAAACGGTTTTGAAAACCATTGGCCATTTGACTGACAATTTGATAAAAGATTAATTATGAATTGACATGAAAATCTTAACAATTAAATGTTTTATCAAGTCTTTTATTAGGAAAACACTATCAGCTAAACTAACTGTGGTTTGTTTTTTTTTCTAAAGAATACAGGTCAATGACCAGATTGTGGAGGTTGATGGCATCAGCCTGGTCGGCGTCACACAGAATTTTGCTGCCACAGTTCTGAGGAATACCAAGGGCAACGTCAGGTAAGTACGTAGCTTTGTTGAGATGCACTCTAACGACTGTACTTTCGTTGAATTTTGGCTTTCTCCGTTTTTACCTAGAAATATACGTATTTACGAAGAAAATTTTAAATGAAAAGTAAAAACAGTGTGAATCATTATGGTTAGTTATTGTTAATGTGTCTTTCTGCTAAGATAATAAGAATTACTAGACAGAATTTCTGGTTGTTGCTTTAAGAAATATTAATTTAGACTCAATCCTTTTAAGAAAACCAATTACACATATATTTACCAAGATACATTACAGTGATATCTTGGAACACAAATTTACTTCTCTCCATGATTCTGGTCACAAACCAAATTGGATGAGAACCAAATCTCATTTCTCTATCAGGGCAACATTGAACCTGAGCATTTAATTCGATTATCCACGTTGGCTTGTGGCCAGAATTGTGGAAAAAATTAAGTTCATGAGCCAAAGTACCACCATATTTAGACAAATAGGCAGAATGGTTTCAAAGTATATTTTAAAATCTATTACTCTTTAAGGAGTTGGCTAATATCAGTCTTAATGAACTGTATCTTTCCAATATTAATCGAGCAGAAAATGAATAAAGAAGCAGTCCTAAGCCAACCAAAGTGAAGGTTTGAAATCAGTTTATTTGATAATCCTTTTCTTTCAAAAATAGCACTATTGGTGTCTTCATACTTTTCTGAAATCCTATAATGGAAAACATTAAGGATGCATTTAATATATGAAATTATGAAAGTGCTTTAGTATCTCATCCTAGATCGAAACTACCAAACATTGTAAATATGCATGAGTTAGTATAAAGAGAGCAGCGTAGAGTTGCATGATAGCGTATGGCATGGCATGTAGGCATGAGTTAAAGTTTCAGAATTTCCCAGCGGGAAGGCACCGTTTGCTGTTTTAAGGAATCAACCTAAATGACTTAATGCTTCTAGGATACTTCTGTTGAACATCCACTGTCCTGAGAAAAAAGCATGCAGGAGAAACCCCTAAGCTCTGTCAGAGCTGTGTAGAACTTCTAACTAAATGTGTTCATCTTTTTCCAGCCCACTCTGTGTTCTTGAAACAGCACTTTCCTGTGTCAGTATAACACTTGTTTTTGGAGCTGTCCATTAGACATTAAGTTACATGAAAATATTAAATAAGTAAGATATACTTTTGGCTCGTAAGAGCATTTCTCAGAAAAAATTTGTCATGACATGAAATCATAGCCATCCCTTTCACATATGACCGCGTAATTTGGTCTTGTGATCAAGACCTGTACAGATTGCAAGTCTTAACTGGTCTCCTTGACTTCCTTTCCCCCCTTTTTATCATACTGCCTTAATCTTTCTTCAAATGGAAGAACATAATTCACTTTTCAAACATGTGACAGGCTGTCATGGAAACATGATTGACTTTTTCCATTTAACCCCAGAAGTAGAAAAATGACTACATAAGTCGTCAAAATAATAATTCTGCATCCATCACATTCACCTCTTCTTCAAAAACTGTCAGTGGCCGCCCGTCCCGTGTGAGATACGCACTTCTTGGGCTGCTGTCTTTCATCATATAATAATCTCACCTTTTTATATTTATTTGATGCTTCTATGTAGTCACATGGTAGTCACCATGCTTCAAACATGACTTGTGAGTCAGACTTCTTGTGCTTTCTGCCACTTTCTTCTGTTTAAAATCCTGTCTGTTATTTAAAACACCCCTCTCCTACAGAACCTAACACAACTCCAGAAAAGTCTCTCGAAAGTAACATGTGGCATCTTGACCCTTTGGCGACCCTTTCTCATAAATGTCCTTGTTCCTACTACTTTTCTAGATTTGAGATTGTAGAGTGTTCCACCTTTGTCTTTAAAAGGCATATTATTTTAGTTCTCATTCACTTTGCAAAAATCTTGATGTAAATATAGGAATTTTAACTTCATTTACAATTCCCAAATTATTTAACCCAAGATCTTATTGAAATTAAACTAGCATCTAAATTAATACACTGTGAAGAAACTATGTTTCTTCAGTTTTAACTTTTGAAAAATAATATTTGAATCTTCTGAATGTATTATTAGGGAATAGTGCTTCATAAGATCCTAATACAAAAGTAAGATTCAAAAAACATACTTGTTTATTTATTTTTGAGCCACTGGGGATTGAGCCCAGGGCTTTGCACATGCTAGGCAGCTGTACTACCACTGAGATGTATCTGTCACTTGGACCTGTATTTTTAATGAAGTATACTTTGGAGATATAAAATGTATGTAGTTCTATATTTCTTATTCACAAGGAACCTCAGTATCATAGTTAGTAGTTACTGGAATGTATTTTTAAGTGGAGACTCTCCAAAAAGTTATTGGGTTTAGTTTCAGTTTTTCTAACTATAAAGAAGGGAACTATAACCAAGAAGACAGACGGCAAATGTAAGGGACAGGTGCTACAGGAATGCCCAGATCTACTGAAGAAACTGAGGCGCAGGGAGATGTGTTCACCTGTGTAAATTCTTACAGCTGAAAAATGATAGAATGACATGAGTCGGTAGACCAACATGAGTCAGTAGACTTCATGGCTTTAAAGAGGTAGGAGGGAGATCTGACTAAAGGCAGTTAGAAAGTTCAAACAGATTTGGATTATAATTTTTTAAAAATATTAGATTATTTTTATTTCCTGGAAACATATATGAAATATGTGCCAGTATTTGGATAACAATCCATGCCATATAATAAATCCCTGAAACATTGTTAACTCACAAGTATAGAAAATCATTTTTACCATATTATTATGTGATAAAATCATTTATCATTTTATCATGTTTTGCTTTATTAAATTTTGAATGCTTGTACTAATAATGAACTAATAAAATAGATTAAGTCCCATTAGCATGCCATCTTTTCACTTAGTGGAGAAATAATGCAAGTATTTCAATGTGATTACTTCTGAGGGTCTGTGTAGAAGACACAGAAGCAGCAAATTAAAAGAAGAGGTTCAATTCAAAGTAGATTAGGTTCCCGAAGGTATCAGAAGCCCAGACCTGGCTGAAAGCATTAGTAAACTGCTTTTATTTCCTGCGTTTTACAGGCAATGTTTATAACCATTGACAATGACAAATGTATTCCTTATGTTAAATACTTTCAAGAAAGAACTCATAAAACTCATGCCATTTATGCACAGTATGATATGATGCAATAACAGAAGGGAGAAGATATACATTGAAAGGTGGATGTGGCCAGCTCCGCCATCGTGTTGATCTTCTCACTCCTGGGTCTCATGGAGCTCATGGTCCTCTGATGTATGAACTCTGAGGGCCCTGCACACGAAGCACCTTGGCACCAAGAAGTCCAAAGTCTTTTTGTGGTGGGGATCCCTGAACACAAGCCAACCGTGTAGGTGCATTTCTACTGCATGAAGCCCTCATGACCAGCCTCAACCACTAAAACCCCCAGGGTTCATTTCTTACTCAAGCGTCTCCTGAGAAACAGAACCAAGAGGAGGGAAAGTGAGTAGACAGACAGACAGACAGACAGACGGACAGACAGACTGACTGATGTGGCTCATGAATTTATAGTAACCAAGAAGACAGATGGCAAATATAAGGGACAGGTACTACAGGAATGCCCAGATCTATTGAAGAAACTGAGGCACAGGAGGATGTGTTCAGCTGTGTAAATTCTTACAGCTGAAAAATGATAGAACAAGAAACTGAATACATGAAGTCTAGTTCCACTTGAAGAAGAAGGCAGTTATCTGAGGAGCCTGTCCTTGGTGCCTGGTCTCAAGGTCAGAGAATAATGTCAGTAAAGATGCTAAACATTATTTATGGTTTCTAACAATCATCTGTAGGATTTCACCTGTGTGCTAGCTACAGTGTAAAGCAGAACACTTTTGCCTCATTCACAGAGAGTAACACAAGAGATTGAATGAGTTTTCTAAATTTGAGACTGCTGGAAAATATTAGCCCAGGACTACATTCTAGATTCAAAAATAAATGGAAAATAGTTCTGTATAACTTTGAAATAATCTGTTAATATCTAGTGATTTCTATTTTTTTCCCATAGGTATCTCTTTCCAACTACATTTGATTATTTTCTCTTGATGAATTTATAGTTCCTAATTTAAAATTAATTTCCCCATACATAAACATGGCTCTATAAACATAATTGGTCTTCTAAAGATCTCTAAGAAAAACTTCACTTAGTATATTCTAATAGAAAATGAACTTTGACTTGGTAGATAAACCTGCTGATTCTAATTATCTATGTCTAAAGTTTTTTTGTTTTGTTTTGTTTTGTTTTGAGACAGGGTCTCGCTTTGTGGTGCTGGCTGGCCCTGAGCTCAGCCTCCAACTCACATCACAGCAATCCTCCTGCCTCTGCCTCCCAAGTGCTGGGATTACAGGCGTGAGCCACCACGCCCGGCACTGTGGTATGTGGTACTGGTTGCTGCTGGGCGTGAGTCTCCACACCCAGTATGGTACGTGGTTACCGGGGATTGAACCCGGGTCCTTGTGCTTGCAAGACAGGCGCCAGAACCACTGAGCTAACTCCACGGCCCTATGTCTAAAGTTTTAAAATTATTCTACTTTTTTTCATAATGCAGAATCTGATGATAATAAAAGTTTATTCTAACTTGTTAACTATGTTAACGTCAAGTAAGTCATAGCCATCAGGTGCCATAAATACTATAGATTTCTGTCCCTGAGACAAAATGAAGGCAACTTAAACAAGTAGATCATGTTCATATATCAGAATACTTAATATTGCTGATGTTTACGTCCCCCAAATTAACCCACCCATTAAACATAAACCCTTAGCTGACCAGGATAGTGTGTTTCTGTAGTCCCCTTGCTCTGGAAAGCTAAGACAGGAAGATCACAAGTTGGAGCTTGCCCTGGCCAACCCAGAAACTTAGTGAGAGAGATAGATATAGATATGGAGATGTAGATATAAATATAAATACAGATATATCTAAGAGATTATTTTGTCTAAATTAACATTGTTTTAGAGAGATCAAAGTTGAAGAGTTTTTATTGTCTGAAATCTTTATTAATCAAGGCAGTCTAGTTTAGGCATAATGACAGTAATAATAAACTGAAGGAACAGATAGAATTGAAAATATAAAGAAGCTATATTTTATAAAAGCAAGAAAATAATTCAGTGGGGGAAATTTTAGTCTTTTCTATAATTGGTCCTGGACAATTTGAACAACCTCATTAGATGCAAAACAAAACAAAAATAAAACAAAGAAATGAACCTTGACCCTCATCACACAACATATCTAAAAACTGCAGCAGCTAAAATCAGATCTGTAGAAAATAAGCAGAAATATTTATGACCTTGGAGTAATCAAAGATTTTTAGTACCAAAATATTGGTAAATTAAATGCATAAAAACTTAAAATACTTGGTTAGAAGTTTCTTAAATGAGAAAATGAGCCACAGAATGAATATTTATGGAACGAATTCTAATAAAGGAATTATATAGAAGATCTAAAAAATGTTTGTTAAATAAAGTTATTCTACAGATCTTAAGTATAGTTTGAATTCAGATGTATTATGTGATGTGCACATCGGATAAAGAGACAATTCTCCAAAGAAGGTATATAGTTTAAAAATACAAAATGCTGCTCAACATTACTGATCACCAGGCGAACATAAATTAAATCCACAATGAAGTGTGACTGTATCACTCCTGACAAATCTGAAACTTAAAAGACAAATAATTTTATGTATTTATAAGCAATATGGAGCAACTTTAACATTTATTCATTGGTGAAGGGAATGCAGAACAGCACAGCCTTTCTGCTGAACAGTTTGACAGGTTCTCTTAAAGTTAAATCCACATTTGCTGTAGCAGCCAGCAATTCTACTCCTAGCTATTTACTCAAGAACAGTATAATCCATATCTACACAATGCGTTGTAGTCAGATGTTCCTAGGAGCTTTACTCATCATAGTTCAAAGCTGGAAACCACTCAGAAGTTCTTCAGCTGATAATTAGATTCATCAAATGTATTATATCCCAAACAATGAAACACTTCTCAGCAACGCCAAGGTACAAGCTACCCATACATTCCTGTCATCTAGGACTCTGAGTAAGAGAAGCCAGACACAAAGGCCTTTACACTTGTTCATTCCATTTATATAAAATTCTAGGAAATACAAAGCTATCATGAGAGAAAACAGTCTCTGTCAGAACCGCAGTTAGGTGGAGAGAATTGCCTATAAAGTGGAGAGAAGCAACATACTGGAGGTGATGAAAATGTCCATAGTGTGGCTCTTGAGTTTGATAAGGACATGTTTGTCTAAGTCAGTCTTGGTCAGTTTTATTACATATAAACTTGACCTCAGTAACAGTGAATTTTTGTGGTAACATCTGTGGCTAAAATGAAAAACGTCACACTGCTGAGTATCTTTAAAGGCAACAGTGATGCAGAAAGGAGGATTAGTCCCTTTTTAAAGGTGGATGCGATCAAACTGAATTTTCTCAACAGTCTGAACTGTTTAGTGTTTTATACTTTTAGTGTAAAAAACCACTTCATCAATTTTGACTTCTTCACCAGAAAAAAAATCATAAAATTCTCCACACTTGGACCTTTTCTCTTACTCAAACATGGATTTGAAATATAACATTCAAGAACTCGTGTTCTTGAGTCTACAGCTGTGTAAAGCACCATATTTGTCTTGATTTTTTCACTCTGCCCTGGGCATAGGTGATGTATCTGTTGTTACATAATATATATCTTTATCTCGGTATCATATGACCCAGAACAATGGATTTTTATTCTCTTATGTTTTCTGTGATCGCTCCAAGCTGTCACATGAACTCCTCTGCAAGGATTCCTCATAAAATGGAAATGAGCTTCCCAGAGTCGAACAAAAGAGGGCCCGAGAGTGCACTTGTTAGCTTTTTATTACTGGATAAAGAAAAGGCATCCCTGTAGCTCTGTATTTATTTGACAAAAGTAAGTTAGTATACGTGGCCCCAGTCCAGAGGAAGGAATTCCACAAGACATGAAGGTCAGGGTCAAGGGTCACTTGGCGCATATCCAAGGCTGCCTGCCACGCTAGTGACTGATAAGTAGGTTGATGCTACATTTTACTACAAAAGTGGAAAAGTTAAGTAAGGTATGATAAAGACTGTAGAGCATTTGAACGAATGAGTCTTAGAAAAGGAATTAGACTCTTTATGACACTATACACTTATACAGGTACCTAGCAGTTATAAGAAATTGTTATAATCAGAGAAATTCTATTTCAGTGTAAGAAAATGTGTAATAATTTGGATGTTTTTGTTGTCATTCACATTAAACTTTACCATCTACAAGGTACTGGGTATTCATGACCAATAATTATTCCATATCTGTATCTCCACCAAAAGGATATAATTACTTTTTTCTTTTTCTCTGAAACAGGGCCTCTTTATACAGTTTAAAGTGGCCCTGAACTCACTATGAATTCCAAGTGGGCTTCAAACTCGTCAGTCCTCCTGTCTTGGCCTCCCAAGTGCTGAGATTGCAGGAGTGTACCAGTATTCCTGATTTCACTACTTTTTGATAGGGAGCCTGTTTCACTTCTGGAGATCAGAATTTCATAATAACTGTAATTACAGATAATATTAATTAATATGGCATTCTTAAATACTCTTTTTGGAAGACATTATAAAAGGCAAGAGAAAATACAAATGAATGATATGGGAGTTTTTATAGATACACACTATATTTGCATATACACATAGACATGTAACTTCCAAATAAGGTGACTTTTGTTCTGTTCCTATGTAAGTCCAAGGAAGTGCAATAAATCCTGAGATACTTTCACTTCATTTATATCATTCTGCAATTTTTATCATTCTTTACTTTTATTGCCATTAAAGCATAGAAGACAGTTGAGAGTTTCACCTTTTATGAGAGCCTTTAATTTTGTGATTGTTAAGAGATCATCATATATTTCATACATTACTAGGTACAATATAAGTATAGTATATACTGCATATTATCCATACTAAATAGTATAGAAATGGTGGGAAATGTGAAAATTTCTGAATTAATTGAAACTATTTATTACTGGGGGGTTTATTTACTCATAAGACAAGAGGAGAAGCCACTATGGACTTGACACCATGATTAGTAAGACTTTTTCGTCTAAGTATGTCAGAATGATCAACTGCTCCTTATATTAGAAGATTGAATCCAGTAGGGATTTCAAATATCTAGTCAAAGGGAACTCTTGCTTGATATGAGTATTTTATGTTGTTACTATGTATAGATGAACAAAATACCTTTTTAATGTTTGTATGCACAATTAGTTAAAATGAGAAATCCAAACCTTTACATATAGAAACTTTATATCTGTGACTAATATAGAATTTGAAGAAAATACCTTTTGGTTTACATCGATTAAGTGGTATGTAGTCTTTTTATGTGTATATTTATGAATTATTTTTAAATTAAATCATACTAATTCTTAAAATTAGTAATTTAAATGTGAAATGTTCTTCAAAGAAATAGTGCTTATAATTAATTAAGCTTACATACTTTGGCTCTTCCTTTTGAAAGCAAACATATTCATAGAGGTGAATTCAAAAATTTTTAAATGTATAGAATGGTAAATTAACTCTGAAGGTAGGAAGCAAGATATGTTGGACTATGAAATTATAAGGGCCACAATAATTGGTTGTATAACACTTTAATCACTAACTGTTTCCAACAAATTTTAGTGAAATATCTGGAGGTGTTTACCACTACTTGCTTGCAGAAATAAGTTAAATGTTTTAAAAGTCATTAACTTCAGAGTGTTTGAAGTATAAGGCATTCTTAAAGTTATTTGTCACTGTAGTTCCTTGTATCTTGTAGAAAGAAGTCATTTAAAAGTCATTAACTTCAGAGAAAGGCTGGCCATATAGTGTGATCACAGGAGAAAAAGAGATACTTTTTTACAAAGACCTCAGAAGTGTTCTGTGATTTTGGAACTTGTAAACGTCACAGTAAAATAAATGTTCAAGTATCATATCTGTCCACCTGTTTTTGTGCATCTTAGCACATATTCAAGTTTGGGTATACCATAAATATTTCTTTAAGATATGAATAAAATAATGAATTACATAATAACCAATATTTATATCCTAGTGTAGCTTACATTAAAATTTTCAAGGGCTGGGGATTTAGCTCAGTGGTTCTGGCGCCTGTCTTGCAAGTGCAAGGACCTGGATTTGATCCCCGGTAACCACATACCATATTGGGTGTGGAGACTCATGCCCAGCAGCAATCAGTACCACATACCACAGTGCCGGGTGTGGTGGCTCATGCTTGTAATCCCAGCACTCAGGAGGTAGAGGCAGGAGGATTGCTGTGATGTGAGTTTGAGGCTGAGCTCAGGGCCAGTCTGAACTACAAAGCGAGACCCTGTCTCCAAAAAAAAAAAAAAAGATTTTCAGAATTTCAGTCAGACATGGTGATACATGCTCATAAACCCAGATTTGGGCAGATAGGGATGGAGGATCACCAGATTGAGATTAAGGTGAGCCATTAAGGGAGAAAAATTTTCACAATTAAATTACCAGGACTCAGTGGAAGAGTGCGCGCCTAATGGGCACAGTGTTCTAGGCTTAATCCCTAGCAGTACACACACACACACACACACACAGAGGAGGAGGACAAGGAAGAAATATTTCTCAGTATTACTTAAATGCCATTTTTGACTGGTCACTTTAGTTAAAACAATTCATGTTTGAATTAAGGCATGCCTAAAGTTATTTGTCACTGTAATTCTTCATATCTTTCACAAAAAAGAAAACAAGAGTATTTGTGACTTTCATTTAGTAAATTATGAATGCAATTTCAGTTGTCTCTTTAGTGTGACACTTACCAGGGAATCTGATATACTCATCAAATGGGTCTCCTACACTAAAGTCATCTGACCGCCACAAGCCTTGGTTTGATAGTAAATGAAAAGAAAATGAATAGCTCATGTATCTGCCATTATTTATCCTATCTCAGAGCATGAGGGGGAGAGTGAACTGTTCTTAGTAAAGCAATTCATATTGAACCAAGATGAATTTTTTGAAAAAAGCCATGGCACAAACAGAGACCTGAGTCACAGATTTTAGTTTTAGTTTAGCTGTGATTTATCAGTTGTAAACTTTGAAAATACTGTTTTTAGTTTGAGTATCTATTGATGTTTAGTTTCAATTACTTTATCCTTTATAGATAAAAAGATCTTTTCATTCCACGTTGAATCACAAAATTTAAAAGTGATGATAAAAATATTTTTCCTTAAATAAACAAAGTTTAGAAGTGGACTGATTTGATCACAGGTATTATTTTACTTGGAGATGATGTCGAAGATGTAAATTCCAGTTGTACAAAAACGTATCTTGATCTGACCAGATATATTGAAAGGGAATAATTGTTGCTGGCTTAATTGTTCTGTATTGAAAGTTTTTAAAATTCCATTAAAATGATCACATACTCAATATTTTTGTATTTAAATGGCAAGGGATACTAGAATTTTCAGAACAGCCATTAGTCAAGTCTTTTTATCCTTTTTGCATGGTTGAACTACCAGACAAACAACTGATTTCACTTTTTAAAGTGTGATCCTATAGAAAGTAATTAGGACAGTTGAGCACTTTCAAATGTGTTCAACGTTACTGTGATAGTAATGTATAGTACAGATGAAAAGAACAATAAACGTATTAAACACTCCAAAAGCACCAGATCAGCTTTTGTTTGACTTATATAACATGTATTTATTATAAGTACTATATTCATTTTATAAACATAGAAACTAAGGCTCACACATAACATTTCACGGACACAGTACATAATATTTAGAGTTCAATGAATTTAGGCCATGAAATAATTTTTCTCTTTTAAAATCCCTTTTAACCCCTAAGTTATACAATTACAGTATATCCATTATATATACTCCTGATTTTAAACAATTCTACTTTAAACTTGGCATTTTATGCTGAATTCTATATTTTCTAGATTTTATATATAGTCTTACAGGCCATATTTATAAATACAGTTTAAAAATACACCAAACATTTTACTGTATTTTAACTATTTTCTATGTCCTGTCACCTTTTAGTTAAGTGATGCTCTCTTATGCTGTATTCTGTGATACATTTAAAGAAAAAAAAAATTAAAGGCCAACTTAGATTACTCTAAAACTTCTGTTTTAGGGTCTGAGTTTTTGAACTGCTTTATATATGTATCACTAGACATAATTTGTAAATATATACATTTATCAAAAACGGATTAAATTCAAGAAAGTAGTGTATGTCTGGGTTAGTTTAGTGCGCTAAATACTTTCTGCAGCTTTGGAGAGTCGTAGCTGTAGTAGTCTTCCTTCACCTTTCTACAGATTTGTTATTGGGAGAGAGAAGCCTGGACAAGCGAGTGAGGTTGCCCAGCTGATAAGTCAGACCCTGGAGCAAGAGAGGCGCCAGAGGGAACTGATCGAGCAGCACTACGTCCAGTATGACGCGGACGACGATGAGGTAGGCATGGTGCTGATTCTTGCGTCTCTGTTGGCGATGTTGTCCCCTGTGTGCACTTTGCCTCCTGTTCAGTAGGCTCTTGGCAGTTTCTGAGGAGAATGTGTCGACTGTGAGCTAAACACTGACCTTCACAGGAAAAAATACACTTGCAGGAACATATGAACCAAGTCACGGGAATGCTACTTACAGTATGAAAACTGTGGAACGAATCAGTCTTGTCTATTACCATTCTATTGTATAGAATTTTATGGAGACTAAAGTGCTGAAAACATCAAACTGAAATACTGGCTACTTTTAGTGTTAGATTTAGATAGTCCCCACCCCCGGCTTTTTGTTTAGTCTTTTCCAAATTTTCTACAATAGTATATAATGCTTTTTCAAAAAAAAAGTAAGCATTTTAAGTGAATACAAGATTGCCGACCGTTTCCAGAGTGCCCTCGAAGTTCTTTGAATCTGCAAGAAATCAATACTATTTGCCTAAAATAATGCAGAGCAAAGCTTTTCCATCAGCACATGGTCCACGGACTTGATACAGATTAAAATTATTTTACCCCCACCTTCTGTAGAAAATTAAGTAAAGAGTAGGCGCCAGGCCCTGAGTGAAATGGCTCTCGAGAGCCCTCCTTTGCAGTCCTATCTTACTGGTCTGTCTTCCATGTCAGTGCAGTGTACACGGACAAGATGAGACAGCACGTTGTGTGCTGAACACACACAGACGTGTGTGTGGTTCACTTGGTGTGTCAAGAGATCCAACCAAAGTTAGTGTAGCATGTTGTTTTCATTTTGTTTTGTTTTGTTTTTTGAGCCAAGGTCTCACTTTGTAGTTCAGGCTGGCCTTGAACTAACTGTGTAGCCCCCGCGAGCCTCGAACTCACAGCAGTCCTGCTTCCTCTGCCTCTCGCATGCTGGGATTACAGGTGTGAGCCTCCACACCCGGCACTTTGTAACTAGCAAATATCTGGATAAAAAACAGTGCAATTTCATGCATTTAGTCTCTGCTCATCTGAATACATGATTTTCCCAGTACTTTTTTGTTTTTAGTCAGAACATAAAGAAAAATGATAAGTGGATATTGAAATAGTTTTTCTTTGTGTTTTTTCTGAGATATTTTGGCACAAATATATATTAAATTTTCATGTTTTGTAGGACAAAGTGGACGTATGGTCTGTTTATTAAAGTGGAATTCCAATGGAATTCTATTAATTTATTTTCTTAACTTTCAGAGTCATTTCAAATGGAAAGTTTTCTTCTGAAATTGTACTGATGGCTACATCTGAAAATATTTTATTTTGGATCCTAAAATTACAATGCTGATTTCTCAAATATTTAAACTTGATTCTTACCTAGTTTTCAGTTCTCTGCTCCCATGTTTTGTGTTTTGTTAGAGGTGATGATTTGCTTTGGTGGCAAGCCTAGTGTAGGATTGGAGGGTCATTCTCTGCAGGTGAGATTTCTACCTTTTCATCCTTGGAGACGAAGGTTTCTGGATGTGGCCTCCTGTGATACTTTGCTTTTGTGGTTCTTGGACCCATGATGCAGAGGAGTCTGGTGATGCCAAGTTGTGGGAGGAGACTAGGTTAAAAGTAAGATAACCTATCTTAAAAGGTGAATTTTTAGGGCATGTATCACATCTTCGTCTAGTTACTTTGCAGAATTAATTACATTTATCACCAAAAGTTTGCAACTCAAGCAGCTAAAGCTCATGTGAATGAATGTGTGTTTGTGTATCTTTAGTATATGTGCTAGAAGTTATAGACTTGGTATATTGAATAGATGTAAAAAGAATGTTTTTACTCCACATTCATATTTTAAAATATACCATATACCAATTGAAAGTTTGCTGATGAGTTTGTTCGCTTATTTTTATGCAGGAAATAGCTCCTTGTCACCCGAGCAGAAATTTTTACATGTAGTGGAATAAGCAGATAGTTCCAGGCACTGAGAGAGAAGACACCTTTTCTACATGGTCTCATTTACTCTTTATACCAATAAGAAGAGTCTGTTTTTCTCTAGTAACACAGAAACTGAGGCTTTTCTTCTCGTTCTAGAGAAAGTAATCAGCCCTGTTAGATTTCAAATAGAGTCTTCATGGCTCCAAACCTGGGCTTCGCCTTGTTTTTGAGTGACATGTCCAGAGGGGGCCGTCGGTGTCCAGCTCGCAGAATTACTGAGCAAGCAGTAGGTGATGCTAGACGCTGTTGAGAGCGGTGTGGTCTCTTATGATACTTTGGTTCTGTGGTTCTTTGTTCAGTCATTTTAGTAATAAGAAAATTGAATGTACGAAATACTTTATTCTAGGCTGCCACTCATAGCATCATCTTCATAGACCTTAAAAAGAAGAATATTTGAGTGGGGAAATTAACTCTGTGCTAAACTCTCTTGTTTTAGAGTTTATAAAAAGCAGATACTTGCTATGTTATTCCTAGTGTTTTTCTTTGTATTTCTTTGTCATATCTTCTTTGACTTTATCCCCCTTTTCTTGTCTGTTACACTCTGCCTTACTTAAATATGCCCAAGTAAAACTAACTCCTAACCTTCTGGCCACAGGAAAAATGAAAGCTAAACATTACACTGTTACTACCTAATTGATTTTCTACTAATGTGACTAGATACTAACTCATTGGTTTAAAATGGTTCTGTTCACTCCTAATGAAAAATAAATTGTTCAACAGGTAAAAGAATCAAGGAAAAGCGATATTGGATAGTCAGTGGATTAATTATCCTTACATAATTGATAAAATTTCATTTCATATAATTGACCAATTTATTGAATTATTTTTGTTAAAATAGTCCCTGAATGTGTATAATCACTCAGTTGGCTTTTCACTTCTCTTATTTTATAGAATCATCTTGTGATTCCAGAGTTAGAATCACTTTCATTTGATAATATTCTATGCAACATTCCCTGCATCTAGCAAAGTACACCCCTACTTAGATAGAGAGCTACCAAGTCCATCTGGCTAGCTTCCAGGGCCAGCCCTTAGACTCACTGTCTGCTGAACGGCACAGAACTTCTGTTGTTGCTTGAACCATCCAAGGTTGATTCCAATTTGAAACTTGTCACATGGACAAAGAGGTGCTGATCTCTTGAATTAGCTACATGGAAAGCATCACAAATTGAGAGTTGTATTCTGAAATTTTAAAGTATATTGGTTCTCTATAAAAAAGGATAGAAGAAAAATAGTTTAGGAATAACTTCCTACTTTGTATTTTTTGTAACATGTATTATGTATGCTTACATATATCTTTTGTTTGTTTGAGGCAACCATAAGTAATCCTGTGACAGCACTTGAAATGCATAGGTAATCCTCAAACTATTTAAGGTTCTATTGTCTACTCCAAATATTTAAAATAAGCAAAGAGTCAGTTCCATTTTAATATGCATTCCTGTTTCTGTTTACTCTCTGTTAAACCTTTGCATTTAAAAAATAAAGAATAAAAATGTCTCTGACCTGAAGACCAAAGAATAAAAGGCAGTAAGTGTCCTGTGAAGAAGAGGAGGGAGAAAATGTAAACTGCTGGAAAATTGTAAACGTCCACCTGACTGTATCTGTGCTTGGTTACATTTCTGGAGTTAAAATAATTAGTGTTTATTTGTGTTTTTTCTTTTTCTTTTTTAAAAAATTTAAAAGGTAACCATGGAGGATTTCGGTAAATCACTCAGACAGTCAGCACTATGCCATGAAATCATGGGGGTATGGTAAATTTTTCACCTAGAGTTTACCTTCTAATAACGTTTAATCGATCATAACTCACAACTATCAACATTTAGTATCTTTCTAATAGCAGGATCATGTAACTCTGGCATATATTCTGTGTAGTTCTTTCATTGATTATGGGTATCTCTCTATCCAAGAATGTTGCACAATTTAAAGTGCTGTGGGTTCACATTGAAAATACAATCTACACAGGTTGGTATTCTATGCTTTTTATGAATTAGGACATAGATGTGGTTATTAAAATTAAAATGAGTAATATTATATGTGCTTTTGAAAATTTGATTTCTCCAAATATTCTTTTAAGCCAAAATATTTATTACATTGTAGAGTCTTCTATTTCAGACGGCATTTTAAAGTTTCTTTAGACTGCAGGTCATAATAATGTTAAACTTCAGAAACTGAAGCCCCTTCTCTTAAAATATATGACTTTCTTTTATAATTTGTATTAATTACTAGAAATTATCATTATAACATTATCAATGGTATTATTACTGTGGAATCTTTAAAAAATTAGATAAAATGGAAAGCAAGTACTTGAATAAACTTGCATTTTTATTGCTTGGGTAGGAGAAAAACTAGTAATAGAAGCTACGGTTTTCAAGAGAATGTAATCTTTATGTGGAAAGCACTAAAAGGATGACTTAAATGTGATTGGTATTGTTTGCTATTCCTAGGAGAAAACAGACTGTGTAAGGAAAGGCTCACAGTTATGGATAATATTTTAATACTGTGCTTTTGATACTGGAGTATATTTTATACTGTGTATAACACAGAGAAACTGAAAGTGTAGTATTTTTTAACCAAGGTACAGATGATGCGTGTTACAGCAAACCCCAAAACTCCAGTGCCCTTCTGTCCTTTCCCTGGACACTGTCCCCTGGGTGGGGAGGGGAGTGGGACCTCCTTTAATTGTTTCTGTCAACCATTTTAGAACACTGTGGCTGAATTGCAAGGAGTATCTGGCAACTGCAATAACAATAACAGCAATTCCCTTAAGGTTTGGTGTTTTTTGTTTTTTTTGATAGAAAATAATTACAGTTTAATAATTCTTTGTACTTTCCTGCTCCATGTTTGAAATTAAACATTCTGTGTCTCCTTAACTCTCTGGTCTGAAGAGCTTCTGTAGAGCTGTGTGTTTTCTGTGTTGAATGATAATTTGAAAACAATGATTTGAACAAAGTTTTAATTCTGAATGATAGCACATAATTTAGGTATGGGTGCTGCAGTTTGAACTTGCTTCCTAACACTTAATCGTGAATGTTTTTAACCCCTAACATTTAAAATATTTTTCACTTCAAATTCAAGGGAAAATAATATCCAACAATGGTGCTGTGTGAGGTTTTAATAATACAGGGTACAAAATGATTTGTATTGTTTTGAAATTCAATGTTTTTAAGAGTCTCTAATAGTAAGTTCTTATTTTTTCCAGACATTAACTATACGTATCTCCAAATAGTACTGTTTATTTATTTGCATGATTTACAGGATAGACATCCCAAAATGTCTGAGGAAGTATTCTATTGTTAATAAATAATCTCAGAGAGATAATGGAGCTTAAGTTTAGTCCATTGTGTTTGAGGCCAATTAGCTAATGAGCATAAAGGAGCCTGGAGAAAAAGAGAAGATTTAAATGCTGTTAATAACTGTTTGCACACTACAATTTTATTGACTATTTAAAATTATTAAATTGTAATTGTGTACTTTGGTTTGTGTTCCTCAATATATGATGATAACCATCATTGAAACCTATAATCCCAAGTTTCTGTTGCTTAGTGTATCTGTCCATGTTTGATGTGGTCTCAGCACACTATGCACTCATTGTGCATGCACACACACACACACACGTGATATGCACACACACACGCACATGTGTGCACAGACACCTGCACACACTAGCTCCAGGCGTGGACACTTGAATGAGGTTATACTTGAATGAGCTTCTGTAAGATTATTCTCTGTCTATAGGAATATTATTATTCATAGTACTGAACATAGACAAGATAATACTGTCAAGGAAAATAGAGTTATAGAGGAACTTTCAGACTAATCAGTGTCATTTTTTTGTAGCTCATTTTCTCTGTATAATTTTTAGAAATTGTGTAGCCTTGTACAGAAAGTTTTCTTGCTTTTCTTTTGCCACACTGTGATACTATTTTTTCATGGCTGCAAGAAAATAACAAACTTTATCAGCTTCTATCAAGCCATTACATTCCTCTGGAAACACAGACTCTATCTTCTTTGGAAATCATGGTAGAAAAACCCCATGAACCATGGGTTTTTAGTAGCGTTACACAGATAACAGAAAGGACACCAAACGACAGTCTTTTCTCAAGTTAGAAACATTTTCGTTTAAAAAAATTAAGATTGGTATGATTCTTTATCAGAAAGTTCTAGAATGCTAATAGTCAGAGGAAAGAGATGGCCACATTGTTGTCACAGGCCAGCTTAGCTTCCCATGTGCTGTCAGGACCCCTGCCTTCCCCTGGCATTGTTCTTCTGTTCTCCACTTGAATCTTGTTAGCATTAATCATGTTAGCCATTCTGGACTCCGTTTAGGTTTCATCTGCACAAAGCTTTCTTGAGCCTTCCCAGCTGAGCCAGGGCCCTTTTTTCTTGGTGCAGCAGTAGCACAATGTCTCTATCATTATTTAGGCATAAGTTTGTCCCATTTGCCTATAATCTATCCATTGACAGGTGTTAAATGCTGGTTGGTTTTTAATATATACAGGAATGTGCACAGCACTGGGAAAATTAGTGGGAGCAAAGAAATTGAACCAAATTAAATTACACCAAGGAGATTAAGATAAAAATTAGAGAGCAGAGTCAAATTAGAATGAAGTTTGCTTCAAAGTACAATGCCAGGGGAAGAATGATACAGAATACTACAGTGAAAGCAGTGTCAAAGCTGGGAAGGTTAGATGTAGGGAGTGACTCAAGGAATAATCTGTACCTGACCTTGGGTGGTTTACAATTGAGCTCTTTCAGTGAGCTTTTGCTGTTACATCATTACAGATATCTTTAGAAACCATGAGTTTGGAAGAATATCTTTTCTCTCTTACACTGTCCTGAAGTCTTCTGCATGTGAAACCATTTGAAACCTTCAAAATACAAACCTAGTGACTCAGGTTGGCATCCCTTCTCAGTCAAAAATGAGTAAGTAAACCTGTTAGAGTTACAGAAGAGTCAAAATGGCCTAAATTATTTCAGGATCAGTACTGCATAAATGACCTTCTTTTCCAGTTAGCAAACTTAAAAATAGCCTTTCATCAGAGAAATGAATTTTCATGAGCAATGATAACCAACAGGCAGCCTGATCAAGGAGTGATGTGTGAAGCATCTTATCACGGCAATGTATCAGTCTTGATATAAGCCCAGTTTACTATATACTGAAACCAATGCCAGTAAGAAAACTCATGACTGAGTTCAAAGTTCCAGCTCCTAATGAAATGTGTTAAATGTTTTAGATCTTGTTCACGGATTGGATGAGTTTGGAGCTTAGGTGAGTCAGTTTTCTCCAAGTAAATTTATATGTTCAATAAAATTCTAGTAAAAATATTTCCAAAGGATTTTTAAATGGACTTTGATAAGGTGTTGCTAAAATGTAGCTAGGAATCAATCTAACAAAGGAGGTGAAAGACCTGCACTCTGAAAACTACACCACTCTAAAGAAGGAGATAGAAGATGATACCAAAAAAATGGAAAGACATACCTTGCTCCTGGGTAGGAAGAACCAATATCATCAAAATGGCTATATTCCCCAAACTACTATACAGATTCAATGCAATCCTGATTGAAATCCCAACAGCATATTTCACAGATCTAGAGAAAAAAATACAAACTTTCATCTGGAACCACAAAAGACTTAGAATAGTCAAAGCAATTCTAAGCAACAGGGACATGGTTGGGGGTATTACAACCCTGAACCTGAAACTATACTATAAAGCCATCTTGATAAAAACTGCATGATACTGGCAAAGTAACAAATCAGAGAATCAATTGAGTAGATTAGAAGATCCAGAAACTACTCCAGATACAGTGAGCCACCTCATCTTTGACAAAGGAGCCAAAAATCCTCATTGGAGGAAAGATAGCCTCTTCAACAAATGCTGCTGGAAAAACTGGGCTTTAACCTGCCAAAGACTAAAACTAGACCTAGCTCTTTCACCGTTTACCAAGCTAAAATCAAAGTGGATAAGAGACCTAAATATTAAAACAGACTCTCTGAACCTGCTGCAGAGCAGGTTAGGTAAAACTCTTGAAGACCTTGGCTTAGGAAAAGACTTCTTGAACAAAATCTGTATAGCACAAGAATTGGTAGAAGAAATCAACAAATGGGACCTCATTCTTTTAAAAAGCTTCTGCACAGCAAAGGAAACCACCAACAGTGCAAAAGGGCAACCAACAATGTGGGAAAAAATCTTTACCAGCTGTTTCTCAGACAAAGGGCTGCTATCTAGAATATATAAAGAGCTTTAAAAAAAATCAGTCCAGCCAAATTTAAAGACCCAATTCAAAATTGGGCATCTGAAATGAATAGATACTTTTCAGAGGAAGAAGTAAGAGCAGCTAAGAAGTATATGAAGAAATGCTCAACATCATTAGTCATTCGAGAGATGAAGATGAAACAACACTGAGATTTCATCTCACTCCACAAAGAATGGCTGCCATTTCAGAATTAGCCAGAAGCAAATGTTGGTGAGGCTGTGGAGAAAAGGGGACCCTTCTCCACTGCTGGTGGAAATGTAGACTCATAGAACCCCTGTGGAGATCAGTGTGGAGATTCCTCAAAAAACTAGGACTGGAGGTCCCATTTGACCTAGCCATTGCTCTGCTAGGTATATACACAAAGGAATTAAAAGAGTAATTTCACAGCAACATATATGCATCCATGTTTATAGCAGCTCAGTTTGTGATTGCTACATCTTGGAAACAACCCAAATGTCCATCAACTGGAGACTAGATAAAGAAGATATGGTTCTTTTATATAATGAAGTATTATTCTGCCACTAAAAATGATAAGATTGGGTCATTCATAATCAAATGGATATACCTTGAGGACATCCCCATAAGTGAAATAAATAGGTTTCAGATGTGTATATATCATATCTTTTCTCTAATATGAGAATAGGAAGTTGTAATTGAGTTGTAGTATGTATAGTTGATATTGTGAAGTAGAAAATATTTAAAAGGAAAGAGAGTGTAAGGGTAAAAAACAAGGGGAAAACAAATGTGGTAATAATAAAGGAAAAAGAAAACAAGGATTGTGTATTTAGGGGGCCGGGGGAATGCAGGGGGGTAAAATGCAGGTAAAACTGAGAATCAAGTCATGTCATATTCTGGTACAACCTCTTAATGTTGAATGCGATTATCATGTGTATTCATAATGTACCAATAAAGATAATTTAAAAAAATAAAATGTATATGAAAAAACCAGTGCACCAGAAACAGCCGTGACATTTTGCGTCACGTAAGGGAGATAATTATTACTAAACTACCGTAATCTATACCATGGGGGCAAAAGAACCCACAAGTTGATTAAGGAATCCTCAAACAGCCCCTCCCATATATGAAAATTTTATCAGTAACATAAATAATACTTGATAGAAATTTAAAATTGTTAAGCTTTTTGATAAGTAAAAAAAAAATTGTAAAACTGAACCCCTAACTCATTCCATACCAAAATTCAGTTCTGTGTAGATTGTCTATTCAGATATGACAATGCAAAACCATAAAACTGAAATACAAGGTAAAGGAGTATCTTTTATGGCCCTCCAGTAAGAAGTCCTTTCTTAGATGAAACATTTAAGAAAGAAGAATAAAACATTGGGAAGATTGCATTAAAACTAAGAACTTCCCATTCATCACAAGGATGTCTTTGGTGAAAAGATAAATTAGAAGCTGGAAGAAAATGTTTGACAAGCACTTTAAAGAGTATGACTTAAGTACCTCTGTGAGCCAAAACGGAAGATTCCCTCTGGGTTATTAGCTAGAAGAGGCACACATTACAGAAGGGACCTCCGTGGTTGGTGGCGCCCACCTGCATCATCCGTCAGGAAGTAGAAAGTGAAAACCAAAGTCAAGTACTATTTCAACCCCACTGATGTAAGTGAAACTGGATATTTTAAGTGTCCAGGAAGATGTGAAGTCAAGTCAGCTGTTACTCTCTGCAAATAGAAAAAGTAAATTGGCTCCCAAAACTTTGAAAAACTATTTGGTACAATTTAGAAGATTCAACAATTGTATTTCTTCTTAGACACTTCAGTAAAACCTTTATATACCTGAATCGTAACACTCCGAGGCATGGAGACATACATCTCGAGGGGTGAGGGCTGCACCTTGTACTCACAGCACTCTGAGAAGCTGGGACAGGAAGATGGTAAGTTTGAGCCAGCTCTCGGCATCTTTATTTCAAAATAAAAAACAAAAGAAAGGGTGAGGATGTAGCTCAGTAGGAAGACCCAAGGTTTAATTCCTAATCCCTGAGTGAGTGAATGAATGACTCCATTCAAATAAAGTTAAAGACCGTGATACTTTGTTTAATAATAGAAAGATATAGTAAAATGAAAATATAAAACACTAAGAATATTAACATTCAGAATTACTTCAGAATTAAATTAAAAAGCCATGTACAGCCCCCATTGTTGTTAGTTTTTTGGTAGTGGTTTTATTATCATAAGGAAAAGAGATTATTCATTATTTGTTGTGATTTTACATTTTTGTCTTATAATTATTCTTTTTGTAAAGTCAATACTTAAAGTTTAAAACCTGCCATGGACAGTATCTTGTATGCAGCAGTCATGAATGTAAAGTGAATATGACATAGTTCTTGCTCTCTGTGGCCTTAGAAAATAATTTATCACTCTGTCTCGAATTTGCCTTATCACATTCACACTGGAGCTATAATTTGGATGTCTCACTGCTGGGCACCTTGAGTCACCAGTAATACATGTGTGACCATCCCACCAGTTGGCTTTTTATTAGTATGACTATAAAAACACTGATAAAAGTGATTGCATTCGTCTGCACCACTAGTAGTATAAGCTGCCTGATGGGACAGTCATGCATTTACCTCCCGAGGTTCAAGTTGGTGAAAACAAGTCTTATCAGAATCTCACAGTATGGCTTTGACCATATAGCTTTCCTCACCCTGGCTTAGACCCTTTGACTAAGAATATGTACTGTAGGCTATGCAGGGTAGCAGAAGTTTGTGGAAAAGAATGAGATGCAGGTGCCCAGCAGTGAGACATCCAAATTATAGCTCCAGTGTGAATGTGATAAGGCAAATTTGAGACACAGAGTTGTAAATTATTTTCTAAGGACACAGAGAGCAAGAACTATGTCACATTCATTTTATATTCAGGTCGAAGAAGCCAGAAACACTGGAGTAAAGAACTCTGACTCCTGAAATGGCATATCCTTCACACCAAGAAGTTGGTGCCATAAAGCACAAGATTGCCGTGGAGGGGAGGTTAGAACACGCCCCAGGAGATGATTGTATAATTGGGATTGTATTTATCACTCATCTCTAGACTGTGCATAAAGATGCCATCCATGACATTTTTAAAATTTCACTTAGTTTTGTATTTTAAGTTCTGCAACTATAATTTCTGGTCCAGTTTGATGGTCATTTTGGCAATCATATAAATCAATGTCTCTGTGAGTATACTGTACCCAAGATCCAGTTAGTTGCATTCTAGAGAATTAATATGTATAATTCTTTGGTGACTGCAGTTGTCTTTTGCTGAAGATTAAAAATTAAAGAAATAACAAATCTCAGTGTCTTCCCACAGTTCTACTGGCTTCAGAATAAGTGTTTCTTTGTTTCCTGGGAAGTAAAATGAGACTCAAGGAGGACTGCCAGTTTCAAATCGCAGTGTGGCATTTGAATTAGAGGTCCACTTGGTCCATTGACAATTTAGTTCAAGATCCCTGGGGGAAAAGCAAGTCATTGGTGCCTGCCTCATGTAGAATATGTTTATCGGGGTTCTGATGACAGTCACATTTATCTCTTTGAAAATAGATAACATTTATTCAAAGGAATTAAGAATATTGACTCATGGAGGAATATGTTTTATGCTCAGAAGAGCTTGCATTTTGCAGTGGTAACAATATGGTAAGGAATCTAAATAATTTTCTGTTTCTATTTTATGAAGCAAAATGGTTTCATAATCAAGTAATGAGAATTACCAGTTATTACGCTGTGTATTGTTATTGTCAAACTAGTTTACTCCGTATATATGGCATAAACCAAAATGATTCTTACAAACGAACAGATAATGCACAAAGCTTTGTTGGCAGTAAGCTAGTAGTATAAAGGAAACCAATTAGTATATGGATTAAATATTTTTGAAATAATTGAATTTCTGTTTTGGGGAAGTGTTTCAACTTCTTCCTACTTTCTGTTTCTTTGCTACTTTGCTCTGTGTGTGTGTACATGTATTGCTTTTCTCATATAAGAGAAACCATGTGATATCTGACTTTGTGTCTGACTTTCTTCACTTAACCTATTAAGTGGCATCCATTTATCTGTGAATGGCGCAAGTTTCTTTTTTTTAATAGCAGGGCAGTATTCCCTTGTGTATAAACAACGCATTTGCCTTTGTCAGTCATTTATTGATATGTATGTACACTGTTCCAGGAGCTAGCTGGGTATGCATATATCCCTGTCATATGGTGATTTTAGCTTTTGGGGAAGGATACCTAGAAGAAGAATGGCTGGGTCAAGTGGAATTATTTCTTGAGGAATCTCCATATTGATTTCCATAGTGAGTGTATTACTTGATATTCCCACCAACAATGTCATACAGTACTTTCCCCCACATCTTTGCCAGCATTTGATATTCTCCGAATTTTTTCTGAGGGCCACCCTTTCTGGGGCAAGAAGTGTAGTTTTAGCTTGCATTTCTCTGTGGCCAGTGATGATGGCCATTTCTTCATGTATTTATTGGCTATTTGTATTTCTTCTGAGAATTTTCTGCTCAGTTTTTGAGTGAGTCTTTCATTTTGCATGCCTACTTCTTTGAGATCCTTTCTGTAGTTTTGATATTAGTCGTTTGTATGAGGAATAGCTGGGAAAAGTTTGTTTTCATTCTATAGACAGTCTTTCCCTCCACTGGTTGTTTGCTTCCCTGTGCAGAACCTTTTTACTTTGACATGCTCCCATCCATTGATTTTCAATGTTATTTGTTTTTTTGCCTTTGATGCTTTCTCCAGAAATTCCTTGCTTATGTCTGTAATTTCAAGAGTTGTACCTATTTTATCTTGCAGCTAAAGTGTTTCTGTTTTAACATTTAGATCTTTGATCTACTTTGATTTTAATTCAGTGTGTGAATATATGGGTGTAGACTCAATCTTCTGCCAGTAGGTGTCCAGTTTTCTCAGTACTGTTATTAAAGAGGCCATCTTTCTTCTGGGGTATGTTTTGTCAAAGATTAAGTAGTTTGGGCCACAGTATTATTTATGACCCCCTCAACCAATTCAGTTATTGACATAGAGAAAAAACCAACTGCTAACTACTACAGTGATACCTCAGTTTAAGAACTTAATTCATTCTGCAACTCTAGAAAGGAAGACCACGTTCATATTCCTCTGGAAAAGGTGGCTGTCAGCCTAGAAGAAAAGAGTCATTGCTACTGAGGATATAGAAAATAAGAGCATTAATTTGAGGCTTCTGGTTTTGATTCTTGTTTGCCAGATTTTTTTAAAAAATTATTGTTGTTTTGTTTTTTTGTTCTTTGTGTCTGTAGCACTAGGTTCTGGGGCAATATAAGGTATATGCAAGGGAAGAAAAAGAACAGCTTACCTACACAGTAGGATAAATAGAAAACAATAATGATTAGAAAGTCTTCTCCATTCAGCTAAGCTGACAGTATTGTTTAGACTTTCTAAAATCAGATGAATTTTAGACATTTTCCATTCAATGTCACTGGGAATTATGCAGGGCTCTCATGTCTCCAAGGTCCTGACTGCCTCTTGTTTCAGATTGTTTTTGTACTGTTGTGTAGTAAGTAGGCTGAAAAGTCAGTTGTTAATTGCTCTCTTAAGGACAAAAGGAGTGTGTTGTGGGGTGTAGAAGATACACCTTCCCTAAGAGCTTAGTTCCTTCCCTGCCATGTCACAGACATTCCTGGGAAGGGGTCAGCTTGCTGTCTTGTTGAATCCCACAGGAAGAAAGGGAACCCAGCTTCGTTAGACGCTTAATGGCTGCCAGAAGACTCAGGTCATTTCCCAGAACAATACTGTATGTCTGTTGGATCGCCAATCACAGTCTTCTAAGAAGGGAATAAAATCAGTAGTGATTTGCTAATAAAGGCTTATTGAAACCGACTAACTAGCCTATGAAAGCTTTTTGACTCTCTGGTCTGAACTTTGAGTTTGATACGGCTCAGTTTTAACTCAGGACCAATGAGACTGGAGGAGCCAGACTTTGTTAAGTGGGACTGATAGATTTAAGAAAGCTTGTAGCCTGCCCCCATAGGATCTAGCTATACATGAGTAAATGCTAATTTTCTGTTGGCAATTTTTTTTAGCATGTTACCTCCTAAAGCAAGGCCTCTGCCTCAGTGTCTTCAGTTGAGAGAACTTTTTAAAATCTTGGGCTTGGCTCACTGATGATTCTGCTAAGCTGTCCATAGGTATCCACTGGGCTTTTCAACTTGAGTGTCAGGTAGTCAGTCCCTGAAATAGACATGGTTATTTTGCTTAACAGGCAAAATTCGTGGCCATAATTACACTGTTGTGAATCCTGCCTTCAATGGTCCTTGTTATATATAGTTTTACTGGCTCTTGGGCTATTGACAGTGCCCCATTTGGTCTGTCAGTTGAAAAATTATAGACTACCACGTCAAAGTTTGAGGATGGTAAATAATAGAAACAAATTGTAATAACTGGCCAGATTCTTTCAGCTACTCATGTAGTTGTGTCTTACCCGTAATTTTATGTATGTAAAGAAATAATTTTAAAGAAAACTTTTAAGAATCTTTTAAAGAAAGAATCTTTTAAAAACATTTTATATGTTTAAAGAAAGACTGCCATTAAGTCATAGAGCCTTCAGATGGCTCTCACAGTACTTTCAGGTGAGAGGCTTACTTTATTAGAAGGGACTTTCCTGAGATAGGGTACCCTAGATCACTGTTAGGATCAAAGTCATTTAATGAGATAACATTGTATCGAATTTGTTCCTGATGTTAGGTGACCTGATCAGCAGTATAATCCCAGTCCTAGAAGGCATTCATGTCATCTTCAGATCTCTGGCCAGAGTTGATCTGGGTGACAGAATAGCTGTAGACCCTAGACTTCCTTCTCATGTCCCAAAACACATCTGTGTTTTTGTTGCTGTTTGGATTAGTATCTCAGGCCAGCTAGAAAAGTGGATACAAAAGCTTAGGGAGAAAGGCACTCAGCTTTCTAAGGTAGATCTTGACCATTTATGATGGTTTTTTAATCATTTGGGTGTGCAGATCCAGGGAATGTAGTTGATCTTAATACTGCAAGTCAGACTAATTCTGCTAGTCAGAGTCCTGCTCATAGTACTTCTAATTATGTCTTGTGACGTAGACTAAATGGGTTTGGTCTTTGTTGCTCTTTGTCAATGTGGCCATGAAAGTATTCTGCTCATGGGGAAAACCCACCGTAACCCATGAGAGACTAAAAAGGAGGGTAGATGTCACTGAGGGATGATTCCTCCTGGGGTCTCTTTGCTTGTGTCTTGTGCATAGGGTCATGGATGGTCTTTGTCCCAGTTATCTTGCCAGCGATAGAATGAACAGTCTTGGAAATAGTGTCGCCCTTTAGGGCAGTGGCCCACTTGCTTACCACTCACTATATAAAATTGAAGTTTCCTAAACTTAGAATCCTTAGGATTTTATTGCCACACCCTCTGCTTTTAGAATGTTTTAGTGTCAATCCTCTGGATTTCGGCTTTGATTTGAAGCCATTTCTTAATTAGACTCAGTTTTAAAATTTTCAAAGTGGCCAAGGTTTGGGTTCCTGTCTATTTAATGTGCCCTCCTTCTGTTCCTGTCATGTACTGCTATTAAGTGAGGAACTAACACTTAGGTACCATCTTCAGCACTTTAGAAACTCACACACTGAGATTACCTGGCTCTGGGAACACTTCCCATTGTCTCATTAGAGAAGGTATTAGTGCCACTGAGCTTTCTGCCATCTCAAGGACTCCACCTTCCCTAATGGCCTGTGCAAGGCAATTTAAGGTTGCTTTATTAATATACTTTTAACAAGCCATCTAGCCTTTGCCTGATGCCTTTCCAAAGCTACTTGGATTTTTTTCCTTGTATTTTTATTATATCTCTACACCTTCTATTGCCAGATAACAATTTACCACAAAAAATAAAGCAACTTAAAAGAATAGATTCCTGCACTTTGGGTCTGTGAGTCAGCTCTGCTGGAAGCCTGTGACCTGCGTCTCTCGCAAGGCTTCACCTCTGGTGTCAGACGTAGCACCACGGTCATCCTGTGCTCAGGGGGAGGGGCCCAGTTTCCAGCTCACTCACATAGGCGGCTCTGCGGACCCTTCCACATCCCTCATGGACTGTTGGCCAGAAACCTCAGTGTGCCATAATGTGGGCCTTCCCACACACAGCAAGTATGTGTTTGCTTCCCGATCATGAGGACTCTGAGAAAGAGGTGCAAGACTCAGTCTTTTTGCAAACTGGCTCCAAAGTGCTACTCTGATTATTGCTGATTTCTGGTTGTTCTGCTATTTCCAGCCCACCACACCCAGGGGAAAGGATTATAAAGGACATGCATACCAGGAAGCAGGATCACGGGGGGTCATTGAGCATCTAACCATGATTGCAGGAAATAGTGTCCTTGGCTTTGGAGTGTTTCTAAAAGAAAAGGAATAAAAACTAAAAACTTTAAAACTTAGAGACCATCTAACACAATTGCAAGAAAAAGTTAAGGAAAACATGAATTTGAGTAGTTGGAAAAGACAGATCTTAACTCTGGTTGAGAATTGTAGGGAGTAAATTTGTCAGCAGTGTGGCCTCTGATACCCACAGAGCGACAGGTATATGTCGAAGGACACGGGCCTGTATGAGTCAACCAGTAGGAGCTGAGAGCCTTCTTTCCTTTCAAACTAGATAATAAAAATGGAATGAAAATCAGAAAAAGAAACATCTCAAGAACGAAAGGTTTCCAGCAGATTTTGATTGACTTAATAAATGAGAACAGAATATGTATGAAGAGTTAGAGGATATATTGGATATTTGCTGTATTGGTTTCTTTGAAGCCTCTCAGTGTCCTACTAAATTCACACGCTTATGGAAGAGACCCCAAAAATTATAGGTTAATGGCTTGCTTGCCGTCGGGCCCCTGTGCTGTTAGGACTTTCCTCTTTTGAGGACCTGCTCTCTCCAGCCCCAAAGCTCATGCTCATGTGTCTCACTACTTTGTGGTCCTGTCCTGGAGAGAGAAGAGATGGTGGAAATAATCATGGTCAAAAAGTCATGTGATCCTTTAGCTTATTGTAGACCCTGCAGTTAACACTTTGAGGGTATCACTGTTCTAAATTCTCACTACTTTATGCAGTGATGTTATTTTGTAGATTAGCAGAGAGCATCCAGTGAGACTAAATGACCTAACTTTATAAACCACACAGGGCACAGAGAAATCATCACCAGAACATGGATGAGGAAATGCCTTTGTAGGAGCAGGGATGCTTTTTCAAAAGGTTGTATGAATAGTTTGTGCAAACTGAGGAGTTTTCAACATGAATGCCTGATTCTCAGACTTTTCTCCTCCAGAGAAAAAGTAATTGTACTGTCTTTCTTCAAAGTGGTCTGAAAATGTATATGACCATTCAAATCCAGTAAACAAATTCATACAAAACTGCATAATTAAGGCTATTTTTTGTGATTAGCACCGTTTATTTTCTCTGAATTTACCAAAGCAAGCATTGCTACAGCAAAAATTACTGCTAATAGTTGAACCTAACAACTAGAGAAAATCCCCAACAGGTCATTTAGGCCCCAGCTGCAGCTGTATTTCGCTGTATTTTTTACTAGGAAGTTGAGATTACCAGGAAGACCGGGCACTACCCTGCTGGGCAGATGTGGCTACAACTGTCTTAATTTATTCATCAAACATTTGTTGAATGCCCGCTATACACTACACAGTGCACTAACCACAGTGGGTTTATAAGGAGAAATCATACTTCGAAGCTTGAGCACCTTTCAATTGAAAGAATTTGATGGGAAAGGCAGGTGATAAAACATCACAGTTACACAGTGGGAGCATAAGAGTGGGTCAGGAAAGTCTTAGGGGCAGCGGCTTCTTAGGCTGGGTGAGTGAGGAGCCAGACACAGGGAAGTTTTCTTGGGTTTGGTGTGAGCTCATGCCTTCTACAAATTGGGAGCGTAAGAGGAGAAGCAGATTTAGCAAAAGATAAAAGGAATGATTGGCTTTCAAAAGATTTGTGTTGCCGGATCTTTTAGGTCTGCAGCACTAAAACCAGTGAACATCTAGTTACACGATTGTTGAGCTTCAGCATGTGATCATTGCAATGTCAGTACCACATGGCAACAGCAGCAGTCAGTGCGACACAGGCATCTACCGTGTGGCAGGCCTGGGGTTGAATGCTTTTCAGGCACCATCTAGTTGAACCTCATAACAACCTTGTTAAGCTAAGAAACTCTTCACGGTGTTTTCATTGTGTATTTTAAGAAATTGAACTCTCTTAGTGTCTCAGAGCCAGGATCTGAGCCTTGGATCTAAGCGTCTATAAAACCAAGATTTTTTCACTGATCCTACTACACTGGCTCACTAATATAAGACTGTGGGACACAAGGAAAGGGGATTTACCTAGAAACCTTTGTATTACATTCTAGTCTCTTATGAGTCCATTGGCACATTGTGAAATAATTAACAACTAGACAGAAATGAAGCTTAGAGAAGAAGCTGAGCTTGGGCCTGATCCATCTTACTCTGGGCAGCAAAAGACACCAGACCTAAGCTTGCCACACCTTTTATTTCCCCAGACCCCAAGCTCGCTACATCTTTCATTTGGTACATTCCAAAAGACCTGGGAGAGCATGGCAGACACCAGCAACAGTCCTAGTGATGTTATGTACATGAAGATCCCACAGGCACGGCAGACATCGTCAATGGTCCTTGAGAAGTTATGTAGATCTTGGTGTAACTCTGCCCTGAAGCATCACAGAATGTGGAACAGTGGAATCCTGGTTGCTATCAGAGATGAAGTTAAGAGTTAAGTCTCCAAATCCATCTGTAGGCAGGAAAGCTCAGCCTGGTCATAGTTTTGATTTTGCAATTATTTCTCAAACAAATAGTCTTATTCCAGTAAATCTCCCTTTCTTGTGTTTTTAGGGAAAAGTAAGCACACCCAACAATGGCTTGTCCCTTCATATTGTGAGAACCCATAATATGCTTTACTGAATTGTCTGTAAAGTTCTTATATGCATGGCTGCTGCTAACTGTGGTTAGGGGAGAAAGGGCATGGGATTAATTTAACTGCTTTCAGCTGAGAAGGGTTGATGTAGAGAAGATAGAGAGGGGAGGGGCCATTAGGGAGTTGATTTGACAAGCCTTAAGTGAAGGTCATGTTGTAAATTAGCACTAAATTCTGTTTATAAATTATATCTGGTGGATATTAGTAAAAAAAAAAATGTGTAGCACTGTAGTTGTTCTTATATGTTTGATCACTAATTTGGCAGTTTATAGTCAATAAGCAAGTAAAAACAAGTTTTGTCTTACTTTTCTACTGGATGTTTAAGAACAAGTTAGAGTGAGACCTATGTTAAATAAGATTTATGGCTTGCTATCTAACAAGGTCAGTCAAGTCTCAGGCTGTATCTTGGAATCTTGCAGAGTCTCTTAGCTCTTCTGTCAGTGTCAGCCATTGGGATATGTCATGGCCTTGCTTGACCATATTGCTTTTTGTGAAAGCATGGGAGATTTTTCCCGCCCGCTGGGTGGTATTTCTTTGGCACACTTTTGTAGAATCATAAGATCTTGTGGGGAAGGATTGCTCCCAACCTAAGACACTCCTTGTTTTGGCAAAACCTGGAGTGATAGCTGTGGCAAAGCTCTCAGGTGACTTCAAGCTCCAGGATGGCACACACCTGTTCCCACCAGGCAGCATGTGTGCTTACTGAGAGGGGAAGCATGTCATTATGCTTGGAATTGTAATTGGGTTGTGTAATAAAATATGATGTGCTCTGATATAGTAGGAGTATAATGTAAAGTTGTTTTATCTACGAAAACTAGATAAAATACTTTGGAAAGATTCAATAAAAACCAATGACCCAATAAAACTAGGTAAAGATGGAAATGCAAAAGAAAGGGACACAGTAAAAAAATCTAAAGTTATTTTATGTGATAGTTTTCATCCATATTAAGGACAGTGGAATAATTTTTTAGATTTTATTTTATGGTTGTGGTTTTATAAGAATGCATGAAGCATCAGTCAGCAGACTCAAGAAGCTGTACAACGGAAAGGTAGACAAATGGCATATGCCTATGACATAAGATGAAATGGTGCATATCAATGCTTTTTAGTGACTCTCTTTATATTGCAGTTAGCCTACGCGTCATTGCTGTCAAAGGGATTTCTAAAGGTGAACATGCTATGAGGATGCAGAGGAAAAGCTTTAGGGGTTCTATTAAAACAGAAATCTTCAAAATGAATTGAACAGTATTCAAAGTTGTAGAAAGGGAGCCCGTACACAGCAGGTTTGTGGGCCGGGCTTTTGGTAGGGAGGATGGGAAAGAAATGTGTTCTTTGATTTTTTTTTTTCCTGCAGAGCTTCGACATCTGTGGACTGGAATCAGTATCACAGAGAGTAAAGAGCATGGGCTTTGGGATGTTTTCATTGTACCCGCAGCAAGTTAATTAATTGTCCTTAATGAAGCTCCGAGTGTCAGTTTCCTCAAATCAAGATAGCACAGTAAGCCAGTGCTGTGTAGTTATTGAGAAATACACAATGCTGGGCATGCAGGAAGTTGTGAAAGGATTGCTTGTTCCTTTTTTGCCTTTTTATAGGGAATTTAGAAAGTCAAAGATATTAATCAAGAAGATAAGTCATGAAAAGGAATATTTACTGTCAGTTTTTACCCTCATTTATTCTTGTTACATTTAAAGTACATTTGTGAGTGGAAATTAAAAAAAAGTCAAGAGTCTCTGTTTATATAAAGAGAGATTTTTTGCAGTTTTTTTTCAATATTGTCCATCTTTCTCCACAAATGTCAGATTTGGTCCAATGCAGTTTCAAGATGTATGTATACAGCCTTCTGCTAATGCAGCATTCCATGTCATTGATTTTACCTGCAAGTAGCCATAAAAATAAATTCTATTTTCAATAAGGACCTGTTACACTTAGTATACAACATGTAGCCTTTTTGTTTCCAGATATCCATGAGGCTCTCTAGTCAGTGCAGTCTTTATCATTAACCTTCTTCAGAGTGGGGATGACAAACACTGGGCAAGAATGACAGCCGAAAGTTTCGAACATCCCATCAAAGAACTTCTAATAAGTAATAGCAGGGTTCATGATAGTCAAGGACATATTTTGTCTGCAGGACACTCACAAGGCTAATTGAAAAGAAAAGAGTAGTAAATAGAAAGACGAAGTTCATGATAAGGATTTTAAGCACACTGCAGGTGATTTGGGTGTGGGGGAGAAGAAATGGGAAGTAAAAAAGAAGCAAGAAGACTTCTTAATAACTTACATTTGTGAAGACACTTTTTACAAAGATTTTGTGGATGACAAAGCCAGAGTTATTCTCGGAGGCAAAAATTGTCTATACTGTGCCTACCCGGATACAACTTTAAAATGTGTGACAGGAAGCTGCCTTCTTAGTAGATGACTGTAATTCACTTTATTGATGTGATTGAGAACCTTAGAAGTTCTAGATACAACAAAGTACGTGCAATTGGGCACTGTCACGGTTATTCTTCTAAAAATATTTATTGAGATCCTTTTATGTCAGGCCTCATTTTATTAATTCTTTTACATTAAATGAACAACTATTTATTTTCAAGATGGCAAAAAAAATCAACTTTTTTGTTTCAATCCATTTTTAAAATGTGCCACATTGTTATGACTTAGGCAGACTTTAAATTTAGCATAATATTTTATTTTGTCATTCATGCTAGTCATGAAATAGATTATATAGAGCTGAATTTTATATAAGCATTTAAACCTTCAAAATAAAGACTTGGCTTTGTTGCTCATTGTGATTATAAGATTAAAAACAAGTTCACACTTCTATGTCTCCACACGAAAACTTTTAGCAAAGTATCTTTAGGTTATTTACTGACCATCTTTACTATATTCCTCTTAATTAACCTCACTGGTATTTACAGGGTACCTTTTTCTCTGAAAAATTATAAAGAGATAATACATATGTGAAATAAATTAATTTACAGAGTATACAAAAACCACACCAAACCTGAAATTAGAGTCTCTTTAAGGCTATTGGGACTTATTTTACTAACAGAGTCAGCCAGCCCTCCCTAGGCCAATGACACTTGGCTTATATTTATAAACTTGACACTTCTAGACTAGTTTCTGCAGAACCCCAGACTTCCAGGCACTGAGAAACTAGATAAGTTCAGAACAGTTGGGTCAGCCATCACATTTTTCTTTCTTTCCAGTGAAAGCAATCCTGATTTGATTGGAGCTGTGAGGTCTGCCTAGCCTGGAACAGACTCCAGAACCACTGCTCCTGAGCTTCCCTCCATACACAGATGCTGCCAACATCAGAGGCTTCATGGGAGGTGCCCCCCCCAGGGGGAGGGAGTAGAGTCTGAGGGACGCTACGGCGGAGTATATATTGTGTTCTGTGGTTGTGACTCTCAGATTCCTTAGTAAGAAGTCGTGCTTTTAAGTGGCATGACTTTCGAGAAATGTGGAGAACTTGGAGAAGATCAGGAGTACAACCACAGTACAGAAAGAGTGTAGACCTTTCCAGTTTAGTTTTGAAGAAACTAAAATTACTGTATTTGAAAAGGGGAAGAGAAGGCAATTGAATAATGAATGGTCTTCCCGACAGTAGAATTAATTACATTGAGGTTAATGACCAGATTTTTTCATGTGCAAATGGTCCATTGGGGTGTTCAGCCTTAGCAGAAAGAATACAGAGTGGACAAAAGCAAGAAAAAGCAGCAGTCACATACTAGAGCTATTTAATCAAGGAAATGGATCATTCTACACACTGCTTATGAAGGTATTTTGTGGGCAATGTGAATCCTTGTCTTTGTTTTATGCATTTCAGTACTACCTAACAATTACTTAAATGATTTGTCTTTTATTCTGTGAACCAGTGATTTATCTTGAAATTATACCATAAGGTAAAAATTTCAAACAGGTATTTTGAATTTTAGTCTCTTAGTCTGCAGGTGCCAGGAGAGGAGCTACTTTCTAACAGCCATATCAAGAATGTTAGAGTCAAAGAGGAAAATATATGTTAGAGGTCATGAACTTATAAATCTATAGGGGTAGTGGACATTATAAAGGAATGAAGCTAATAGGAGACTTCTCAGTGGTCCTCTAGGGAAAGAGGGGTGTATTAGAAAATTAAAGGGACATCTATGACCTATTTTGGCCAGTTATTACTGCATCACAAAATACCTGTATTGACAGATTCATGGCTTCCTCATAAAAAGCCAAGAATTGAGACTATTACATGAAGTTCTTTTTCACAATGACAAGGTACAATTCTGCCGGCAGAACAATATTTGTGTGCAGTATGACAGTTGGAAACTTAGTTTATCCTTCAGTTCCCTAGTGAAAAAAATCACACTAATTAATACACAAAACAGAACTAACTGGACACTGAAGCTTAGGACAATTAGTTTACTAACCATTTGTTAGGCTTGATTAAGGTCCCTTCCAACCATATGAATCTTTGACCTCTCTTTCTTTTCTTTCTGCTCCCCATATTGTATGGCTTATTCACACAGGAGGTGAGATTTTCAAGAAATTTCTTCTTTAGTAGCATAATATACAATAAAAGCAAAAGATAGATCGAAAACACAATTCTTGTTGCTGTACTAAC
This sequence comes from Petromus typicus, assembly GCA_004026965.1. NCBI lineage: Eukaryota > Metazoa > Chordata > Mammalia > Rodentia > Petromuridae > Petromus > Petromus typicus. The sequence goes on from PVIR01000431.1 coordinate 56,839, forward strand.
AACTCTACTGACACTATTGAATTTTTAGAAAATGTAAATATGGTATCCACTGGTTACGTTGGATCTTTGAACTAACATTTGTCTATAACTTTGACTGCATGAGGCATGCTTAACCTAAATGCTGACTTGCACTTTACTTTTTGCTGGCATGCCTTATTTCTCTTTTATAAATCATTTCTGAATAACTCACCTCAGCCTTGGGCAAGGGCAGCCAGAGTTCTGAAATCCAGCTCCTTTCAGACAGGAGAATATGCCACAGATGAAGAGGAAGAGGAGGTGGGACACACGCTTCCTGGTGGTGACCTGGCCATTGAAGTCTTTGAACTGCCTGAGAATGAAGACATGTTCTCCCCGTCAGATCTGGACACAAGCAAGCTCAGTCACAAGTTTAAAGAGGTAAGATGATACGTCACTGACACACGACTTACCGATGCTCGTCCATTTTGTCATTGTATATATGTTTCTGTTTGATTAATAGGAATAAGTTCAGCAGCAATTAATTTTCAAATGAAATCCTTTAATAACAGCCTGTCTTGAATCTCTAATTTCAAAGCAAGCTCTACATAAAATTCATTCCATTAGCCACTAATTTAAAGGCTTGTTATTTATTGTAGTGGCAGTTTACAATGATATTGCCCATAATTTTAAGCTATCATTAAAAGGACAAGTTTATCACTCATTCATTTTATATTTTTTCAACTTTACAGAGGTTTTGGTACTTGAAGAGTTTTGTTGTTGTTGTTGTTGTTGTTTTGTAAAGGCACTGAAAAAGCTCTTTTTGTCTTTTCCTAACATAGAGTTCTAATAAGAATCAGATGGTATACTCGAAGGTTTTAATTCAAGAATTTAATGAATAGACTAGGAGCAAAGTTGGTAGAACTAACAAGGGATGATGAAATGTAGGGGACTGTCAGCGTCAGGAGGCTGTCACCATCCTTTGGCTTAATAGTTAAAGAGAAGAAAAGGGATTCTCCACCAGAAATGGCCCAGGAAGGACCCGGCTGCGGATATGCTGCCCATATAAATTCTTCTTCCACGTGAGCTTCTCAGAGCCCTGACATGGAAAGCTCGAACAGGCCCAGGGCTGCTGACGCTTGTGTGTGGGAGAACATCCTCTTGTGCTGAAGATGAAGGTGTTGTCGTTGACCACATCTTCATTTCTCGTACTTTCATTGATTAATTTTTTCACTGATAATTTTTTAATTTAAATCTTTATTGGTACATTATATACACACATCATGATCGCATTCACCTTTGAGAATTTGTAGCAGTATATGACACAACTTAATTTTCGTTTTTCCCCATTCCCCTACCCACCCTACACCCCCACCCCCTGTATATATTAGCTTTGTTTCCTTTTTTTATTACCATCACATTATTTTTCTCCTCATTACCCCTACACCTTATTTCCTTTTAAATATTTTGTTTCACAGTTCCTACTGTATATACTAGAACTCATTTGCATCTTCATTTTCTCATACCAGAGAAAAGATACTGATATGTTTAACCCAAAAATTCTCAGTCCAATTTTGACAAATATCAGAAGCAGAAATACCATAGTAGTGTTGCCCAGACAAAACCTTCAGGATAGCTCTTTAGTGTTGGCCAGTGAGGATTCCTTAGTCTCTGGTAGATAATGGAGCCAGGCGAGGGACCATATTGTTTTATAGAAGCTAGAAATTGTAAAAAGTGGAAATAAGACATGGAAGGTTACAGGTTCCAGTTTCTGAACTGAGTGTTGAATCAAATGGCCTGTAAGTGTTTTCAGGGTCTTATACTATGATTAGCTCTTCTCTATACCAGAACAGAAATTGGCAAACTAGGCAGTACATTTTTTTCTTTGTAAATACAGCTTTTACTCAAACATAGTCATGCCCATCGTGAGTTCATAATATAACAACAAAGTTGAGTTGTTATAATATAGATTCTCTGGGCTGCAAATCCTAAATTATTTGCCATCTGCCCCTCGACAGAAAAGTTTTGATGACATTGGTATTGACCCGCTAAATGGCAGATTTATTTTTTGCCTGCTTAGCCAAACCGGTGATTTTCTTGTAAGTTTGGTTTTTAACAGTTAAGGGTTTATCTTCACCTTACTGCAAAGTCAGTTTTTAAAGGGTTCTGCACAGAATCTGAGGTGGATCATATTGCATTGGAATTTTTATAAAGCCTCATGCCACAAGGAATCTCTGACTTTATATTAAGCAAAATGCCAGCAGCACTGCTAGAGCAGAGCACATAGGTTGACACTGTCACACAGCCCTCCTCTGGCCTGCACGTGTCTTCCTGTCACCTCTTTGCCCCCACTTTTTCTTACAGTTCCATCCTTGGTCTTTGCATGGTTCTTGGTTCAGAGTCGGCACTTCACTGTTTAGGTTGAGGCTGGCATCAGGCACGTGCTGAGAACTTGCTGTGTGGAGGAGAACAGGGAGCTACCTGATTGCTGTCTACCAAGTGGTTGACAGATGGATCAGCACTCTTCTTAGTGCTTCTTTGCTCACTCTGTTCTCGTCAGAGAGTCGTATTATTGTCTGCAGAATTTGTGCCCCTATATGCAAGACTGCTTTGAGCCCTCTTCTTCTATCTTTGCATTTTTCTTCAATGAAGGATGGCTACAACATTCATTAGTATGGCGTGAACAAACCAAACTCATGTAACTTTTCTCTTGAAAATTGCTTTTCAGCTTATTCAAGAAACATTTGAATTAGTTTAATTCCCTTTATAAATTCTTTCACATTTTCACTAGAATTAGGTTAAATAGTAAATTGATTTACAGAAAACTGATACTTTTATCACATTGAATCTTTTAATTCAAGCAAGGGGATGTAGTTATTTAATTGAAGAAGTTTCCTTCTGGTTGTCTAATATTTTATATACTCTCTGTTATAGTAATGTCTAGGGATAAATAACACAAGTATGAATACAGTGACCTGACTAAAAGCTGTCACAAAAGGCTTATCAGCTTTAATATAAATTAGTCAATTTTCTCTATTTTATACTTACGGAAATTACTTTTATAAAAGAAGCCTAATCATTGTATAAGGTAAAAATTTCTCTTCCCCAAAGTTTGTTATTACTCAGCTATAAACCATCCATCCATTGTGGAAGACTATTTTAAATGCTTTTAATAATGGCTATTAATCTATCCAAGTTTTTTATTTTGAGGTCCAATTTTTTTTTCCCAATTTAAAGATTGACTTTTTTTTGAGTGTTGAAAATTTTTACTTTCTGGATACAAATCTTTCATAAGAAATAAGATTTCTGAATATTTTATTTTATTTGGTAACTTATTTGTCATCCTCTTAAAAATATCTTTCAAATAACAGGATGTTTAATTTTTAAGGAAACCCAGTAGATCAATTTGTCGCTTGATGGGCTGTATTTTGGGTGTAATTTTTCTTTTGATATTTGGCATTTTTCAAGAAAAGTATATATTTTGACTTTTACATTTACTTTTATAAAATAAAATATAAATATTATACTTTTATATCTCCAATATATCCTTGTTATATGCTCTTCTTTGTTGGAATATTTTTACTTTTTTCTTAGGCTTTATTGTTTCAGAATTTTATGTCATACTGGTTTTGACATTCCTCAAATAATTTTTTTTCCACTTACTTTTTCCCTGTCTGGTTTGCTTTCTGTAAGTGCCTGTTAGTCGTACAGAATGGCGAGGTTCATTTTGGTAAACTGGTACATGCATATAACACATCGGAACCTTTTTTTCTATCCCAGTGACCCTCCTCTGATTTACTTTTACTTTTAGTAATCCAAGTAAAAGTAAAGCTGCAAATACTTTACTTTTCCTCCTCTGATTTCCTTCCCTTTTTCCAAAAGTCTAACCTACTACCTGTATGTTCTGTGTGAGTGTGAAATCTTTGTTTTTCATATATATAAAAAAATTAATAATAAACAAGGCATAGTGTGTATATTGTGGCTTAGATTTTGTTCACTTATTTACTAACTCTGGAAAGCATATGTTAAAATCACCTATTGTTAAAATCACCTTATTGTTTATTTCTTCCTGTAAATCTATGTATGAGTACTAGTTTTAATTTGAATCTTTGTTGTTAGCTGCATGTGTATTCAGGATCATTACAACGTCTTGGTTTATTATAACATCTCTTGACCCTTAGAATAATACAGTTTTCTCCCGAATCTGTTCGGTTTGCTAGTAAGAATTTAACCCTGGCTTTATTTTGCTTTGTATTTGCTTCACAAGATGTGTGTTTTCAATTATTTTATTTTCATATGTTTCATATTGTTTTGTTCAAATATATTTTCTTTAAGCAACCCATGTCTGAATCTCACATTTATACTATTCTGTGAGTCTTTGTCAGGTAATTACTTTCATCACTTTAGAATTAGAACTTTTTAAAATTTATTTTTATTAGTGTGTATTTGCCATATATCAGATAATACTGTCTTTCTGAGTTTTGATTTTTTTTGAGAAGAATATTTTTATTACAGATCAATAGTGGTATTATGATAAAAGTGACATGTAGTCTTCCTGAATCTCTAGGTTCATTTTCTTTCCTTGATCTAGAAATCTGAGAGTTATAATACCTCAGTATTATTTCTGGTGCCTTACAGATTTGGTTTTCTATTCCTGATGTTGAAAGTACGTCATATCTCTGCAGGGTTTTTTTCCCCCTTAAGTACTATACACTTTGGTATTAGTATTCTGACTGCTCCTTTTGTTCGCAGTTGCTGAAAAATCACATAAGTGCGTAAGTATAAACCTACTTTTAGCACAAATCTAATTGGAGCACTTAGTTTTATTGTTACTTTAAAAGTAAATAATATTGCAGATTCTTTTACTGAGAAAAATGTAGCCACTTTAAACTTATTATTCTACTTATTCAAGATTTGATTATCTTATAATCTCCAGATGGAAATTCTGGTATAGTCTTATCACGTGAGAGAGAATGTTATAGTTTAATTGTTTTATTTTTTAAAACTTTAGTTTTCAAACAGTTTTGTAATATATTTGCAGCTGATAACTAAACCTTCTGCTTAATCAGTTTCCACGAATATTCCTTTTGTTGTATCATTTCCAAATTCTTAGGGTCTATATATTCCCTAACTTATCAGAGTATATCACTAAATAACTTACTTTGTAGGTTGTAATTTTTTTGAGATTTTTTTGCTAAGATGACATTCTCATCGCTGTGACATAGAAATGATAAGTAGCTGGTTCTAAGATTTGGCTCATAAGATTTTTTTCTGAAATTGTTACAGGGTAAGTCTCACTATTTCAAGCTTATTTTAAAGCAGTCTTATTTTACCCTGGTATTCGTAGGCTTCTGTGTATGTCAAGTGATTCTTTAAATTGTTTAAAATCATAATCCCACAAAGTGAGTCTCCTTTCTTTGATTCTCTTTTCTTTCTGACTCAACTTTCTTTGTTTTAGTTTGTTTTTATTTTATTTTCATTTCAGCTCATTAATATTTTCTTTTCTGGATTTTTCTCTTATGTGCTTTTTTTTTCTAGAAACATTATCACTAATATTTATTTCCCTTGCAATGGTTTGACTCATTTTTTCGTGTCCGAAGTTGTTTCCCAGATTTGTTCTGTCATACCAGTATGATGCCATTTTCTGTGACATTAAACATTTTTCGCTTCAGATCCCTTTACGTGTGGCAGCACTTATAACACATTTCATTTCTCTTAAGTGTTTAGTTTCCTTCCTCCTCATCCTGGTGTTCCCAGGATTCACATGAAAGTATTTTATTTTCTCTCATGAGACACATTATTTTCATAGGTTTGCTTATGTTCTCAAGTTTGTTTTATCTTCCTTACTTGAAGTAAGTCTAGAAATGGGATTCACAGTAGACTAGTGAATGATTACTATCATCAGATACAAAACTCATTGTCTCAGTCCGGGAGAAATCAAGGCTGGCCGATAGCTAGCCTTGCACAGCCCGCCTATCTGTCAGTCTGCGTTGGGGTCTCGGCTCAACGTCCATACGGTGCCCTGCAGACCTGCACCTGCCTGCGTCCTTCCCCTGCTCTGAAGGCTGGTTTCCAAACACATGGCGTAGGAGGAAGTGGCAGGGCCTGGAGGGAAGCCCTGCTCGGGGCAGCTCCAGGAGACTGTCCCCTTTCTCCCTGGGTCACTGGGTCATCCTTGAGGTGGCACTCTATGTTCTTCTGCCATCCATGAGACATCTGGGTGGGTTTTTCTTCTTCTTGGTTTCTGGTGCTTTTGTTAGGCAAGGTCTGAATAGATGGGGGTTTTTTTAGGTTTTTTGAGACAGGGTCTTGCTTTGTGGTGCTGGCTGGCCCTGAGCTCAGCCTCAAACTCACATCTCAGCAATCCTCCTGCCTCTGCCTCCCAAGTGCTGGGATTACAGGCGTGAGCCACCACGCCCGGCACTGTGGTATGTGGTACTGGCTGGTGCTGGGCGTGAGTCTCCACGCCCAGTGTTGTCATGTGGTTACTGGGGATCGAACCGGGTCCTTGCACTTGCAAGACAAGCACAGGAACCACTGAGCTATATCCCCGGCCCAATAGATGTTTTTCTTAATTCAGTTCCATGACTGTTTCGTGTTTTACGAGCAGTTGTTTTTTATTTTGTGCCCTTTTAAAATTACACACTTTTCTGACTGTGACTCACTGGCCATTTGGTAGGATGCAAAGAGAGACTATCAGAAAGAGCTGGCCGCGCGCCTCCCTCAGCGACCACCCTGTGCTTCTCCTCACCACTCCTGCCGGGAAGTCAGGGCCCTCAGCGGGGCTGAGCAAAGTAAAAACAGCCCCACTTCCTCTTGCAGAGAAAATGAAATTGAAAAACAGAGTTGTTTTATTTAAGTCTGATAAAGAAGATGGAAAAATTATAAAAGACTTGGGAAATAGTCACCTTTGTGGAATTTTCTCTTGATAAGCAAAGAAGCTATAAAGTATTTTCTACTTAGTAGGAAAAATATTTCTATTTTAAAACTCTGTAGTTATAGACCATGAACTACAAGCAGCATCTTCATCGTAATTAGTCCATTTGTGAGTACCAGCCTACAGGGGCCGCGTTACAGAATCTCGTCCTGTCACCGCTGTGCTCTCAGCCTCGTTTAACTTACTTTGTACAGTTGTTCCTGAGGAAAGGCCTTCAGTGACAGTCCTTTGAGCAGAGTGACAACAAAGTGCTTCTCGGCTTCTTTTCTGCAGCACCAGTGTGTTGGTAGTGATAGCTTCAGTTTCCTTTTTTTGTGAATCTTACAATATTGTGAATCAGACAGGTATCAATCCAATACTCACCAGAATGAGGCAAAGATTCTAGTTTCATGGCTGAAACTGTCTTAATAAATTTCTGTGCAAATGCTAGTTAGCTTTGTCCTTGTAAAGGAAGAGCAGAAAATGTTGCTCTTACCTAATCTCTGTTAGTAGAAGTCTTCTGAATGTTTCTGACAGAGATAGTATTTCTCACTTAAAGATGTTTTCCATGCATGCCCAGGGTAAGTGCAAAGAGCGCAGTAGTTCACTCTGATTGTTTGTGTTTCTGTGTAAGGAGTTTCGATGTCCAGTGATTATATTTAGATTGTACTGATTCAGCCCTTTGGACACATGCTCTGTATTTATCCTTTTGAAAGAAATAATCAGAAAATATGCACAGCACTTACACCTACAAGAACTCTTGCTCTTTCAGGAATAGTGTGCTTATTTGAGCTACAGGTTGAGAGCAAACAAGACATCTTATGACATTCATGTTGAAGATGACAGCAGGAATTCAAAGAGATGGGGCCTATCAATGAGAGGACATTGGCCCCAAGACTTTTCCCGCCAGCCACCTGACCTCACACACCTGGGATCTGTGCAGGAGAGGCCTAGTGATCCCTGACGTAAATTTCATACTCATGCTTCAGAGTAAGGTAACTCACCCTTTTACCAGCTGGCCTTTCATCGAGCTCTTTCTTCTCTTTGGAAAGCAGCCTTCTCTTGCTCGTGAAAGGGAGGGTATCCCAGACCTATCTCACCTACTCTTCTGGGAAAGTAGAGCTCACAGTAGGATCTGACATAGGACAAAGGGAACGAAGCCAAAGTCGTCCGGCCTTATTATAGGTACAGATGACTACTCAAGCCTCTCAGGCACAGGCTCCCACCGGCCTTTCAGACCACCTGCAGAACTCTCTGGGAGTTGCACTATTAATCTTCCTGTGCCCAGCTCGTGTTCCAGGGACAGCTCAGTACCTGGCACATGGCCTCATTCACTCAGTGCTGGCTGGAGACGGAGGAAGTTCTTTTAAGTGTTATTAGTAACAGCAGCTGACTGGGCATCGGGTCACACTTGGTATCAGGAACTGAGAAACTTCCGGAAGGGATATGGGGTTTCTGGTCAGCATAAGAAAAAGTTTTATCTGAGGGTGGGAACCATGAAATCATGCTTCAGGGTTTTGTACAGATTAAATGGGAAATATACCCCAAGGGTCCAGTTCAGGGAGACCATGTGAGCCCCCCGTGAGTCAGAGCCGAGCCTGCCTGTGTCCACCACCGACATGAAATGGTGCGACTTCTTTCCCACCTCTGAACAGTGAGGGGAACAGGTCCTTTCTGCCTTCTTCACAGAGCCTTTGACAGCGAAAGGGACATGAAGGGAAAGATGAGGGGGCCACAAATGGAAGAGAAGTAGGGTTTGTGGAAAGAACCGTGAACTGAGACTTCTAATTCTAGCTTTGACAATATTAGCCCTGCAACTGAAGTTCACTGGGACCCAAGTTCCTTGTTCCTATTTAACAGGAAAGAGTTCAGTTGATCTATTTTTATGCTTTCCTCTCTTACTGTTGGGTTTATAGAAATCCTCCCAACATGCACTCAGGGTTAAAATAATCCCATACAATATCTATAATGTTAGGCCTGAGAAAACCTTGCTCTGAAGCTCTGTCCGTCTTCTGAGTTTGCTTAGTCCCCTCTCTTCTCCTTGTAGCTGAAGCGTGCAGTCCCCCTCCCAGCTTTGATGAGTTGTTCTCAGCTCCCTGTTACCATCCGGTGAGATGGGCAGGTGGGCCACGGAGAGCAACCTGAGCTTCTTTACCCCCTGTGGGTTTATCTCACTGTCTTAGAATGATTTGACAAGAAAGTGCTGGCTGTGGTGTGAGAATTTCTAGACTTTGCCGCCGTGTGTCCCACGGGACATGAGAAACCTTGAACGTCTTCTTGTGCAGCATTCTCATTTCTCTCCTGGGAAACAAACAGAGAAGCAGCTTGCACTGGACGCAGGGATCTGAGCAGAGAGAGTCCCAAGTTCCCACACAGTGTAGACGGCGCTTGCTCACGCCTCTGAGAGTCCGCAGGAAGATGAAATCTGGCGCCTTCGAACAGTCCAGCGCTCCCCGTAAACTGCGCCCTCCTATCTTGTCGCTGTTCTTAAGACAGAAGCAGAAATGTTCGTTTAATTTCGGGTGCGATCGTTTGTGGCCCTTAGCGCTTCTCACTGAGAACTGGAGTGAGCACAGTTGAGTTCTTCTGGTCATTCTTTCGGTGTGGACTGAGGATTTAGTTTGGGTTAGGCACCGTACTAAGTGCTGCGTCCATTATCCTATTTGGCTTTCCAGTAAGGAGTTCCATGTTGCTGACAAGGGAAGCTAAGCTGCGAAGGTTAATTTTCCTACACCCTGTAGCTAGTGCCTTGCAGGTCTCGGATGCATTCAAGCCTTCTAATGTAACTCTTCATACTCAGCACATGGCAGAAAGAACAAGGAATAGATGTCAATAAGTTATGCTCCAGAATCGCCTAACAAATGTGGCTGTTCTAGATGCGTTAGAGTATTCACACCGAAGTACTCTCTCCCTGGAGAGCAATTTCTTGTAGTTGTGCACGTACATAGACTTAGTAAATCCTTTCCACTCTGTTATTTGTTTATACTGGTGGGAGAGGTTAGTCTTGAGATTAAAGAGAAAGTGCTGTCTTCGCAGACCCTTGCACGTAGCAGCACCCCTTCGGTAGATGCTTGTGGAGTCGTTCGCTTTTCCTCATCATAGGGCAGCAGGTCAGCCTCAGCGCGCCAGCTCCGGGGCTGCTCTCAGCGGAGCCGCGCGCGGGCCCAGGCGGGTCAGACTGCAGGGCCGCGCCCAGCCCGGCCCGGGGCCTGCAAGCCTGTGTGGCCGCGTGGGCCGTTGCCAGCCCTCATCAGGGAGGGGAGAGGGGGGTCCATTATCCTATTTGGATAGATCCTACGGTTTCCCCCGAACTGTCCCCGAAGGCTGCTGAGATTCCTTGCCAGACACACTAGTGCTCTGAGCATCCTCCTAAGGCAAGCGAGAGGTGTCCTGTGGGCTCTGCGCCGAGAATGAAGAGATGGGTGTCACGGGCATAGCGGGCGCCTCTCCCCTCTCCGGGACTCGGCACAGCCGGAGCCCACGGGAGCGGCTGTGAAGGAGCCATACACACGCCGGGAGGGCCGTGGCGGGGGACAGAAAGCGCTGCGGTGGCACAGCCGCTCCCGCGCCGCTCGGGTCAGGCCCCCGTGGCGGCCCTGGCGCTGCCAGCTGCCTGGCATCGCGCACAGTGGGGTGAGCTTGGGAGCGCGGTTCCGGGCTGTCAGCCACAGCAGGTACCGCTCCTTGATTCTCCCTTCCTCGAGTCCTTCCTGCCCCCAACCCGTAAGAAACAAGGAAGTCAGTGCACTTTGCGGCGCCGGAGAAAGCCGCTGTCCCGGCCGCCGCTGCTGCAGGGTCTCGCGTCGCAGCCACGGGCTCCTCTCACCGGGGGCCTCTCACACCTGCGTGGTTATAGCAGGGGTTAAGTTTCCGGCCCTCTCGCATAGTGCTGACTCCACACTGCTCTGGAAGCAGGCTTTTTTTTTTTTTTTTTTTTTTTTTTTTTTTTTTTTTTTTTTGTACTTCTGTGATACACTGCTTGGGTGTAACCTAAACGCATCCCCGACCACGCGGAGAGATCTGGGTTCCAGAGGCCTCGGGCCCCGGGAGTTCAGAGGGCAAATTCACCACTCCTAAATTGTTCTGCTTACATTTGGAGGTGTTCATTTTTGCCTTAAGTAAGTGATGCTTCTTTCAGCGATGCTTCTTTCTTTCCAAAGAAAATAAAGTAGGGGGAGGGGAGTGTTAAAGCAAGCATGAACAGAGACTCTTCCTGTAATTGTGGCGGGAGCTTAGGCCTAAGCCTACACTACGCATAGATCTTTGAGAGGGAAGAAATCTGGACCTGTACTTCTCCTGCCATTAAAAAAGAAAAAATTAAAAAGATTTCACTGTGAACAGCGGCCTTCGACCCTGGGCAACAGTTTGTGAGCGACTCGCAGAGCGCGAGCGCCACCTGTCTTCCACACGTGGGATTGAATCTTCGTGCCTCCCACGCCGGCAGGACTTGCAGGCTCCAGCCCTTAGGTCCGCCGGGTCGGAAGGAAAGAGTTGCATGATTCTCAAAACTCAAAGGGAGAGCTGCTTAGAGGGCAAGAAGTGTCTTTCTTTCTTTGCGGCCTTTCAGCGACTAAACCAGGAATCTAACACAGAGCTAGGAAGTGCGAGCCGTAAACTCCGTGTTTAATTAGTTTGCGCTCGGTGAGTCATTTTACACCAAGAGTTGTGTACACAACACTGATGTTGCAGAAGTGTTCTAGGCTTTTTACTATGTTCTAAAGTATGTTTTAGCTGCGGAGACTTTAAAAATCAGACGCACACACTCAATGCAGACTTTTCTTCTTTTCCAATTTGCAGTTGCAAATCAAACATGCAGTTACCGAAGCAGAGATCCAAAAATTGAAGACCAAGGTAAGTACCGGTACCTGGTGTTTGAATTGTACCCTCTCATTCCGGATACTGTGAATAATGTCAACCATAGCATTAAAGGATTTTATCCTGAGCGTTTGAAAGAACAGAGACGTGAGAGATTGATTTCCCTGGTAGCTGCTCCGACGGGCCTGCAGGCGGGAGAGGCTCTTGAGACCTGGACTGTTTACAAGTGTGCACACATATGGCCTTAACCCTCAGAGATCTCCTCAGGAAGCGTCCTTCCGTGTGGTTCAAGTATCTGAAGAACATTTTAATACTTACTTAATTTCAGTACTAATTTAATCGTTAAATTTGGGCCGGGGCATCATATCTTCATTCATGTTTTTGTAGCTAGCTTTTAATCATTTTTAGCTCATTCACCAGAAGCAATGTACTGTGAAGTGTAGCACATTCATTATTTTTTATAAAAACAACTTCTAATTTCTATGAATTATTATAAACAATATAATACATGCATAATTGATGTTAGGGGCCAGTAACCCCTAAAACTTCTTTGGAATAAAAGATATTTAAATTTGTGGGAAGAATAAAGACTTGATGAAAGAGAATATGTATTTTTAGTCTACATGTAAGAAATAATAAGATTCAAAAGGTCATTTTTAATTGGTAAATTATAAGGTCGTTGTAGGAGACACAATTCTAGTGATCGTGTTTAGTGTTGTCAAATAGGAAATTTCAAAGGAAAACATTTTAGAATTACTTTAATTCTTTATTGTTCATGTGCTCTTTTAAAAAATCGGGACATAATTCATTCCCAGCCACTAATGATGTGTTTGATTTCACATTGAATTCTTTTTAAAAAAATTGCTTTCATTGGTACAATATAGGATCACAGCCGACATTGAGATTTTGTACTAGCACGTGACGTGTCTTCATTCTCATTTTTCCCATTGCCCTGCCCTCCCTACAACTACCTGCTCCCTCTCTACATAAGCTTTGTTTGCTTTTTTTAACCATCAGATTGTTTATTTTCCCTGTTACTAGCCCCTACATCCCCTTTTCCCTTTGAATATTTTCTCTTTCACCGTACCTATCACACGTTGTAGAACTCATTTACACCTCAGTTTCTCAGACTGGATGAAAGATATGGTATTTACACGTCTGTGTCCTATTTCTTGCACCTATGAGTATGTCCTCAAGGTACATTCATTGGAGTATAAATGACTCAATTTTATCATTCTTAATGGCAGAGTAATAAAATGGAGTATTACTCTGTCACATTTAATTCTTTTTGGGGGTTTTCCATGTGGTTCGTATGGAGATGAACTGGCAAGGCTATTTTGGTTACACAATATTCTAGCTCATATTCTGTGGAGCTCCTTAGTTAAAACATGTCTGTACATCATTCCTGGTGCCCACCGGTACTGTGAATAGTAATTTTTAAACTAGAGTAATGGTTAGTAAGTAAACAACTTGATCAAAACTATTGCTTAATAAAAGGTGTAATAAAAAACTAGACTTGACTATATATTATATAATCGTATATGTTTTATATTCATGTATTTCAAATATATTTTTATTTGCTGAATGCTATTTGATTTGGGGCTGTCTTGATTTTTTTGACATTGATAATCTACAATGGCTCTGCATATTTTTGAACTTTAATAGGATAGGAAGTTGGTAAAACACTAGTTTGAGGACGTAGCAGTTAGTATGAATAAATGACTTTGAAACTCACTAAATGATCCCTATTAAATTTTTGTTAAAATGAAGGTGTTATATTAATATACTAGGAATATTAATGTTCTAGGAATTTAGATTCCTAAAAGCAAGAAACATAATTTATTTAAATTAATCAAATGATCATTTATAATTTTACTTCTTATTCTGTTCTCTGTACTTCTGTGGCAGTTGAGGTTTATAAAGATCTATAAACTTACCACATTTTCTACAATATAAGCTATGGACTATGTTCATCTTAACTGAATAAAAAACCTAATAAAGTCATCAAAATGGTGAAAAGCAAATAGGAGCTAATAATTATTAGGTGATTGTTAGGTGAGTGAGCCATTCCAAGCATGTTCATGAGTTGTATCGTAGTTCTGTTGTGTGGACATCATTGACTCCTGGAGAAATATGACCATTTGCCCAGGGCCCTTAGTAGAAGACTTGGGCTTCCGTGTAGAGCTGAATTTCTGTGGAATCACATTCTTACTCCTTTACTATGATTTTAGACTTTACTATGATTCTGCCCCTTTCTCCCCTCTGCTCCCCACTCCCTTTTCAGTTAACTTCTCAGGTATCACTTCACATTTTTAAAAAGCTCTCAAGCACTGCCGACAGTCACTGGCTTAGTCAGCATCTTTCCTACTTGCAGAACTTCAGACTTCGTGGTGTGAGGCAGAGTTCACGGGATCTCAAGTCAAATCCTTGCATTATCACTTATCACGGATAACCTTGGGCAAAACATCGGACTTTTTAGGACTTGCGTTTTATGTATGGAATTATGAAAATAGTACTTGATTTTCTCATCTCAAGGGATTTTGATGCTTGGATGTATAGAATGATGAGATTAAATATAAAATATGCTAATAGAAAATGAGAGATTTTTTTTTTTACACCAAGGCACCCAAGTTATTCTTGCCTTGATACTTGCTTTCTGTAGCTGCAAGCAGCAGAAAATGAGAAAGTGAGGTGGGAACTAGAAAAAACCCAGCTCCAGCAGAACATCGAAGACAACAGAGAGAGGATGTTAAAACTGGAGAGTTACTGGATCGAGGCTCAGACCTTATGTCACACGGTGAATGAACATCTCAAAGAGACCCAGAGCCAGTATCAGGCCTTGGAAAAGAAGTACAACAAGGCGAAAAAACTGATCAAGGATTTTCAGCAAAAGTAAGCAGCCTCTAAAGAATAGTTTCTGGTGTTTAAGATGGTTTTTGTCCAGTAGTTTTGTAATGTCACAGGGATAAATGAATACCTGTTTGTATGCACAGGTTGTCATAGCTAGATCTCAGAAATGGCATAATGCCCATCAGCAGATGAATGGATAAAGAAAAAGGTATGTATGGGGCCGGGGAGTTAGCTCAGTGGTTCCGGCGCCTGTCTTGCAAGTGCAAGGACCCGGGTTCGATTCCCCGGTAACCACATACCTATACTGGGTGTGGAGACTCATGCCCAGCAACAATCAGTACCACATACCACAGTGCCGGGCGTGGTGGCTCACGCCTGTAATCCCAGCACTCGGGAGGCAGAGGCAGGAGGATTGCTATGATGTGAGTTTGAGGCTGAGCTCAGGGCCAGCCTGAACCACAAAAGTGAGACCCTGTCTCAAAAAAAAAAAAAAAAAAAGAAAAGGGTATGTATGTATACACATATATGTATATATACAGGGGGCAGCTACTGTGCTGTGAAGGAAGATAAACTTGCGACATCCATAAATAAATTCATGCAACTTAAGAAAATGTCAGACACACAAGCTTAAATATTTCATGGTTTCACTTACATGCTACAGTATATGCATGTGTGTGAGTGTATATCATAGTCAGAGGGAGGTGGAGCAAAATAGAAGACAGAGATAAATAGAAAGAAGAGAGATCTTTCTCAACCCTATTTTCAGATGGGACAACATGAAGGAGGGGGGTGAGACAAAGAAGCTGGGAAAAGATTATGTTGAAAAGAGAACTTTTGCAAAGGGGACCAAGAGTTGGAGGGAGCAAGACGGGAGGGATGAAGATTTTTTTAAAGGACTGAGATATATTGTCTACATACGTCAACTTCTCGTGAAAGAAAAGATGAACTCCTGGTGTTTCCTTTCAGAAGCTTAGTTACAGCCTAAATAGTCACCTTGTTTTAGAATTCACTTTTGTCTTTTCTTTTTTTTTTCCCCTAGCAATATGGAGTCAACCCACTGAGCAGTCTCGGCCTTTTCTCTTTCTCATTTTCAGCTAGGATCTTGCTAAGTTTCTATATTTTCTTCACATTTCTTATCCTCCTGCTTCTGTCTCCCAGAATGCTGCAATTACGGGGGCAGCTACATGGCAAGTGTGCTCTGCCATGCTGGCTGTGTTTTGTGTACTTGATAATGTTTCCACAATTATTTGCTTCCTTATTTTTTGATAGTTTATCACTGATATTACTATTGGTAACTATTAACTTTTTTTTTTTGAGACAGGGTCTTGCTTGAGCTCCCTATGTAGCCCAAGCGAGCCTCAAACTCACAGCAATCCTCCTGCCTCTGCCTTCTGAGTGCTGGGATTACAGGCTTCAGCCACCACTCCCAGCACTGTGGTATGGTGTACTGATTGCTAATGGGCATGAATCTCTATGCCTAGCATTGTGGTGTGGTTACCCGAGATCAAACTCAGGACGTTAGACTTGGCAGAACCACTGAGCTAAATCCCTGGCCCACCATGAACTATTTTGAACTGTTGTTAAAAAATTTGAATTTCTTAATTCTTTCAGAAACATCTCTGTGATCAGAAGCAGAAAGCCTAACTGAGCCATGACAGTGACTCACTGCCAGCTCATGGCCTGATTGGGCTCTGTCTGTCGGTGTCTTAGAACTGGTACCTACAGGCTTTCTCAGTTTCTAACTGAATACTGATGAGCAAGACCTTCCTGTGTGCTCCGCCCCTCTGCCTTCCACAGGTGTTGAGAGAATTACAGAGCCCCGGTTAACTCCTTTACTATGTTTTTGAACTGCAAGGATTCAAGCTGTAGCTACAGCGGCTTGGCTCTGCGTCCAGCTCTTGGATCCCAGCATGTTGCTGGGGGAAATGACCAGGCAGGGTTTCACTAGAGCTTTTTCATCAGCTGCTGGGACAAAAATGTAGCGCCACTGCCTCTTCTGGTCAGCCGTGCTAAGACATAGAACCTCTGTGTATGTCTCCATTTCCTATCCTGGAAATACTATTTCTAATATTTAATATTTTACCATAAAAAGTTTGTTGTTGAAAGGAGTAATTGTTCTTTGTCACTATAAATTCAGTACAACGCCTCAACATTTCAACTTTCTGCCAAAAAAGAATCATACCTTTCTTTCACACAGTGAATTTAAAATGAATTTTGGGAAATTCATGTGTTTTGAGCTAGGCCATGAACGCAGAGGCTGGATGTCTCCTCACTATGTTACTGGCAGGGGCATGAGTGACATTTCTCACAGAGCTCCTGACCTCTCTCTACATTCTTACCCACACGGAGAAATCAGATTGTCATGATCCTGTTCAACACCTCGCATCTAGTGCCATCAGTTTATTTACGTATACGACATTAGAAGTTGGGACAGTCTCTCTCTGCTGTGCAGTTATCTCTTCCGACTCTCTGAGGCAGGTCATTAGTACAGAAGGTCCTGTGTGAATGGGCTGGATGCTCCAGACTCAGAATCAACAAGTGAAAGTCATAATCAGCAGAACAGAAACACCCTTTCATTTATTTTATAGTCCATTAAAAATGTTTTATTTTCTTTCAGTCTAAACTGTGGTCGAGGTTTGCTTATTTAAATACCTGTCTAGTTGTTTATCCCATGCTGCAGTTTATTACTCAGATTAGAGTTTTGATGTTTCCTCCCTTACTGAGTGTTCATTGTAATCAAGTCTGTTAATTTTTTTTTTTTTTTGGAAGAGAGTTTGATTTCATCAAAAGACAGGAAGTAGAAAGAAAGAAAATAGAAGATTTGGAAAAAGCACATCTTGTGGAGGTTCAGAGCCTACAAGTGCGGGTGAGTGACCATCTCAAAACCACTAATGCTGAGATGGTTTTACCCGATCCTTGGGGAAGAATGCTGGTTGAGTTTTCTGAAAAAGATTTCTCTCTCTCTCTCTGTCTCTTTCTTCCTTCCTTCCCTCCTTCCTTCCTCCCTCCCTCCCTCCCTCCCTCTCTCTCTCTCTCTCTCTCTCTTTCTTTGTCTGTCTTTCCAGATTAGAGATTTGGAAGCTGAGGTGTTCAGGCTACTGAAGCAAAATGGTACTCAGGTTAACAATAACAACAACATCTTTGAGCGACGGACCTCTCTCAGTGAAGTCTCCAAAGCAGATGCCATGGAGAACTTGGAAATCAAGCAGACCTCTTGCCAGGATGGCCTAACTCAAGGTGTGTTTAACCTAAACAACAAAATCACTTTTAGTGACTATATAATTTCGACTTTCAATCTTCTGTTGTCTAATTTAAAAGTTTACAAGTTGAACAGTGCTTTCTTACCATAGGAAATAAGTCATGAAAATAAGAGTCTACCATTTTAGATCTATCTCATTCAATATTAATCCTTTAATGTAAACAGCTTACAGAATATTAACTAAAGACAATAAAATGTTATTTTGAAACCGTCGTAAAATTGATACACAGATACTGCTTTAGAAATAATGACCATCCCATGTAGGATGAGCTCTACAACTTATATATTAACGAGTAGAGCTTAGCATATTCAATACTTATAATAAAGATCCTTTTCACAATGTCACCAGACTGCCTGCCTGCTCTACCACTTGGAATTTATTCACTTAAATGGTCGTGAGGATTAGAGTTAGAGCTCAGGGGTAAATTCTTGCCAAGAGAAGGCCCTAGTTCCAGTCCCAGTACTGCACAGACCTGCACAAACATTGTGGTGTATTCACCTTGGTGTTCTGTGTGTTCATGTCTTTCCTTGTTATTTACTTGGTATTTGAACCAAGACCGTAACCCTGGACTAGATCCACCATCTATAAACAAATAACTTATTTTCTCATGCTTCATATAAAGGCTGTGTGTATCTAGATACTATAATATCTATAGTACTTCCTATAAATTCGAAAGTGTATGAGAATTTATAAGGATAAATATGCAAGAGAATAGAAGACTTTGGGTTTTATTCTTTTAAATACACATCCATGCACACGTACACACACCCAGCTGTTCTTGGACAGTGAAAATAAAATAATAACATGAAGTGGGATTGTTAGGATCCAGCCCACAGATCTCAGGATGGAATTTGACATGTGGCAAAACTCTGCTTATAATGAGTTGTTTAGCTTTTTGAGGATTTTTTCATATAAAATGTTTCCTATGAGCTTTTTCTTGATAAGCAAGTGTTTATATCCTATTGTTAACTTTTAGAACTGACCTCTTAGCCATTAAAAATGAAAAATATTGGAAATGTTTATTTAAAATAAAAGTGATATCTAAGGATTTGAACGAATTTACTACATATATGTCTTTGTGATCGACTTTCCTAAGCATCGTCTTTCCACCTGTTCGATTTGCTTTTCCAGTGCTGTGGTGCTCAGATGAGCAGCTTAGCATCTTTGGGGCCCATGAGGCCAGGGGACTATCAGAGGTCAGTGGAAAGCTATATTAGAGTAGAGTAGGGAGGGAGAAGAAGAAGAGTAGGAAGTGAATCAGAAGGAAGGGGCAGAGAAGAGAGAGAGCGTGCACTCATGTCTTCGTACGGCCTCATGCTCTCCTGGGAAAGGGCTTCCCAACTGAGACTAGTTCTGTGACCGAATGATTACGTAACTGTGACTGAATGATTACGTAACTGTCAATTTTCACTCTTGTACATTTTTGAGGAATAAAAGAAAAACCTTTTCAAAACTTGTGCCAAAGGTACCGCATTTACAATTATATTTGAACTCCAACACAAGTATTTCGTTCAAATTTTGGCGAAGATTAGACATTCAAATTCACTACTTAAATATTTGAATACTTTCTTATCATAATTATAAAGTAAATGCAAAATTTTTTTGTAGCCAGGAGTTATAGCAAACCCTGTATCACTTATAGTTCATACCATTATGCTGGTCACACACTGTCTTTCACACATGCTGGGACAGGAGAAATGACATTTTCATACTACTGACAAATTTCCTGTGCGTTATTGCTTAGAGCTTAAGTAATACTGTTCTGTGTGAGAGTTTTCTACCTTGTATCTGAGGTCCCTGAAAGATAGGAATGTGTGTAGTTGCCATCCTGGTAAGTCAGATTAAAATCAGAGCAGAGAAAAGGTAGGTTTGAGAGTTCTTGTAAGTTGAAGTGTTGTAGACTTAGTTGGATTGAGTTTCCTGGAAGAGTCACCACACTGTCTAACATTTTCTTCCTGTGCTTCTAGATACATCAGGATCCATATAATGATACTTTTCAGATTCAAATATTTTGAAAGCTACTTTGTTAAATAAAGATTATGCATATCCCATGGAGATACTAAAAGATTAGGGCCGGTAGGTGGAAGTTACATAAGAAGGCAAATTATTACTTCTTTTCATGAGAGGTCAGGAATAAGTATAAAACCATTTAGGAAGTTATTTTGAACAATAAATACTCGCCCCTACGCACCCTGTTGGGGACACACTAACTTGCAAGGGAAAGGCTAAACAGAACTTAAAGCCCTATGTAAGCATCTTGAGATGAGCGAGGATCAAGGAGAGCCGCAGTGAACAAAATTCAGCTTTTTGCCTGGATTTTAGACCCTGTGTTCAACATAGGGCCTTGTAAAGCCACGCGAGGTAGTCCTGCAATAAAGTGGGCTTTGATGTCTGAGAAAAAGTGGACATCCCACTTTGTAACTGGAGTGCCTATCAGTGTTGAGGTCCCGCAGGAGCTGACTCACTTTGGGCTCTGTAAACCAAGTCAGGCCCCTGTGAAGGTTGGCAGCGCTGCCAGCTCTGCCCTCAGCTCCTTAGTCTGCAGACGCTGGTCAGACGCTGGTCAGGCAGGACTGCACATTTCCTCCCAAATGTGATCATGGAGAGGGATGCGAAGGATGTTATACTCAGTTCCTTCAGTTACTTCCACTTATAATATCAGCTTTCCTATCAACTAATTGTGGGAGTCCAGACAAGTTACTACATTTAATATGTCTGGCCTTAGATAAGTAGAATAACTTTAACCCTGGTGAAATGGATAGTGTGGCTGTAAGGATTAGGTAAAAACATATTAAGTACTTTGTGCTGTACCTGTTACAAAAGGAGAGCTTCATGCTACCGTCCCAGCAGCATCATGACAGTGATGGTCGCTGCACTGTTCTAGAGACCAGAAGACATCTTTCACTATTTTATTCAACTACAAAAGCTTTTGTGAATTTTCTATTTTCCTCCCTACTCTAATGATATATGGTAAGGACCTAAAAAGGCCAAGTACTGACAAGGTGTATGCTCTGACTAAATGGAGTGCTTTAATGCTGCCAGTGTTAGAGGGAAAAGATTCCAAGCCAGTGCCAAAATCAACATACTTTCTTTCTAAACACAAAACAAGAAAGTCTTGCTTTCCCCCGGAGCCTAAGAGCAGACATTGAGATCTGGCAGGAGGAGAAGCATTTGGGGAGCCAGATCAGAGCAGATGCCACAAGCTCCCTTAGCCCAGTGTCTGCGGAGCTGTGCTGTAGAATTTCTCCTAAAAAAATAAAATAGTAATCCAGTTGTAGCTCCGCTTTAAATACTTTAGTGTAGCTGTCTGTCATTGTGTGGGATCCTAAATGGCCACTTTCAGTTTGTCTCTTGCCACCTTACAGCCTTATAAATAAAGTAGTTGATGCTACCAAGCACACCCTTATCCAGGCAAGTGCCATGTGGTTAAGGCATGCATGTGGGTGTGGGTGGCGGCGGTGGTGATGGCTACCAAGCACACCCTTATCAAGGCAAGCGCCGTGTGGTTAAGGCATGCATGTGGGTGTGGGTGGCGGCGGTGGTGATGGTATCTTCTGTTATTGTTTCTGATTGATTTGGTTTGGTTTGGTTTGTAGAGAGGGTCTTGCTGAATTCTCAGGCTGACACTCATGATCCTGCTGCCTCAGCCTCCACAAGAGGTCCGTGTTTACTGTGAACTGTTATCATTAATACTGTTCTTATATAGGCTCGTTAGGGTACAGATTAAGAGATAAATGCTCTGTTCAGTAAGATAAATAGGAGTTTGGATTTAAACTGATAGTGTATAAAGATTACTATGGTGAACTACCTTATACCTCTGTCATCTCTTTACTTGTTACATTTATTATATAGTTTCTAGAGAGAGGATGACTGAGCTAAATGGCAAATGATGATAAAGCCTAAATAATACCTAATTGGATAAGTAAAAATGAATTTATGCTTGGTTCCATCATAATGAAATATTGAAGAAAAAGTATGTGAATTGTGAAAGCATCAAGAGATAAAAATAACCCGGAAGATTATACTGAAAGCCAACAGCAGCAGTCATGGAAGAAGACAATAGCATGATATGTTCAAAGTATTAAAAGGAAAGAACTATCAACATATTTATTTAACAAAAGTTAAAGTAAGCTGAAAAGTGAGAAAGTGATAAGCCAGGTGTGATGGCACACACCTGTAATCCCAGCACTTTGGAAGGCTGCAACAAGAGGGTCAAAAGTTTCAGCCTGTTGTGGAGAGCTTGACAACTTAGCAAGACCCTCTCTCAAAAAATGGGGCTGGGAATATTGCTCCATACAAAGGCCCAGTATTTCTTAAAAAAAAAAAAAAAAAGGAATATATTTCAGGCAAGCAAAAACTGACCATTTTCCACTAATAGTTCCTCAGAAAAACTTCTAAAAAATGCATTTCAGGGCCAGGGATTTAGCTCAGTGGTTCTAGCACCTGTCTTGGAAGCGCCAGGGCCCGGGTTTGATCCCCGGTAACCATATACCATACTGGGTGTGGAGACTCACGCCGGGCAGCAATCAATACCACATACCACAGTGCCGGGCGTGGTGGCTCACGCCTGTAATCCTAGCACTCGGGAGGCAGAGGCAGGAGGATTGCTGTGATGTGAGTTTGAGGCTAAAAAAAAAAAAATGCATTTCAGAAGGAAGAAAAAATGATCCTGAATTGATCTCAAGACTCAAACTATCAGATACCCTAAATGAAATAATAGCAAACTCAATCCAGAAATGTAATTTCAAAAATATAATTTATCGTGACTAACTTATGTTTATACAGAAACCACAAAATTGGTTTAACTTTAGAAAATATATTCTTATGGCTTACACATTGACTAGAAAAAAACATGTAAATGTCTCAATAAGAGAAGACAATAAAATTTAATACCCATTTCTAATAACAAGTTTTATCAGATTTTAAATATACAAAATATATGGCTTAACTTGATATAATGAGACTAACAAAAAATCTCTGACAAATTTCATATTCGTTGATAAAATTTTAAAACCAAAATTTCCTTTAAAGTGAAGAATGCTTTTAATATTTCACCACTAAATGTTCTGTTACTATTCTGTTCTATTCAGTGTTGTCCTAAATGTCCATATCCAGCACTACAAGATACGCAAAAAGATACAAAGGCTTAAGTGATGAAGGGAATGGAGAGGAGCAAAATTGTCAGTTAATCAAAATAGAAGCCTATTGATCATAAAAATTTATAAGAATTATGAAGAAGATGACTTTAAAATTCATTACCCATCACTTCCAACAAACAGAAAATATATATTTTGCAAGACATGTTATACAGTAGCAGATATGTTTAATAGCCAATGATTAATTTAGCAAAAAATATTTAAGACCCCTAAAAAGACATTTTAATAGATCTGTCTTAGGAAAAGAAAGAAAATCCTAATGTGGTAAGGATGCCTTAATCTAAGTCTCTGTTCCATAAAGTTTCAATCAGAATTGAAACAAAGTTTTACCTTCTTTAGGATTTGATGTGTTGTTTTTAAACTGTATTTAGATGAATGACCAGCCCAGAGTAGTAAAGATACCTCTAAGAAAGGCGAAAATGAGCAGTTTGTTTTTCCATGGGGCAGGAGCCCGTATGCAGCAAAAGGGATGGAGCAGCTGACAAGTGAACTGGTCCAATAAAATAGAAGGCTCAAAAGTCCATGGTGTGTGTGTGTGCATCGGGGTAAGAATATCAGATGACTGACTCCGCAGATGTGAGTGTATCTAACTCATGATGGTGGGGAAACTGGAGTACCCCACGTCATCATGAGACAAAGTCTCACCTAGGCAATATTTACAGCTTTCAGAAGAAAATGTACAATATTTATTTGATTTCTTGAAGAGAAACATTCTAAATCATAAGAAAAACTTGATAAATTTGACTACAGTAATAGTAAGAAATTTGATCATCAAAAGACAATGCTGTTCTTGGAAAGAGAAGCCTCAAGGTGCATCCATTTTAGTATAAGTGTCCTTATTTGTGTTGCATTATCACTGAATAATACTCCATTTTAGTAAAAACTCCATCTTCTTTATCCAGTCTCCAGGTTATGGGGACTTGAGCTGTTTCCGAGGTTTAGTTATTACAAACTGTGCTGCTATAAACATGGGTGCACATAGGACACTCTCACATGAGAGATGTGACATTCTTTGGTGAGCAGCTGTGTCAGTGACTCCTCACAGGCCCCGTCGACTGCATAGCACCATGTCTGGCTCATTTCCTGACCGTGTCCGAGAGCACAGGAAGTACTCAGTTTTAGCTCTGGAGCCCAGAATTTTAAAATAAGGTTAAGACATGATTGAAGCTGAAATTCATTAAATGGAAAGTCATTAAAAAGAAAGTGAGTGCACGCACCTCTTTATCAGTAGAGTCTCAACGAGAGCGTTAGACCCAGGGCAATGAGGCAATTACTCCAAGTTGTCATGTTGTTTAGTTCGAAACTGGAACAGAAGGAACTCTGGGATAGATTCGATCTCTTTAATATCATATGCACAGATACCATTTTTGTAAGCTTTTATAATTCTCAGTTTTTCCTGTATGGCTTATTTTGTGTTCTTTTTAATTCCCAATAAATGATTTTGACTGTGAAATACTAACAAATTTCACTAAAGGGTGAGCATCACTAGTAAATCACTCTGGAAAATTTTAATGAAGAAGGCAAATGAATGAGAAATCAATATTTATTGATTACCTTGTGGCATATCATTAAAGCCAATACTTTCCTTTTCCTCACTAAAAAACTTAAGGTTTTATTTTTGTCATCGAATAGTGTGCGAGGTTTGAGTCTGTCTCCATATAATTCATGCAGACTTGCTGTGCTGGAACCATGGGACAATGAAGGACAGCAGTTCAGCTGCAGAGCATGGCTGTCCTTGGCTCATGCTTTGTGCTGGATCTCTACAGCTCCCCAGAAGCCAGCAGACCCTCAAGTCCGTGCTGAGACACACATGAATGTCACACGGTAGTTCGTCTCATAGGGACACAGTCACTTTATCAGAGTTTTCACCTAGGAAGTCTCTGTTCATTCAGGAAAAACAAACTGTGTTTTTAGTTTCGAATTTTATTTGCCATTATTAGAATGGTAAGGTACCTCTGTGGTCTTCTGGAAGTAAAGATAACTTTAACCCAAATACAGCTAAATCCTTCCCAAAGGAAACTTCATCTAGAAGATGTATCTGAAGTACTTCTTAGGTTTAAGTGAAGATCTAGTTGATCATGAGTTCTAGTCATGTAGATTGCAAGATAGTCACCTGCATATACCAAGGTAAAAGGGACTGAAGGTATAAGCCGGAAAGTTGAAGCATCTATGAACAAGAAGAAGATGCCGCAGAGTATGGTTTTCAAGGTCTCGCTAAAGTTTCTAACAGCTAAGAGGGAAACATAACCAGTAAGAGAGACGGGAACATCTATAAGGTTAAATGTAAAGCAGAGAGAAATACCTATTTTTAGAGTTAAGACCAGAAAATTGTCCCATATCGTTCTGGAAAATGTCCCCACCACCTTGGTTCATAGTAATGCTGTCAATATCCTTAGAAGGTTATTGATTAACACCGGGAACTAACATCAAGTTATAGTTGAATTCTTTTAGGTGGACATGGAATAGTGTATGCTGCTTAGATCTAAGACCTAAGAAATAAGAACTTGCAAAAAAACTAAAGAACCATTAGAAGTTGGATGTAAGGACACAGGCTTGTCATCCTAGCATTCTTGGAAGCTGAGGCAGGAGGATTGCAAGTTCCAGCTCATCCTGAACAATTGAGTGTTATAAACAAATACTGTCTCAAAATTACATGAATGAATGAATAAGGATGGTCAGTGCAAAGGCCCCTGAGGGGCTGAGGCTCAGTCCTCAGTACTTTGGGGCAAAAAAAGATAATTACAGTGTATTCACACTGCAAACTCTCTTGCTTACAGGTTTTCTGATGATACTGGGGGACTTTAGAAGACCAAAAAAAGTCACTCTGGTCTGTTTTTTTATTTTAAATTGATGTTTTAGGTTTTCAAGTTACATTATCAAAACCTAGTTCATTGAACTTTTAAATGTAATTCACAAGCATGGTAAGAAATTTTTAAATTGTAGTTTCTATTTACAAACTTGACTAAACTCCCACAATCATTGAAATATGCTCTATAAATTTGTTATTTGATTTCATTTAAGTAATGTTATTGGCACACTAATGATCTCAGCTACTTAAGAAATTCATACTTCTATTCTGAGTGTACTTGTTTTGAAGTGCTGCATTCTCTCAGGTTTTCTAATACTATATATAAAGCCAAATCTTATGTATGTGAATGACCTAAGATCATAGTGATATGTACTTACCTTTAGGAAGACAATTCCCCTTTCAGGTTACTTGAATTAACTTCCTACTGGAGCCAGATCTGAATGGTTCCTGTACTGGTCAAGAAAACTGTTATATCATAGTGTGTCATTGTGGCATTATGTACCTAGCATGTTTGGGCTTACTGGTATCTAAAGGTTTGGACAGAGAAACTGATCATATTCTTACAGGCACCTTGGATGAAAACACAGACCCTAATGTATTGCAGCCGTGTCACAGGTACTCCAGTGTCTAGAAGAACCTCATATGTCCCCTTGGACCCAAACTCTGTGCTCTCACCATTCTACTCCAGAAATCTGCATTTCCCCACCAGTTTATCCTTTGAGAAGATTTTACATCTTTTCAACTCTTAGGCTGTGCAGATCTCTTTTCTGTCAGGTTTTAAAGATGGTTTAGGACTGAGGATTTAGCTCAGTGGTTCCAGTGCCTACCTTGCAAGCACAAGGTCTGAGTTTGATCCCCAGCAATCACATACAACAACAATGCTGGGCGTGGTGGCTCACACTTGTAATCCCAGCACTTGGGAGGCAGAGGAAGAGGAAGAGGCAGAGGCAGAGGCAGGAGGACTGCTGTGACTTGGAGGCTGAGCTCAGGGCCAGTCTGAACTCCAAAGCGAGACACTGTCTCAAAAAAAAAAAAAAATTATATTGAAAGAATTCTGAGATATTTAAATCTTTCTCTATCATCTAAATCTTATATTCTTCGTCATTCATATTCTCAGAATCAAGCAGTCTTTGAAGAGTTCTGAATTGTATTTGTTGGAATTTAAGATATCTCATATGGTTCTTCTGACTTCCCTTAATATTTTAGTATAGGAGAAATGTGACTCCCAAACTGTTAGATGTCAAATGTTCAGGGTTCCCCAGTGGAGTGGCCACTGAAGCCCTTTCTGGATAATTTATACATCAAAGTCACAGTTGGGTGTGATCTGAGTCAAACTACAATCTACCTATAGGATTATAGGTAAGAGTTGTTTAGCTCATATTGATCCAATAGGGAGACAGGTTACATGGAAAAAACAAAGGCCTTTTGGAGAAAGGGTGTATCTAGACACTTTGGTCACCACACACCTGGACTAATGATCCCTATGTGGACCTAAAGGTGGTACCAGTTACAAGATAATCTCAAATTACTGCTTTCCCCTCAGGGAGGCATGTAGGCCTGGCCATTGCATCTTTGTGTTGGGCCTGGCCTTCTTCACATGCGCCTCCAGCCAGTTTTGATGTCTTTATTTTTTCTATGGACTTCCTTGAGCTCTCAGTTCCTCTCTGACTATATGTGCATTTCCGCCTCACTTAGCTGCCTGTAATAACATTACTAGAGTTGCTCCTGAAACATGAACAGCATAATTTGGACCATGTGCAGGACTTTAGATTGATCCTAAGCTGAGGAAGTCAAAATTAGACACTGAGTGCATCAGGAAAGCACTCCACACAATAACCAAACAATGTGTCCAAGGCCATAGAAGTAGTTTTGATGTATTTATGAACAAAGACGCATAGAGTTCCTTCCCTGATTAGCAAATGAAATGCAGTTCATACAACAATAAACTTAAACCTAATTAAAATATTAAAAATAATAGTTAATGGTTTTGAAATTAAATCAGCTTCCTATAAAGTTGTGTAAGTTGTCCTCAAAGTACAAAATTGAATAGCATTGAAATAGCTATAAAGAACTCAATTATTAATAGAACTGAGAGGAAAATTTGCTCCTGAGTAACCAGAACGCATGGCTATGTCGCTTTGTCTCATTTATCACACGGTGGGTGAGTGTACATTTTCTTTACATAGTACTAACCCAGGAGTAACCAAAGCCAGGCATAAAGCCTGAGTCAGTAATAGAACAACCTCCTTCTGCAGGGACTTTGACAGAGTTCCACCAGCTCCTGTCATCATCTGGAAGTACCACATCCTCTAACAGCAAGGCCAGTCAGAATAGAATCCAGATGTCTTTGAAGGAAAGTGTACCAGACATGTGGAACATTTGCTCTTTTTTTAATTAATTCTGACTATATAATACATTAATATAAACAATTACCTGAAACAAAATACACTATACAGATAGTTTTAACATTACAAATAAGATTAAACAACCATTTGACCAACATCTTCTAATCTAACACTCTAGTAGGAAGTGTATCTTGCAGTTCTTCTATATAATTATATGCATTTATTTGCCATTAGAAAATCTTTTTAATATTACTTTCCAAATGTTTTAAATGAATGTATATATTGTTCTACAACTTGGCTCTACTCAGTGTCTTCCTGATCGCCTCATATCAATTTCTGAAGACATTTATTGAGTGCTTGTGTGGTAGCAGTCACTCTGGGGAGCACTTGTAGGTCTATCAGCATTTAATCTTCATAACAATGCTGTGAGTGCGTTGTCCGTATAGTCCCTGTTTTGCAGTTGAGGATCCTGAGGGACCTGTGAGAGGTTAGGTAAATTGGCAATTTCCCAGCAGAGTTGCTTGTTCTGGAGTCTATTGAAGCAAGACCAACTCCAGGCCTCCTCTCAGGCTGACTATTTTACACTGCCTCACTGGGATACATAAGCCGGCCTCGCAAGCACAGTATGTGTTAAACCAAATCCCAGTGGGTCCATTTTTTATGAACTTAGAGTGACTGAATTATATGCAGATTCTGTTGAAGCTTTTAAAGGGTCTGACTGCCTCATGCTCAGTCTTTCAGCTGACAGTTGCACAGAAAGCATGGCTATTTCTGAGGAGAATAAGGCACTTAAGAGTGGAGAGAACGTTGTTTTGCAGCTCCATCCCCTTCTTCCCCTGCAGCCTGTATCAGATCCTCAGGCAGCATTCCATTTACGTCAAAATAACGTCAGTCCGTGAAAAAACCTGACTGACTCACCGCGTTAGTGTAGCGAACCAGTCACTGTGTAATATGATATATCACATCCAAATTTCATCAAGCATTTTTCATAACAGCTGCTAAGATCATAATCGAATCGATTGAATTCTTTCAAAGGCTCCAATTTGAAGCTATATCAAAACTAGTCTTAAAATGCAAGTGCGATCAGTCCCACCCACTCAAGACAGCTGTTAAGAGCTCCTGGATTTCTCCTCTGAAAGCATCTGTCAGTATTCCTGATCAATTTACATCTGTTCCTCTTTGTGTTCCTGGCTACATTAGAGTCAGAGGGAGGCTATTTCATGGACTAGGGAGTCTGAAAGAAGGAAAAAGAATAAATAGCAAGCAGAGGGTGGAAGGAAATTTCCCTGTGGCCCCTAAGGACTACAGAACAAGGTAGACTGGAGGGAAGAGGGAGAGGAGGAACCGAGGTGTTGGTCTTAGGGAAGCAGAATTGTATTTTTAAGGTCTTTGCACGGATGAACGAGGGCAGGGGAGCAAGGCCACCTAAGCCTGTTTGTCCAGCCACATAGAACTGGGAAGCATTGAGCCAGCAGCTGGATTTCTCCTCTTATGCTGCCAACCCCAAGAGGGACAGCTTCTGTGTGTGAGAGAGAGATAGTGGTATTCCCTGGATATATGCAAAGCCAACGGAAACCCCCAAATGTCTTCTCCTAATTAATGCTCTATACTTTATGTGTTTACACAGTTAGCCCCTAATTAGTGTTTTTGTCTAGAAAATAAAGTCAAGAAGAGGTTTCAAGGAAGGAAGAAAGTCACTTGTTTTTACTCCAGCCGTGAGCATGACTTTGTAACATCCTGGGCCTCTTGGCCTGAGCTCTACCCAGTGTCTCCCACATATTAACTGTGGGGTATAAATTCATACCATTGAGAGGCCTTCTTTGAGACTCAGTTCCTTTTATGAGGAATAAAGTTGGACCAGAATACCTGGGTTCTTGTGCCTTGCAATATAATTCTTACAGTGCACAGTGGAAGAGATTAAGTAGTGCTCAAGCACATTACCCTTGTAGCTCTCCAGCAGCTTAAGTCCTGTGCACATTTCCCTCCTGTCTGCACATCCTGTCTAATCCTCCTAAAGATGCACTTTTGGTCTCTTGGCTTTTCTAGTGCTTCTTTGAGCTCACCTCCTTGATTCAAGCTGTGCTTTGAGCTTGAGTCTTTTGTTTCTGTCTTACCATTGTTTCTATCTTACCGTCAACCACCTCAATTAATTTGAGAAGGAAATGAAGTTTGAGAGAAGAATATGAAATAGATTTTCCTTTGCCAAGTTGCCCTTTACCTTGTGCCAATGTCCTGTGACTCCTGCTTCACTCTGTGGTTAGCGGAACTCTATATTCTTACCTAAGATATTTTCTAACTAGTTTGTCGCCACATCTCTGGCCCAGCCTGTCCCATCTTTTCCTTTGCACTCAAATCCCAAACTGATCCTGTCTCAAGAATCCTCCCCTCCCAGCCAGCAGAATCTCACTGAGTTCCCCAGTTTTATTTAAGGACATAAACACATCGCCACCACCACCACCACCACCCCACAGGACTGTGGTTACTTTTCACGTTCCTGTTAACTCATGATCTTTCCACTGTTTGTGGAAATGACAGGGAAGAGCTCACTCTGGGCCAAGTGATCAGTCGCTCCCTCCCCACTGTCTCCAGGGATGTACCCTGTGATTTCGCCATGTCTTTTCTCTCTGTGTAGAGTTGGGCAGACATTTCCCTCACCTGGGGCAGGTGACAAAGGCAGTACAACATTCTTCCTCGGATATGGGCTGCTTTTTGTTGGAGGTGATGATGTGAGGAGGATCCCTACACATGGAGACTGTGCCAGAAATCTGCCCTCTGCGCACCAGTTTTGTCCCATCGCTGTGGTGATAGCTGCACCCCTGGAGACCATCTTCCCCTTTTCAACAATCCAGATACTTGGCTTGATCTGCATATAATCTTAGATGAATTTTTGGGTTCAGGGTGTGAGCGCCTCTCCCTGCTTCTGAGTGCCTGTGTCTTGGGCAAGTCTTCCCTGATGCAGCTTCTCCTGTATAGTCAGCCGTGTTGGGTCCCCTTGCTGTGTCCTTGACAGTATTCCTTCCAGCTTCTTCCTAATTTAAATGCTGTGGAAGTGAAAATTTCTCGGCACAATTTCTTTTGGTTCTTTTCAAAAACAGATTTTTTTTTCCAGGATGGAATATAAATTATTGGTTTGTAGCCCATAATCACTGCTGTAAAGGCTCTTGTATTGGCTTTGAGACCCTCAGAAATTGTTAATTACATGCAGTATATTGTTGGCCACTCGGGTAATGGTTGGAAAGCCCTACTTTTCAGAGTTCGGATAACTAGATCTTTAATAGACGTAATTTCAGGTGTGCACTTGAGCAGTTTGTGCCATCTGGGGATGTTAAAGCACGTGTATCATATTGCTATTTGGGACTGATTCTCTGATGTCCACACCAAGAACATTTCTAACAGTAATGGATCCAGGAGTCAGAGTAAATTCTCTGTACCCTGAAGCCCTGTATATAAAGTCATTCTCACTCGCCCAGCCCCCGACTTGTTCAGTTCTCAGAAATGGAGTAGCTACTGCAGCCTTAGATATGGGCTGCGTTTTGTTGGGTCCTCAAGGGCCAGGATTCTACTGCGAAAGGAATTGCGTTGACAAAATGAGGAAGAGCATCTTCCGTGGGTCATTTTGGAACTGAGTTACCAAGGTTGCTACCAACTCAGCCGCACATGAAATTATCTGAAGAGCAATTTGTTGTGTAAATTTCAAAATGTCTTCCCTTTTTTTATGTTCTCCAATAACATATGAAAGATTAATGATAATATTCATATATAACCTGCTAGCGATATGAATTTTAGACTAGTCAAATCATGAATAATTTTATAACCTAAAACACTGAACTGTAATGGCATTAAAATCTGATAATAATACCTTGCTCAACATTAGCCAGACTGGGGTGGATTGCCAGTTACCTGGGGGTCAAGACGTCAGAATAATCATAACAGCCCCTCAGCCAGCTGTGGAAATGAGGGCCAGCTGCTGGAGTTTTCTGAGCTTTGGGAGGGAAAAAAACATCCTGCGGTGTTTCCCGGGGTTTACGTTGAAGGACAAATGAGGTGGGGGGTGTAATGGTGCCTCATGTTGTAGAGCGTGTGGTCCAGACACAACAGCAAACGTGCGGAGCGAGCATGTGCTGCAGCCTTTCTAATGACGTTACTACTCTCATCTACATGGCATCCTGCACTTCATATGTAAACAGAGCTTGCAAGGTTGACTTTCTACCCCAGTTATCACAACTAATGAACTCATAATGGGCAGCTGCAAATATAGATTTTGTTAGGAAGAAATTAAAATGATCCAGGAGATTATTTTTCTTCCACTAACATATAAAAAAGAAACAAATTAAAAAATATCTAGTTGTTCTTTATATGTTTTTGGGTGGTCTGAGTTTTCTGAACATTCATAGTTCATTAAAATATAGGAAGTGAAAACTCAAAACTTTCTGTAAATATTGTTATTCAATGGCTGTATCTCCTGGGATAGTTTATTTCTTAGCAACTTTGGACAAGTACTTCATTTCATAAATAAGAGGCACAGCTTGAGATGCATCCATGTTTTATAGCATATGCACATATTTAGAATAATGTTACAAAAAGAAGTTGCCTGAGCAATTGATAGTGTAAGAAACTGATTCAATTCATACCAGTACATACTAACTTTCTGAAACTTCATTATTTATTTCTTTTGAATAATTTAAACTCAGAGATACTTACTAATTTCTGAAACATGGCTTCATTTAATGCCTGCCAGTGTGAAAAGATAACCAGACTTGTTTTTCCCAGGGCAGAGGCTTGCATGTGAGGCCTTGTTGCGGGGCCAGCACTGCAGTACTGGTCTCCGTCTCCCACGTGGCCTCGAACTGCTTTGTTTCTAAGGTGTGATCACATATGCAAAAAATGTCAGCAGAGCATACTTTTCCCATACTTCTGTGTAAACTTTCCTCATCCATCTTCTTTCAAATGACCCAAGATCTCCCCAGGTTGGTACCTCTTCCCTCATAGCTGTGGTCATCGAACACCCCAATATACATACACATAAGCAAATGAAATACTGTTGTGGCAGAGTGAAACAGCTCAGTCATATAGCTGAGTGCAACAGCTCAGGTGCCACAGCTCAGCAACTTGAAGACTTGAGAATCCGAAAGTTCCTGGAAGAGATGGAGAAAAACTTAATAGCCACCTGGCTCAGATGAGTTTGCCTACTCTGAATTTTGAGCACTGAGGATGAGTGGGGTAGTTGAGCATGCTCACAAAAATGGGAGGATCAAGTTAGCACGATATTTTGATACATTGGTCAGGAACACTGTGTAGCATAAATGATTACATTTCTGGAACAGAACATTTTGTAGGAAAAAAAACAAGTCAGAGCCTTCCCTTATTGTGTTTTATTGCGTTATTACTTTTTATAATTACTCCATAGAAAGATTTTATGTTCCTTTGTTGTTCCCTTGGTCACCTTTAATATTAGTTTCTTTCATTAGACCTTGTACATTGCTCTAAGTTCCACTGATTTCTCTCTTGGCTGTGGTATATCAGGCTATAACAATTATCATCTATTTCCTGGTGTTAATGGTAAACTTGAGATTTTGTTATCAATGTTCTTGGTCCCTTTCTTAACTCTCTCCAGAAGTTTCTCTCGCTGATTATTTTGATGATTAATTTTTATGTTTTTATCTCAGACTTGAATGAGGCTGTGCCAGAGACAGAGCGCCTGGATTCCAAAGCTCTGAAAACTCGTGCTCAGCTCTCTGTGAAGAACAGGCGCCAGAGGCCTACCAGGACAAGACTCTATGACAGTGTCAGCTCCACAGATGGGGAGGACAGTCTAGAGCGAAAGGTGAGAAGCCTTGACCATTTTCAAACTTGTATGGGCCTGTGTAATTTTTCCTATAGCTCAATGAAAATAATGATTATTTTGCAACCAAAGTCTGTTCCCTAGTTGGGAACAATTACAGTAATTCACGTCTTTGTCTCCTGAGTTCTTGTACAACTTGATATATTGTTGTAATTCAAATTCTCTTTTCTACCCATTCAGCATGATAGCCAGGAGCATTTTCCATATTGTCATATTTCATGATGGTACTTCTGATATTTAGCTGTTGGTTTTTATCTAGTGAGAAATAATGAATGTGCAAGTAATTGTTTCTGTATGTCTTGGGTGTCTGTGTTAGCTATAATATTAATATAGGGAATTGTTATGAACTATGCATTCTGCTTGGCAAATGACAAAGAAAAATCCCTTCTCATGGGGATTCACCAAAAAGCAATTATTTTTATTTCAGTGTAAGCATCACATAGAACTGGCATAACCTCCTTTATAATCTCTTATACCAACAGCCTTCAGACAGTCTCTGTAACCACATGCATGTTAGCAAATCATTCCCACCCAAGGGTCTGACAAGTTCTCCAGAATCAGACTCTGGTGTTGTGCCCCTTGCCCCGGTGGCTAGCCACACGTCCTTCTCAACTGGCCACATAGCTGAGTGCCAAGGACAACTGCACCCAGAAGGGGAGCTTTTCTCCTCTGTCCGGGAAAGCACGTCTCTCTCCTCACCTTCGAACTGTGAGCATGATACAGAAGACTCTCCTTGCCTCCATGAGGCCACCACCAAGAAAACACTACAAGAAAAAGGTATTGGTAATGTTTTGTTGTTCTACTTTTCCATTGTTTAAATAAATAGCTTTTTCTTGTCATAAGTCCTTTGCTTTCCTTTATCGTATGGGATGAGCAAAAACCCTTACTCCCCACGTATTTTGTTTCATTTCGATCAACTGTTTCTGTCTCTTTAGCATTTCACATATTTAACTGTTGAAGGAAGTTATTTTGATGACCTTCTAAAGATTTTATAGAACAGCAGCTCAGAGTTTCAGCCAACATGTATATTGTAATCTGGGGAAAAAATAATGTGAAGCTCAAAATTATGAAGGTCATTATCAATTAATTTTTATTTAGAGTAAATTTTCACAATGGTGATTTATATTACGAAGTATACAGGAGAACAGCTGTCACAAAGTTAGTTGATTCAGCTTTAAATAAGCCCCTAGAATTATACTAGAATTTTATAACAAGGTTGATAGACTTTTGAATTGTGTTTTTGAATTTACAGAAGAAATAAATTTGGGTTTCATCCAGTTAATACAGAGAGCTATGAAACACAATTCCCTTCTCTTGCTTCTCTATCTGATGTTTCTTTTAATGTAACCACACATATAACCTTTTCCATCTGCATGACATATATACATACACACAGCACTTTTTAATACATGTCTTTTGTTTTTGTGCACTTGTTGTTTTTTTTTTTTTTAGTAAGTGGAATTCTAATATTCCTCTGTCACTTTGTTTTAGACATAATATTGATGGACATCCTTCTGTGGTAATGTAACATAAACAAATTTAAATGACAGTAAGTCTTCATAGATGTACATATCTAAGGGAAAACTGTACATGTCTGATAAGAGCAATATACAAGAATATTTATAGCAACCTTGTATAATAGCAAAGCTAGAAGAATGAATAAATGATAGTACATTCTTACAGTGAGTCCCTGCAGCAAGAATCATGAAGAAAGTAATAAACTATACTGAAATATGATCATGTATATACGTAAATATATATCATGTGTGTATATATATTATGTATATATATTATGTGTGTACATATATTATGTGTACATATATACACACAATAGAACACAACATTCAGAGGATAAAGTAAATTATAGCAGGATGCATATAACTGTATTTCTGTTAACCTGGGAAGTTATTTAGAGACACAGACAAGAGTTCAAGGTCACAAGTGGGAATGACACAGTGAGCTACCCGGAGGGGGCAGCAGGGAGAGAGGAAGGGGGGGTGCTCTGAAAGTCTCATTCTTGTAAACTGTAGTGCAGGGTAGGATAGCAAATGAGCATTTATTTTGTTTTTTTGTCTGTTTCTTGTTTATACCTGTTTTAAAAATGATCTCAATTCCAGTAGTCAGTAAACATACAGAAGAGTCCATATACAAGATTAATAGCTAGGCTTTAGACTACAAGTAGCTCCAAAGAATTTATTCTTTTGTAAAAATGAAAATTTAGGTTAAGAAAATAAACCATCTATTCCTTAAAAAGAAAATTCACATTATTTATAATATATACTATATATATTATACACACATATACATATGTGTACATGTATATACACATATACATATGTGTACATGTATACATACATACGCATACATGTATACATACATATACACATTTATAATATATACTATATATTATAGTCACACACTATATACACACACATATATACACATATATACACACATATATATACATATATACATATGTGTGTGTGTGTGTATATATATATATATATATATATATATATGGATGGTCAATCTTTCCAATAATGGCAAATGTGACATTTAAATAGATAGCCGATTGGCAAATCTGGAAGATTGCCAAGATGTTCAGACCGGAATTTGAAGAACTCTGTGTTCTGGTGCCAGCAGTAGTGTAGGGCACATTCATACGCTACTGCAGGTGTGGTGCATCTCTGCATATTTTTAAACTCCACACTAAATTTTCTCTACAAGGTGAGGAATTGTAATCTTTCCTCTAGTACCTTATAAACATAAAAATGCCACCAGCTCTGGGGTTCACCTTGTTCCTTCTCTTGTGGTCAGCTGCAGAGTGTTGTTCCAGATCTTTTCTCATTGGCTTTCTTCCCTAAGCTTGTCATCTACAATGGTTCTTTTCCACACACTGGGCCAAAGCACAGTTCTTCTGAGGCACTTAACGGGCAGAGAATGCCAGTAGATGCTAGAAAACTGATGCCAGCCCTGTTCATTCAGCAGAAGTACTTGTCACATTGGTGAGTAGCATGTCATTGATACTGGCTGACCTTCAAAAGGATCAATGGCTTCAAAGACTTTTCTTCACCTAAAATGTGGGCACAGTAGCGGTTTGATAGTGATAAACTTGTTGCAAGCCCTCTAACTTCACTTCCAAAAATAAATGTGTACACTCAGAGCAGCATAACTGGATCACAGCTGCTTGAAGCCATTCGTTTCTGCAGAGTAGAGAGGCTACAACCGAAGCAAGCAGATAGGTTCCGTCTACAGCTCCAGAATGAAATATTTAGGACGTAATACTGTGCAGGAAACCACAAGGTTGTTTCAAACAGAGAAATAAAAAACAAGACTAGATGTGAGAAGCTGAGATCATGCAGACTGATAAGCTCCAAAGAGGGAGAACAGTGGGAGAGAGTGACAGAAGAACTCTTGGAGCTTTGGGAGAAAGGAAATCAGAACATGCACGGGGCCTCAAGCTTCCGAGGACACCGCTTGCCACTGACAGACAGCCGCCAGCTAGAAACGTGGTAGGGAAGACACCCAGAAGAGGGCACCCACCAGCTTGGGGGAGAAGCCAGCAGGGCCCGAGTCTGGAAGCCCCCACTGCACAAGGGCAGTTACGTGTCTTGACGGTCAGATACGGAGGATGCGAGACAGGAAAGAACCAGAGGGTTTGCCTACTAGGAGGTCACTTGTTACCTTCAAAAATAAAAGGCAGGCGCCAGGGTTGCAGCTCAGTGGCGCAAGGTTCTGAGTTCAGTGCCTGGTACCAAGGAAATAATAAATAAATAGGTAAAAGTCAACTTACCAAAGCCTGAAGCCGACACAATCTTTGTTAGGCCTTTTCAAAGCCGGTTCTATTCCCCAGTACCTCAACAGGAAGTGGAGGGAGAGCATAGTAGAAAACTTCATAAAAACAAAATATGGTATTTCTTTCTTTTTTTCCTGAAATCATACCAATCCAACATTGGTGTTTATAAGGACTAGAAATTCTAATGTGCACCAAAGTTGGATTTTATTGGTTTAAAATGGGAAGGGGAAGGCCACACATTTATCTCGGTGGTTTCAGTGCCTGCCTTACAAATGCAAGGTCCCAAGTTCGATCCCCAGTAGCCCCTCACAAAAAGTAATAATAATAATAATTTGCTAGGGATTTAGCTCAAATGGTACACACCTGCCTTGGAAGCTCATGGGCCAGGGTTCGATCTCTGGTACCACAAAACAACAAAAACTAAAATAAATAAAATGGGAAAGAATATTATGTGTCTGCTCTATGCAAACATTCACTTCAGTGTTTCTCGGAACACACTTTGGCAGATGCGTGAGGCCGCCGAGCAGCAGGCTCTGGGGTGACATGCACAGACCCCACCCCGAGCAGGTCATGGCTTCGTGTGCACTCCGTGTGCACTGTCGCAGCTGGCCCTCCCCACTGCCCCTGCAGCAGCTCCTGCTCCTGGTGTGCAGAGCATCCTTAGGGAGCCTGTCTGCTTTTCATTTTGAACAGTCCTGGCTGTTAAGAATTGTGTAAGATTGATCTGGAAGAATTCAGCTTCTGAAAGAAAATAGAAATCCTGTCTTTATTTTGTAAGAAATGTCCATTAGCAGAATCACTGTGGCAGGAAGCATCTGTTCCTGGGTTGTGGATTTCCCTGTGTGTGGCCCATCTGTGGCCGTTCAGCTCAGTCATTCAAAGGGGAATGATACAAATGCCCATAATAAATATTTGAAGCTAGAGTGGATCTTGACACAGCTATATTTCTGACTCTTGTATTTCATAATGCGCATTTCAAGAAATGGATCGTGATAATCTGAATATGATTAAAAATATGAAAAGCTCTTTGCTAAAAGTCCTTGGAATATTTGTCATGTCCTTTGCTGCCAAAGAGGTTTAAAGCCAGGCTCCTAAGAAAACTGGGTGTGCATTTCATGTTTTTAAAAGAGTGTGTGTTTGCATGTTTAGAAATTTCTCCGGAAGTAAACAATCTTAAGCAAAATTTGTGCGCAGTATTAAATGAGCACCACCTTAGGCAGATTGATTTTTCTGCATTCTGTGCCAGAGTTCCTAGAAATTTAACAAGATAAAGACAGATGAGTGCCAACCATTAGAAAGAAATCCTCACACACCCAACACCACAGCAAGTTTAAAATACCATTTGCTTATCATCTCGGGTAGTTGGACATGTTGAAACATGACAGCCAGCACCGCTCTTTGCTCTTGGTTGAACAGTTTAATGCAGAGCTGCGGAATTATCTACCTTGTCAGGGACGGGATAATTACCACCAGCGGGACCTGGTTCCCACATGTGCCACTGAAGTCCATTCACAACTGATTCTTCTGATGGACTTTGGCATTGTTTTGTGTGTCCCCATCTCTGGCAGCTGCTACCTTTAAAGTGCCAGCATTACTCAAAGCAGCCGCTCCAGGCACTGAGGAGATTTTGGCAACCTAGACATCATGGGAGGCCAGCCAAGTTGTGTTCTCACTTAGCTACAAAGAAGGCCCGGCTAAAAATATGAATGTTTTGTAGCTGAGCTCATCTTAAGAAGTTTCTCCTCATTCCCTCTGCCCTCCCCTGTCCCAGGATTGGCCACAGGCCATTAGGGCATAAGCAAGAGAGATCAAAAAAGAAAACTTAGTTCATTTTCTAATTCAATTCTCCCAGACTTTCCAGAATCACAGTGAGAATGGGCTGTATTCCTTCAGAAGGTACAAAAGCCCAGAAGTAGGAAGAGTACAGAACACAGAGTCCAGGGTTCAAAGTCAAGACACGGGGCCAGAAAAGGGAAAAGAGGAAACTTGTCTTGGTCCCTGCATTGAAGCAGAGGCTGATGTGATAATATTTACTCTCTCGTATCTCAGTCATTCTAATGTGCTGAAGGCTAACACACCATGATACTGGTCCTCTGTCCTGCAGCACCTGCCTGCTTAAGGAACTGTTTCTCAACATAACTGTCTTCTTAAACGATCATTCATTATTTTTCCTTTACATTTATGAATTTAAGCAAACCCCTAATATGCGCTGACGTTAGATTCATGACTTCCATCATAGGGGCCCAAGACATTTCTTGTCTTGGTGGGGAAGAGGAAATAGAAAGAATTAATATGCATTACAGACAAGTATCAACCCTACATGATAAATGTAAATCTCATGGAGAGCAAACTATGTACTAATAAAAAATTTTAAAAATTAAATAACAAAATAGTAATTGGTCTTTCTTATATATACCTATATCCTAGATGATGACAGATGTCCTAAATCACCAGGGGCATCTAGCTCATGGGTACAAGAAGGAAAAATTAAGCGGAAGTTTGTGGATTTAGGGTAAGTACTTTGCGATGTCAAAAGCAAGCTGTCCAAGTGGAGAACTAGAGGAGGAAAGTTTGACTTCCGCTTTCTGATTGTGTGCTGCCATTACAGGGGACCTTTGCGAAGGAGTTCCAACAAGGGAAAGAAATGGAAGGAAAAAGAAGCCAATAGGTTTTCTGCAGGTAGCAGGTATGGGTGGGTGATTAAGAGCATACATTTATTTTTATGCCGTAATGTTCTGGCTGCTTTTCATTGCTAACAAAAACCAGTGGTTGGTATTTCTACACTGAAATAATATTTCTAGAGTTAAGATTTAAAAAAAGTTGTACTATCAGGTTAAATAGTATTGGTCTTACCTTAGTTACAATCTACATCTGGCCTTGGGCCTTGACCCTTAACTACAGAATGAGAGACTCATGAACAAATTCAGTCGAAGTTTAACTAGTTACAATATATGTGGCACTTTAGATATAATTTTAGATTTTTGCCTGGCTACCCACAATACTAATACCTTTTTATTAAATCTGAAAGGTTAATTTCGCACTTATGTATGCTGGAATTCAGAACTATCTTTTTCACATTCGTGTAAGGATGACTACCATCTCTTAATGGACAATTTGGCTTTTTAAAAAAACTTTATTGGTTTTTTTTTTTTTTTAAACAGATGATCACTCTGTAGTTCAGCGAGCAGGCTTGCCTTGAAATCACAAGGCAGCCCAGGTCAGGTTTGAAACTGTGGTGACTCTGCTGCCTCACCACCCCAAGTTCTGGGATTATCAACCATGCTTACTTTTCAGTAAAGACTTTTTATAGAGGAACTTGGTACAGCACATTGTCAGGTTTTCCCAATTTTGTTCTGAGGTTATGTAGTTTTAAAGTGTACAGCGCTGCAATCCAAGTCTGGATTAGAATCACAGGCCTTGCACTTAGCCTTTATATCTTGGGCCCCAAACTGCAGTCTTCTCATATGATTGATGGCAAGACAATATCTACTTTATGGGGTCGTGTAAGAATTTGAAATGGTGCTTCACACATAGGAGGTGTTAACAATAATAAAATAGCAATTTGTTGATATTATTTGCACCTTTCAAAGTGGTTCCATATTTATCATTTCGTCTGACCCTCAGATAGTAGTGCTGTACTCGTTGATAAAGCACTACTTCCAAAGATCTCCACAGAAGGCAGGGAGGGCCAAGCCAGAGTCCTCACTTCCATCTGCATGTCTCCTTAGCACAACACACCACCCTAGTATTTACGTTTCTAATGATGCTTTGATCTCTTCAGAAAATTTGAAGATTAAGGGCCAGGGATTTAGCTCAAGTGGTACCGCACCTACCTTAGA
This sequence comes from Petromus typicus, assembly GCA_004026965.1. Taxonomy (NCBI): domain Eukaryota; kingdom Metazoa; phylum Chordata; class Mammalia; order Rodentia; family Petromuridae; genus Petromus; species Petromus typicus. The sequence continues at coordinate 98,422 of PVIR01000431.1, forward strand.
AAATTTGGAGATTAATAACACACACTAAGGAAGAAACAGACAAATACTAAAAAGGCTATAACAGCATTTCAAGAACATTTAACCACATCAGAGGTCATTCCGTCTTGTTTTCTGTTTTCTTTCTTCCTTTCCTTCCTTCCTCTTCCTTTTTGCTCTCCTTTCTTTTTCCCACCTTCCTTTCTTTTTTATTTTTGTCTTTCCTTTGACCTCCTATTCTTCCTCTTCCTTCTTCTGTCTCTGTTCCTTTCTCCCCTCTCTCTACTTTCTGTCTTCATTCTCTCTGCTCTGACAGATGCCTTACTGAGAAATGGTACCTTCTTGGTATTACAGGAGAGTATAGCAGGGCGGAGTAGTCCCCGGCCCACCATTTTGCTGGACCGGTATCCTTTCTGCTGCACAGAGGGGAAAGGTTACAAAGCCCTCGTTCTGCTGAGGACCACAGGCTAAGAACCCTAAAGTAAATCAGACGTGCACCTCCAGAGCACTCGATTTTATGTGACTGGGAAGCAATATAAAACTCTGCTTTATAGTTTAACGCTATAAACTGTCAAACAACTGCTGTAATCATTTAAGGAAGAGAACAGCAGATGGACAAGGGCTGAGAAACTGAAACGGGCCCTCCCTTTGGTCTCTGGGCATTAGACTGATCATTGCCTTAACTTTGAGGTTCCATCTAGAGTGGCTGAATACAGTGTTGCAGCATTCCAGGGGCAGGAGAGACCAAGTGGGAGTCAGAAAGATTTATTTACGGTGTTCACACCAGCTCCGGGGACTCCTTTTCTAAAATGGCTGAGCGTTGAATAGAGAAGTTCCGCATTTTGTCGAAAGGAGTGGTTTTTGTAGTAACATTGCAAGTGAGTTTACCGGAACACGACAAGGGCGGACAGTTTTATAACTGTGCCTTGAAAGAAGACAGTGTCTTCTAAATCATACGAGAACAGTGTCATAAACTTTGTTTACAGGACATAGTTGTTAATTTTATCTGTACCAGAAGAAGGAGTTAGTTAAAGAAGCTACTGGGGGAAATGGGGTATGCAGCGGTAGGGAGAAACCGCCCAAGGCTGAGAAGGATTTTTCTGTAAGTCCTGCTTAAACAATATGTAGCAGGCCGAAAGTATATGACTGACTCTGGGTAAAAATCAGCTGGGTGCTGGGTAATGACCAGCAGACTTGTTAGCACAGTAGATACTGGCTTCTGAGCCACAGTCAGGCTTCTAGTTTGCTTTCCTGGCCTGGTGTATCTTTGAAAAAATTCATTCTAGGCCCTGCCCTGCTCCATTAGTATCAGATAATTCAACATACACTGATGCTAGAAATCACTTCCAATTAGACTCATGATATTATAATATTTGTAATTACAGTGGAATTTTGACAGGATGGAAAGTGATTCATATAGTTGAAACAGGTAAAGAAAAAAAAGATGGATTTTCTCTATTTCAAAAATTTGCTGAGCTGTGTCAGTCTTTGAGTAACTCTGATCAAATCTAATGATGATCTCTATCCATATGGATTGATAGTGGGCCCAGAACCCCATAAAATAGATTCCCAGAAGAATAGGAGCCTAATGCCATTGAACTGGTTTTGCAGAGCCCCTGCAGTAGGGAGTCTGAATACGCGGGAGTGTCACAGAGGCTGGGCATCCATGGGTCCAAGCCCTACGTCTAGGGACAGAGGTGCAAGTCCATGTGGATTCTTAATTTGAATATTTTCCTGGCAGAAAAAATGTATAGAAGAGTTTAATTACATACGGCCTTGAGATTTTTTTCAAATGTTGCCTCACCAGGAATTGGACTACCAAACGTCCTTTCCAAGGAAGGTTAGAGAATGATAGTTAGGGAACAACACTGTAATTCCCTGCCGATTTTTTTTAAAGGTGGTGTTGGTGATTTTAATGGCATTGCTTCAGAAGTCATTCACTTAGGAAGAGGATAAGTGTGTCATCTTTTTACTAATTTTGTCTTTTTTATAAACTGTAAATAGCAGCCAGGTGTTTAAGGACTGCTGTACCTTTTGGAATTATGAACAGGAGTATTTGTAAAAATGTCCAGTCATCAGATCCACTTTTTCTTCAGATTATGCCAAATGAATGTAGGACCTCAGAAACCATTTCTTTTGTTTGTTTGTCTGTTTTGATTTTCTACGTAGTTAGGGAATTCTGAACATTTTCAGTGAAATTTGAGATCTAAGCGAAAAGGCGGAGCTTTGAAGTTGATTATGACCAGAGTGAGGGAGAATTCCAGAGAGATCCACCTCCCAAAGGCATGTGGTTACATTTGGCCAGGACAAGGGAGATGCGGCCTCCTGATCCAGTTACTGTGTCCTCAGAAGCATTTATTTCTGGGCTGGACCACAAGAACCCCAAGTTCTCTAGAGATTGAACTTGTGGCTTTTAAGAAATAAAATTCTCCCCTTCTGAGGGAGCAGGTGTGGAGGACACCTGTCCTTTATCACCACCCAGGTCTGTGTTTCTGGGCCTCTCACCTGTAGCTGCAGCCCAAGGTTAGGAGGATGCTTGATTCACATGGAAACAGAACACTGGGGCAGGAAAAAACCTGTGCAGTGGTTTCCTGTGAGTAATGGAATCTTCTCCCTATCAGAAAAAAAATCATGTTTGCAGTCAGGATAATGTTAAAAAATAAAATACAAAATGTTTTTAATTTAAAAGCTTAGACTCATGTGAAAATACAGATGCCAGGTCAAGTACTCCACACTCCTCCCCCGGGTTCCTGCTGACTAAGTCCGAACACCCAGCAGTGTTCGCACACAGGTACCAGATGGTTCCCATCAGGCTTTGCGGGAAGGACTGCACTAGGTTGGTGGCGGAGTAACGGAAGGTGATTCCTGCCCACACCAGTCTGCTCTGTTCCCGCCTTCTCTGGAGTTCAGTTACCTCACCAGTCTCCCTATCTAGAGACACTAAGCAGAACAAAGGAGACATTTGTCTTTTAAGTTTGCCCTTTAGGATGAAATTGAATTGCCATGTCTCTCTGAGCTTTCTCTGTTATCCTGGAAACAGCCACTCTCCCACGTGTTTGTTTTTGTTGTTCTTTTTAAGGAATACACAATTAAAATTAGTAGATCCTCTGAGATCCCTAATGTCACCAATCACTTTTTTTACTCAACCTCATGAACCCAGTAGATTAGCAAATCTTCACTGATTTCTCCCTCCTCTTTAGTAGTCTTAAAATTTATCTTGTAGATCTTATAATTTATATTAAAGATAAATCCTTTTACATTTGTGCATTCTATTGCAATTTACATGATGCTTTTACACTCACTATTCCATTTGGCTCTTGCAGTATTTGCTTATGTCAACTTTTTAAAAAATGAAACGAGATGTGATAAAACAAATTGAGCACACAGGTAGGGTAAGAGTTGTCCTAACTATGACATTTAGACACTTGTTCTTACACCAGTAGCCATCAAATGGCAGCATTCCATTGGTCATCATCTGAGTGTGTGGAGGCTGACCTCTTTGAAGGTGAACATAAACCACTGTCTGTTCCTACATTGGCTCTTATTAATAATTTTCCTGCTGATCAAAAGAAAAATACAGTGAAAGTATAGGTATTAATGAAACAATCTGTTTTCTGCTGTGGTGTTCAAGTGTCTTTGAATCCTTTAAAAAATATCAAGCAGGGGCCGGGGATTTACCTTAATGGTTCCGGCGCCTGTCTTGCAAGCACAAGGACCGGGGTTCGATCCCCGGTTACCACATACAATACTGGGCGTGGAGACTCACACCCAGCAGTAACCAGTACCACATACCACAGTGCCGGGCGTGGTGGCTCACGCCTGTAATCCCAGCACTCGGGAGGCAGAGGCAGGAGGATTGCTGATGTGAGTTTGAGGCTGAGCTCAGGGCCAGTCTGGACCACAAAGCGAGACCCTATCTCAAAAAACCTAAAAAAAAAGAATAAAAAATATCAAGCAGTAAACATAGATTTATGTAGTTCGATAGTTTCCAGAGTACTTTTATGTGTACTCTTAATTGTTAGCCACATCTGAGATATACACAGATACTTACCTTTCTCCGAGGGGAAGCGGGATGAGCGAAGGCTTGAGGCCGCACACTGTGGAGGATCCAGGGCGATGTGTGACCCCCGGTCTCATGTTCTTCATGTTCCTCCTGTGAAAAAACACAGATTATGATGAAAAACCGAGAAGCTACAAGTTCTGATTAAAATATCACAAGCCCTGAAATTCCTCCATCACTTAAATCTGCCATTTTCTAACACCTGGGACATGAGTCCGGAGGGTGCTGTTAGAAGCTGAGGTAACTCAGGAATGGTGGACAGAGTGCCTCCCCGCTTTTAATTCATCCAGGGCACTTACAACGTGCACTTAATAAAAATTCACTGTGGCAGTAGCAGTTCGAGAATGTTGATTATTGGCTAAGAAACTGTTTAGATGCAGAACAGATAGTCATTAAGAATGTTCGTATAGCCCAGAGTACAAAATTGGTACTCTGTCAGGTAGAGCAGTTGATTGAGCTGCTTTGAGAGCCCCTTCCGAATTTGGTCAGTGTGTCTTTGTATCCTTTCTCCGACTAACTCCCCTGTCTGTTCTTTTCACCAAACAGGCTCTTCAGAGGCAGGCTGGAGAACTGGAAGCCCAAGCCACACTCGGCAGCCCCGGCGGCCACCCGCTCCCCTTGCATGCCTTTCTCGTGGTTTAAGGAAAGCCGGAAGGGAGCCTATTCCTTCAGGAGCCCGCCTTCACCAACAAGTCCCTTTCAGCCTTCTCCAGAGATTCTAATTTCAGATAAAACGAGGTCCAAGGTAGAAAACGCAGGGATTAACAAAGTGAACAAGAAAGTCCCCAACCCCTTCTCCTCTTGGTCTCTGGAAGGCAGTCTCAGCCTGTACGTGCTCTGGGCGGCAGAGGCAGGGTGCTAACAGCGTGATAAGCCCTGCGTGGCGCCCCGTGCGGGAGGAGAAGGCCTCGCGTCACCGTCACCCGCCTTATCACTGCTCCTTTCTCCAGTGCACACTTCTCCAGTCGCCTGTCTTTCACGTACTGCTCTTTAATCTCAGTTTGACAGTTAAGCCATGCTGGGAAAGATGCATTTGAATCAGGAAACAGTATTACAGCTCTGTTTACTGAGTATTCTGCTTCAAATTACATTTTTTTAAAAAAAACCTCCTGCGCTGGGGTCTTTGGCTTTCACTGGAGAACAGATAAATTTGGGACTATATGTGTTCATTTCTGATCATGTGAAACTCTTCACAAGAAGCCAGTGCTGACCTAGCACCTTAATCCTTCTTTCCACATCAAGCTGACATGCCGAACAGCTGCTCCAGCTGTCACCAGAGTTCTTTAACTTTACTAGCAGTAGGAATTAGATGCACCGGTGTGATGTGTTTTTAGATGCATAATGGTTATTTCCAGCATGACGCTGCAAACCTAATTAACATTCTATTGGGACACATAGAGTGGCTAACTTTCACTTGTTTTTTTCCTCTCTTTTTTTTCTGTGTTCACTTTTCTCTCTCAAACAGAAACATGTGATTAATGCTACTGGAATTTAACTCTTTTCTTGAAATCTACAGGTCCAAGGGTTTTGACCAGGGTCTAGGGTCATCAGCAATACAAGTAGTCATGTTCTTTGTTAAATGTCTTGTTGTTTAAATGCTATTCTGGCCTAGCTCCATGATTCTGAAGTTTTAATGGTCTTTTAAGTTTTGGGGGTATTAAGTTTTCCAGTCTCTGCCATAATTATTCTTCACAACCAACTAAGCATAATTGAAGGAAACCTAGTGGAACATTAGCAGTCCAGTTCCTAAGCAAGTATGACATGAAATAAGATAGTGTTGGTCAAGTATTAGCATTACCAAAAATCCAGCCATTGTACAATTATTAGCAAAAGAAATTTGACAGCAATGGACCATTTTGCCCCTTTAGTATTGGCCCAGAAACTGTTAAACGTCGCTGGTATAATTCTACTCTTAATTTGCAATGAAGAGACTCCAGATTTGGTGTAAAGAATTTACAAGTGCAGCTTTACAACCATTGTTAAATCTGATTTTGATGTCTGTTGAGCATAGTAATGAAGTCTTTGCAAAGTTTTACTTACCTGCTCCCCCTCCCAACCCTGGGTGGCTGTCCAGATGCCTGTCTGTTGTGGGCCACCGCCTCTCTGGTGGTCCACTGCTGCTGTGAGTGGGATGCAGCCCAGTATACAGCTGGTTGTGCTATCAGACCACCCTCTGTTTCAGAACTCATCGTCATGAAAGAGAGGTCTGCACCCCTCGAGGTATTTTTCCTGGCCAGTCCTTCCTTGGGGTGCTCCAGCTATGTTCCTGATACACATCACACTCTGTTCCTTATAACAGCCTCTCCACACCATCTTGTATTTTTACTTGTGCTGTTACCCATCACAATTAGGGTAAAAGAAAATAGGCTTATTAATATTGCTCCTCCAAGCAGTTAGAGGATGATGAATTCTGTACCCTTCAAAAGAGAGTAAAGAATCACTCTTTAAAACACCCATCCTTTCATCAGATGCAGAAAGTGCCCAGAATTCCAACAAGTGCAAAAAGCTCGGTATCCTTAACCCCTGCTTAGTTGAAGGTCCCCACCGAACTAACCCTGTGTTTCTTCTAAGACTGATTCAGAAAACCCTTTGAGAAATTGCAGACACACCTTCTTCCAGTTCACCTCTCTGCTCATGTAACACTGAGATTCATTTCTTCTTTTACAGAATTTCACCTTCAACGATGACTTCAGCCCCAGCAGTACCAGTTCAGCAGACCTGAGCGGCTTAGGAGCAGAGCCCAAAACCCCTGGGCTGTCTCAGTCCTTGCTGCTGTCGTCAGATGAGGTACTCTCCAGGCAATGGGGCCCAGCAGGCTTCTCCGACCTGAGGTTTTCCTCCTGAACCCTCACGGGAATGTGTTTATAGGGTAGATGCAGCACAGAAAGTGTCAGGACTGTAGTTTTACTTTTAAGTGAAGTTTGCGTGATACCTGTCCTTCTCCAGTAACATGAAGTCATACTGCTTTTTCTGAGCCCAGGGAAGTTTTCCAGAGGCCTTTCCATACACAAGCACACATGGCAGGGGCCAGGGCTGGGCCCTGGGACAAAAATGATGGAGCAGAGTGTAGAAGTGAGGCAGGGAATGAAGTCTTTGCAAAGAGATGACGTCACTCCCAAAAAGGGTGGGAGGGGGCAAAAATCGTGAAAGTGAAGATGTTTTGACTCTTACTTCAATACTTATTTCTTTACAACATGAGTTTTGTACTGTGAAATGTTTTCTTTCCTTGTAAATTTTTCTGTCAATATTCTTCCAGCCTTGAGTGATTTGTACTAGATTAAAACTGTGCACTGTGTGATGTTGTGTGTCCTGTTTCTATAACCCTTTTCTTCTTGGTTCCTTTGTCGCCCCTCACTCAGAGCCTGGATATGATAGATGACGAGGTGAGCTATCGGTGGGCTGTGTGTGAGGCCTTGTGTGGGATGGTTTCTGTCCTTATGAGTGGTTTAAAAATCAAATGATAAGAGAACCCTTTCCTCTGTAGCGGAAGGTTTTCTTGTGTTAAATAGCCCTTGTCTAAATCTTAGCTAAAAGATATCCCAGAGTGAAAAGACTCTAACTCCCTTTTCTAGAGTCCCTCGATTTGTCTCCTGTCACCATTGCCTCGACACGGTTCATTCTTTCTCATCTCTCGTGCCTTCACCTCAGCTTCCCCATCCGTTTCTCTCTGCTCCTCACGTGAGCTGAGTCACCAAGGTGACTCCTGACCCCTTCAGACCCTGCCTTCACTGCTCACCGCAGCACGGTGGGAACCAGCCCGCCCCTGAGCAGGGTGAAAGAGTACTCTACTGTGGAGAGAGCCCTCAGTGTGCAGGAAGACCCGTGTCACTGAGCTCTGCCACCCACTGGCTGCATTACTTTGGCAAATCATGTAGACTTTCTGAGCCTCAGGTTCCTCGTGTATTAAAAATAACCATGGATATGTGTTCCTTCCCTATGGGTTTACTTGTTGCCGTAATAAAAAAAGTTGGTTATCCATTTTCCTCAAGATGGCTTGAGGGTTTAAATGCTCTCCTCTTCCAGTAAAAGATGCCTCAATATTTTTAATGTGTTTTTCCAAACTCTGATGTCTTAGAATCTGAGTGATGCGTCACCTGAAGAGATTCATGAAACATTTGTTCTATACTTCAGATATTTCCAGAGTGTTTTAACATCAAAGTTTAAAACAGAGTGGGTTTTCCGTATTAAACTTCCTAAATAGTGGTACTTTATTTGGGGGAATTTTTAAATTTCCATATGACTAAATCTGTGGAGCTAATAAGTATGTCTCTTTAACAGAACTAGATCCATTATCATTTTTCAGTTGTAAAATGAGCATGGCTCTCGTAGGTTGAGAAATTCCTTTTGGTAGCATAATATGAGACAGAGCGCTGTGGTTGTTTAACAACACTACGTAAATTCCTACCTCAGATCCTTGATGACGGACAGTCTCCCAAACACAGTCAGTATCAGAGTCGGGCCGTTCACGAATGGAGCGTGCAGCAGGTTTCCCACTGGTTAATGAGCCTAAGTCTGGAGCAGTATGTATCTGAATTCAGTGCCCAAAACATCACTGGAGAGCAGCTCCTGCAGTTGGATGGAAATAAACTTAAGGTAACGAATTACATGTCTGTGTTAGGTTATCAGGTTTGATTATATTACTCCCCGGCACCTAAGATATTTCCATTAGACAGGAGCATCCTGCAGATCTGAAAGGTGATTCTCATCACCATCCAGTGGAAAGGATGATGCCTGATTGCTTAGTAGGAAATGAAGTTCCAGAAAGTCCAAGCTCTGAGGCAGGAGAGCGAGGGGCCCACTCCATTGCTTCCTCGGCAGCGCATGCTCCGTGTATTAACTCCGCCTCCTTCCACAGTAGTCTGAGTTTCAGTCATGGCCCTGGTGGACTTTCCGTCGCAATGGAGATGCGACCCAGACCCATAATCTTTCCTTGTTCATGTCTCCTCCACACCCCCCATTCCCGCACCAAAACTGGGGTGATGACCTCCCCAGGACTTTTCTCCCCAAAATGTGTGTGGGCTGTGTCTTCCCTCCCCTTCCATTGCACTCATTTCCACTTGTGCAGCCCATCTCTCCTAGGAACTCAAATGGCACCCACCCCTGTGGAAAACAGGCAAGCGTGGTCCAGACAGCCCCTGCACACCCACCCCTCGGCCCTGCTAGGCTGGTGGGTCAATGAGTATCTCTTGACAGTCTTGAAAAGGTTAGAGATCAGTCAATAGCTTGTGAATATGAAGGCCCCATTGACAAAGCTGTCGCTGTTGGGGAGATGGATGCATCCTACTATTCATTCTGAAGGTCACAAAACATTTTAAAGTATGCGGCCAAGTTCTCTTATTTTGAATTCCAAGCTGACTGAGCAGCCCTCTCGTTACAATTAGTCTTCCCTTCGGGGTCTGTCTACAGGAACAGAAGGGCTAGTCGGGCTGACATGAGCATTCTTGCTCCAAAAACATTTTTGTAAATGAGAACATTAGCAGAAAGGGAGTCATGCCGATGCTTCCCACCCTTCTTTCGGTCCTCGGTGACAGCAGATGCTGACCCCTACCATTTGAAGCTATTGATGAGTTTAGTGATATTTTTCCCTGTAAAGGTCTACAGCCCAGAGGTTGGAGAAGTAGCATCACATTTTCATTCATTCACTCATTACCAGTTTGAGAAGCATTAGAATACACTTTGCATGGGACTTTAAGGGTCAAAGACAGAAGAGCCCCACTGGGTCCAGAGTTTTATTCAGTGCATCCCATGTAGCAAATGTAATCAGCTCTTATCTCTTCTACCTGTGTTTGAATTGGTTCATGAGTCTGAACATACAGTGATATTGACCTCACCATAAATAGAAGGGTCAAAGGTTTTCAAAGTCAATTTGTATCTGTGTCTCCTTAGGCTCTTGGAATGACATCATCCCAGGATCGGGCAGTGATCAAAAAAAAGCTGAAGGAAATGAAGATGTCTATGGAGAAGGCTCGGAAGGCTCAAGAGAAAATGGAAAAACAAAGAGAAAAGCTGAGGAGGAAGGAACAAGAACAGATGCAGAGGAAATCCAAAAGGGCGGAGAAGATGACATCAGCTGCCACAGAGGCCGCTGGTGAGCAGCAGTAGACTCCCAGCGAATTCCATCTCTTCCTGCCTGCCCTGTTCTCCTCCAAGATGAAGAAAAAACTGATGTTGGGGTAACGCCACTCTAGGCAGACTGGGGAACCCTGTATTCAGTGACTGCATTTTCTGCAGTAATAAAAATGCACTTTTAAATTTATCCTCCTGAAATAACCCCAAGCCACCTTTGGTTTATTAGCAAACCAGAGATCTCATTTAAAGTCACTAAGTCTCTCTTCTCTCCTACTTACCACCAATTTGTGTTGTGCCCCGGTGTGCAGTGCCACCTAGAGAACTTACCAGCCAGAGCACGGCGCCCCCTGGTGTTGCTGAGGGAGCATGTCGACTGGTCGGGGTGGGATCCTGAGCCCAGACTGCTGTCAGGAGATCTGGCGTCTGTACTGCCTCCAGGACTGCAGGATCTGGTCCGTGTGTGGGAAGGGCTCCCTCTCAATTCAAGGACAGTGAGCTAGTCCCACTGTGGAAACGTGGCTTCCTTGCCCCCTGATCACCTGCGGAGGGAAGGAGCAGGCACACTCTTCTGCTCGCTGGGCGTCAGAAGAAGAGAGAGAAAATTATAGTTATTTAACTATACAGGAAAGCAAACGCCTTAAGAATATGTATGTGGCAATACCGTGGGTATCTAAGGGTAACATTTATCCTCCGGATATTGCTAAAGAAAGAAGAAAAAGTCAGACATTCATGCAGCCATGGGAGGTTGGAATCTACTGTTTACTTTGCTACCGCTGAGTGTTCAGTATTTCAGCAACACCAGCAAACACAATACGTTCCTCTTCTCCCCCAACAAATTGAACAGCAAATTGATTTTTAAGGAAACCGATATTTTCTGGCTTCCTCTCCTGGAGAACTTCCTGACTGGTCCTTCACCTTCCTGTGACACAACCAAGACCCTGTCATGCATTTTCTACTCGGAATTGCCCAAATGGGCTCAGTGTTTCAACAAACATACTTTTAAGAAAAAAGAAAGTGCTAGTTAGAGAGAATTTAGATTTGAGTAATATTCAACCACTGAACCAGTTCCTTTGAGCGTATAGAACATCCTAGAAAGGAGAGCTGTCAGTTTCATCTTAGGAATATTTTGAATGGTTTGAGCCCTTCTCTTCCACACCCTACTTAGCAGTTTGTTTGAGGCAGTGTATGGGATACATTATGGCAGTGGGAAAGCCACTGCTTATTTTAAATCCAGTGCTAAGGATTTTAGTATTTAACCAAACGGAATCAACTGCAGGAGAGTGGGGCAGAAGAGGAGAAATTAAAGGCATCTTGAGAAATTTCACATTATGAGAATTTTATAAACGTCTTTGGTTTTGCTTCTTATGCTTACTCTTCATTCTCTTTGCTGCATGAGCTCCAAAACTGAGGTCTTCACTTTCCAGGGGACCACTTTCAAAGTCAGATTGAGGCCACAGGAGCCTGTGGACCAGGGTCTCACTTCCTGTATGGCCGGTCCTCCACGCTGCCCCGCGGTCACTCCCCACGGCGAGTGTCCCGCACGCAGAGCCTGGCGATGTCTCTCCTGGCCTGCACAGAACAGAGTGTAAGGCGCTCTTCTCCAAGTTTCTCTTCTCCCCGTTTCTCACGCTCAACATGATGAGTCTTGTTTATTGTTATTAGTGTTAATATCTCAGTTCTGGAATTACCTCTGGTAGAAATTTACAGTCCTGTGTTTTTCCTAAAGTCTGTCTCCTTTTCTGTACCAGAGAATCTTCTGTTAAGCTCCCAGGCTTTTGTCACTAGGTATGGATGGATTATCCATTCGGTCCTCAGAAGCACTGACCTTCAGTAGCATTGTGCTTACAATGGCCAGAGTTGCTGTTGTTTTTCTGTCAGTTTTCATTTTGGCATCATAATGAAATCACCATGCCAGAAACCTGTTAATACACTGAGGACTCGGGTCTGTGTTATGCTCATAGCATGAGGAGCCAGGAGCCACCATCCATGAACTTCCATATTCAGCACATCTTTCCAAATACTAGAAGACTAAATGAGTAAATATCTGGTAATATTCGCGCTTGCTGTTGTAAACTTTTGCCATTTTTGGTTTTCTTTGGACAGAAGAATAACCTGGACCACACTGGAAATTTTACTGTATTGATTCACAAGTGGAAATAGAAGGATAATTATTTTATGTTTACACTTTGGTTATATTTGAGAATGAATGTATGTATTACAGATGTCTATGAGTATGTCACTGCCCATAATTTATGATCTATTGTATTTTCTTAAATGTCTTAGAAGTATTGTTCCTTGTTGTAACTTTATTTGTACACTTAAATGTTTAGATTAATATCCAGCTAACAATGTTAAGAGTCAAGTTCTTATTCCTCAAGTCATTTGTATTGTAACCATCTTGATTTTAAGATAAATTATGCCAATTTTAGCTGTAAATTAACTCATTTACCCCTTCATCCTTAAAACTGCTGAAATTGTGAAAGGCATCTGATTTGATGCCCAGCAAAGGATAAAATGCAAACTGATTGTACAAAGGGAAGGACCTCAGACTTGTGGGGGCTTTGCTTTCTTCCTGTTTCTTTCAGTGACCATAGTGCATGATGACTAAGGTTCTAATGTCTTGCACAACTCCTACTTTAATGCTAGTATTTTTCAGTGTCCCCATAATTTGAGACAGAATTGTTACTTCATTAACTTTACAGACTTTGCATTTTTATTATCAAAAAATGAGCATCAAAGGAATATGTGGTTATTTTGAAATGCATTCTAGTAAAGACAGCTCAGCATGGCTGTAACAGTAGCAAGTGGGGTTGGGGTATGGGTCATGTTTTGCAGAGGGGTGTGTGGAAGACCCAGCAGTGGACAGTGAGCACTGTGGGCACAGCGTCTGCTTGGCTCCCAGTGAGGAGCTGTGTGTAGATGACTGCCAGACACCATCTCTCACATAGTAGCCTGCATCCCTCAGTGCTCCTTAAGTTAGGGAGCTCATGCCATCCGTGCCAGTACTCCCAGGGAGTTGGCTTTCACTCTCAGTAAAGATGTCTGTGCTGTGACTGTCACCTTCTGCTGGGCTCCACAGTGGAGGTTCACTCCCAGCCTCAAAGGCCTTTAAACCCACCACTTCACGACTGCAGGACGATGGTACTGATGTCAGACACAGCTTCCAGCTGCCGCCGAGTGAGGACTTTCTACCCTAGGCTTCTTTGCTGTTGGAACAAAATGGAAAGTAGAGAAGTGAGAACACATTAGCTCCAGCCACAGCCTCTGACCCGCACGGTCATTTAACTGGAAATCCTAAAATACTCCAGGCCTAACCTACAAGAAAGTCCACAAGTTATTTGATCAAGAGACTCACTCTGTATGATTTCTGCTGAAGACAACGGGTCTCGTGTGTGTCCTTCATGCATTAAGATAAACATAGTCTTGAAAGTTAGGTTAGGATAGACTGAGCTTGGAGGACAGTGTTTACTGGTTGTGTTCAGGACAACTCTGGAGGAAAGTGTCAACACTTCTGAAAGAAGCATCTATACTTTGGAGATGGTGCAGCCATTTCATTACACACAGATATTTAAGAATTACCAAATTCCACATGAGTGACTCTGGGTTCTCACAGCACAGCAAGAGACATGATCCCTTCCATGCCACTTTGGTGGACAGCAGTCACTAATATTGTGTCACTTACTTTAACACTTAGACTAAAAATGATAAAATGGAAGGAAAAGACCACCTTTTCCAATTTTTAACTCATTTTTAACCAAGGACCTACTTATACACAATTCTAAAGCTAATTCTTGTAGGATACAACCCAGAAGTAATGTGTCCACTTTTCCCACCAGAATTGTTCTCAGGATGATGGGGCAAAGGAGGGCACACACTCAAAAGAGAGCAGTATTTCAGGAAGTCTAAATGTTCTTCGGCGATCTGCTCCTGAAATCCAACCTGGGTATGCTGGCAGATTTTGTCTCATCTGTCTCGATTATTTTAAAGTCTCAGGAAACACAGCCTTGATCCAAAACACTGGGGAAGATATACCAAATGAAACACATTTTTAATAACTTAAAGTAGCAGCATAGAATAAGCCCAACTGAGAGGCTAGAGGTAAGATTAAGCTTATAAAATCAATTTTCCCTGCAAAGTGAAAACAAGTTCTATACAGGGTGGGCAGAGGCCCTTCCATGCTCAGACTTGGGTGTCTCTGGATTGACTGAGCAAATAGTACTTGAAGGTTCATACATGGGAGTGTGTGGACCAAGCAGCCTGTGACCCAGTACCTCAGAGGAGGGAAAGAAAGAAACCTGATTTCTAGCCCTTGGCCCCAAGCCCAAAGCCACTTGGGGTTCAGCAGTGAGCCATAGGTAAGGAATAAGAGAACAGTGGATTACTTCTCAATAACATGCATGCCATTTGTGTGGATATTCAGAGCTAGATACGTGTGAATATATTTCCCAAGCCTACACACATACATTGCGATCCTGTGGCATAAAAATACTGAGTTTGGAGCCTTGTAATGCCAGTTAGGAGCCTGAGCTGTGATCATAACTTTATTGCATTATGTTGTGATGTCTACACATTGAACAACCCGTTGATTTTAGGATTTTTTAAGTATTCCTACTAAAGGCACTTAACTTTCTACATGTTTGAATATTTTCATAAAGTTGATTATTAGATTCTTGGTGTTTTAATAAGATCAAACTTCCTCAAGTGTTTGGTTAATGCTTTCCAGTCAAGATTGCACAAGTTTGAGTTAGAGCTCAGAAGACATTTCCGCAGCTTTAGGCATTTGCAACTGCAGTCTGCAGTTTTCTTGGCTACAAATTGCACCCTGCGTTCTTGTGCATCTAGGATGGCATCAGTAGCTGTGATGCTAAGGTCACATCACATGGCCATTTTTTAACTTACTGTGCCAAATAATGGTGTTTTGGTCATCTTGTGCCGAGTAATGGCATTTCGGATGTCACCAAAAATAAAGCAAATGGTTATAAGTGCATGTTGTTGGAAGGTGTATACTTGGTTTCTTTCGGCTCTTTTATTCATTCACCTAGGTTTTCTGTTCAGGACTTAATCATCCATTCACGAAGAATAATTGGCCAAGAATAGATTGTCTACAAATAGCAAGAAGGGGCACTCCGGCTACTAAGACCTCCCAACAACATCGAATGTAGCTAGTGCTTAGTGAAGTCCCACAATGTACATGCATATGCTTTCCTCAATACTGTTTAATATCAAAGCTACTGCTTTTGTACTCTTTAATCATGTTGCAACTAAGCCATGAGTACATGTGGCTCATATTACTAACAAAACTGGGCAGCTGAACAGTAACGGAGAATAAATTCTATTCTGTAAGGATTTGATTTGCTTTCATGTTCCTTTATCACTAATGAAAGTGTTGTTTGAAAATACATTTGATTCCAAAAAGTATGAGTAGCATGTTACCTGAAACCTTTAATTTGTACATTTGGTGTCTGACCATTTGCATGGAAGAGACAACAGTGCAATGTCTGAATTGTTCTCTTGTGCTTGGTTAGTATGTACCTTTTCAAATGACATTCCTTACGCTTAAGTTTTCAGAAATATTCAAAGCAAAATATAACAGTGGTCCTTTGTTTTCTTACCAATCCCAAAATACCTGTGATTAAATTAACCTGTTAGTGTAAATAAACTTGCCAATGAGTATTATTGTTGTTAGACAACGAATGCAATAAAAAGAGAAATAAGGAGATCTGTTGGTGTAATTTTTTTTTTCCTTTTCCATTTCCACCTTCAGCTAAAACAAGCCTTGACTGAGTAAACCTGTATTAACTGCCAAAACAAATCTATTGATCAGGAACAAAGTGCACATTTTTCATGGAAATGAAGTGAAAAACAAGTTTTAACTCCAATAAATTATAAATTGGCAGCTAGAATTACATTTGAAAGCACAATTATGGAGTTGGGCATAGAGTAAAAGGAGCAAAACATCCAGTCCAGGTTCCCCTGCCCATCTTTCTGTTCCCTTGTTGCCATCTCAAGGGGTTATTATTTATTTATTTATTTACGACAGGGTCTCGCTTTGTAGTTCAGGCTGGCCCTGAGCTCAGCCTCCAACTCACATCAGAGCAATCCTCCTGCCTCTGCCTCCTGAGTACTGGGATTACAGGCGTGAGCCACAACGCCCAGCACTGTGGTATGTGGTATGACTGCTGGTGAGTGTGAGTCTCCACGCCCGGCATTGTTGTATGTGGTTACCAGGGATCGAACCTGGGCCCTTCTACTTACAAGGCAGGTGCCAGAACCACTGAGTTAAATCTCCAGCCATGGAACACAGGCTTATTTTAAAGTTTTATTTCTACAACCTTTCACATCGAGAACACTGGATATAACGGATGAGTAATATTAATGTCATTCTCACACACAAACTATATCCGTGACTTACAAATGGCTGTGTAATAGTTTGTATCTGGGCATCACAGTGCTGTACGAATGAAGCAGTTTCCCTCTTTCTTTACCTGTTAGACAGTTCCAAACCGTGCTGTATTTCTCTCAAATAAACTTTGGTGCCTGCTCTGAAATTGGGTGGCCTACTTCTTTTGCAGAATGTGATTATCCTATTGCACGTGGAATGGACAGTGACTACCCAAGGAAATCTTGTTAGAGGAAATGCATGAAAGGGACTTCCCTAAGCACCACACTCATTAGTAGACAATATTTCTGAATCCTGTTTCCTGGCTTGTGGCCAGATAATGTAAGGAGCACTTCCTGGACACTCCGGTGCTCAGAGACTGACTAGAGTCACCTGAATCTTGATACAGGAAAGTGTTTTTATCAAAACATCATTTGTGTTTATCACTTTAAATCAGTGGATTTTAAACATTGGATTTCTAAATTGACTATCAACAGTTGAGGTCCTGTCTTCAAAGACGAAGATAAGTAACCTCTTTACATCCGCTTTCATAGCCAAATGGTGAAGTCATGTTTACTTCCCATGTCTCAGAAAATAGCCAAAGGTGGTTGTTGATCTGTTTGCCTTTGTGTGTTTTTTTTTCTCCTCAGCCTCCCTAACGAGTTAGAATAGAAAAAATTCAAACAAAAAGAAGAAAACAAAAACACCTGTGCCATCACCCGAACAGCAGTGCCCCATTAGGAGCACTAAGTACTTGGATGGATGCCGGCTTTCCCCTAGGCCCACCTGGGCCCGTCCTTCTTGATCCAGGTCAATGAAATTAAAAGGCACAACTTGAGTATTACTCTGCCATAAAAAATGATAAGTTTGGGGGCCGGGGAGTTAGCTCAGTGGTTCTGGCACCTGTCTTGCAAGTACAAAGACCTGGGTTCGATTCCCGGTAACCACATACCATACTGGGCGTGGAGACTCACCCCAGCAGCAACCAGTACCACATACCACAGTGCCGGGTGTGGTGGCTCACGCCTGTAATCCCAGCACTCGGGAGGCAGAGGCAGGAGGATTCCTGTGATGTGAGTTTGAGGCTGAGCTGAGGGCCAGCCAGAACCACAAAGTGAGACCCTGTCTCAAAAAAACTTAAAAAAAAAAAAAAAAAAAGATAAGTTTGATCATTAATACTTAAATGGATGTACCTTGAGGACATCCTCATAAGTGAAATAAATATGTCACAGATGTGTAAATATTACATCTTTTCTGTGGTATGAGAAAATGAAGATGTAAATGAGTTCTAGAACGTATGTTGCATATTGTGAAGTAGAAAATATTCAAAGCGAAATAGGGTGAAGGGGGAAAATGAGATTATGACAGAAAGGAAAAGAAATAAAGTTTATGTATATAGGGGGTGGGAGTGGTAGGATGGGTAGGGCTATGGGAAAAAATGAGAATTAAGTTGTGCCATATACTGGTACAAGTTCTCATTGTTGAGTGCAATCATGATGTGTATATGTAACGTACCAAAAAAGATTTCAATTAAAAATAGGGGGAAAAAAAGCACAACTTGAGCCAATGTGACAGCTCCTCAGTGTTTTCAGGTATGGCAGGCTTCTGAGAACTATGAAATTTTCCTACATGCCTTTGCCACAGGAGAATCACAGAAGCAGAGGAAAGGGAAAGAGGAGGTGATTTAGGTTCTGATCACCTGGAAAAGTTGCTTGTCAAAACGGAAAGTGGGAGTGAGTCTGTCTTGGTTTGCTTGCCTTATCGTGGGGGTGCAGTGCTCCACACCAACAAATTCAAGCATCGGGTTATTTTGCCTTGAGGTTCTGAAGGTTTAGGTTTCTGATGTGGTGATAGAGAGGGGCTGTCATGGTGCAAGCCCCATAAGAAGCAAGGAGATGCCAGGTGCAAGACTGTTCCCCTCCTGGTCACTCAGTCCTGATCACACACCTCTTCCACCCAGACCAGTGATCCCAGGGCCACCAGGATCCATTCCCCTCTCCGGACCCAAAGCCTCGCCTCTGGGGAACATCTGCATACAAACCATAACGGAGTCTCAGTGCCGACGTGTCTGAGGCTCTGCTCAGCAGCCTGCCAGAATCTCGATTGGTTTTCTGCGTGTGATCTGGAGTCCTCAAGGAGGAACTAACGTGATAACACGTCAACTCACTCTGATCGCCTGTTTTCTGACAGAGAAACAGCAAGGCTGTAATATAACTTACATGTTTTGGAGAAAGTATTTTTTAAATGAATTCTTTTTTGGTACATTTTATATCCACATCACAATCACACTCAATATTGGGAATTTGTATGAGTGTATGACATGAATTAATTCTCATTTTTACCCATTTCCCTACTCACCCTACCCCCCCAACTCCCTGTATACATATGCTTGTTTTTTAAGATTATGGTTTCTCTTTCCCCTCATTACTTTCTGCTACATTTTTCCCTTTGAATATTTTCTACTTCACAAAATTGATCAGACATTCTAGAAGTCATCTATAACTTGATTCTCAGAGAAAAGATACAGTATTTACACATCTGTGACCTATTTATTTCACTTATGAATGTGTGTCCTCAAGGTATGTCTACTTGAGTATAAATTATTCAAGCTTATCATTATGGTACAGCAATACTCCAATTTATTCAAAAAAGAAAAAAAAAAAAACAATCTTTGTCCTGTCTCCAGTTGACAGAGATCTGGGTTGTTTCCAAGATTTAGCTACATAAAACTGAGCTGTTATGAACACAGGTGCACATATGCCACTATGATATGATTCTTTTTAACTCTTTCATGTATATTCCAAGCGGGGGAATAGGAAAATCAAATGAGACCTCTAATCCTACTTTTTTGAGGAATCTCTACACTGATTTCCACAGTGGTTACACCAGTCTACACTCCCACCAGCAGTAGAGAAGGGTTCCTTTCTCCCACAGACTCACCAGCATTTATTGCTGGTTAATGTCACAATAGCAGCCATTCTTTGTGGCGTGAGATGAAACCTGTACCATTTTCATCTGCATCTCTCGAATGACCAATGATGTTGGAAAGTATTTTTTTAATTACACAGTTAAATTATTCAAGATCTGACAACCAATATAATGAATGAAATCATTTTAATGAAAGGATCTTTTATTGGCAAATGAGATTTTCAGGTTTTCCAAGACTCATGTGGTGTACCCTCCAAATGCCTGACCCTCCATATCTGCTCCCAGTTAAACAGCTTTTCCCTATCTCATGATGCCCAATTCAGTGACACTGTTCCTATCCAGCTGGGGTCTCTGTAGCTGGTGTGGGCTCATACCCCGTGGGGCTGTCAGAGCTCACAGTAAAGGGCCTTGTGGAACACCGTGCCCACCAGCAGCTTCCCTTGGTACACAGAGGCCACCGTACTGCCTTGTAGCATGTGCCCATTTTCTGCATAAACTACTGTTACTGTGGGTTCTTCTGTCAAAATGTTCTGGATTCGAATCACCTGTGAAGAAAATAACAGAAGTTAGTTATTTTTAAAAATCACTTAAAACAACTTTCTGAGGTTACTTTTCCAGATGAAACCATATTATTTCCTGTAACTATATATGTAATATTTTGTTCCATAATCACCCTAGATATCTGTTTCCTCTTTGGGAAACAGATCATGGTCTCTCATAGTGGCAGGAAGTACACAGACATACAATGACAAGCCAAAAAGAGTAAATGAACAGCATGGCCCAGTGAGACACTGAGGACTTCTGGGGACTGGTGAACACGTGGGGGAGGGGACTGCTACTAAGCCACGGCCAAGCGGCTACCATACTGGAGCTTGGGTTTGTTTTGTATATTTTCAGATAAGCTGCAAGTTTTGAAGCTTTTCTTAATTCCTGGCCTTTCAATGCAGGCAATCAAAAGAAATAAAAGGCACAACTCTCTCCAACAGCCTCTGTACCAAGCTTGTCCGTTCCTCTGAACTTAAAGGCCCACCCCTAAATGTGTAATTCCTGATAAATTCAATTTCCTCTATTTAGTTGAGCATTTTCTTGCAGCATTAATAATGCTATAATGACATCTTAGACTCACTAATACTAAATAGCTAATATTTTATCTCTGTGGTTGACAAAAATAGCAACTTTCTAATATGAACAGCATCACTATGCTGAGGCAGGAGAACCGCATCCTATCTTGGATCTGCCACTTACATTTCTTACTCATCTAAGAATAAGAGGGGAGAGACTAGATTATTTCTAAATTCCCCATCATCGAGGTTAAAATATAACTTGAAGATAAGATACCTACATCACCTACAAGATACCTTGTAGGTACCTATAAGATACCTACAAGCACAAATATGGCAGCCTGGGAAGGGCGGTGTGGGGACACAGCAAGGCATTCCCAGTGACCTCTTGCAACTGCTAGAACCAAAAACATATTTCTGAAGAAATCATCGAATGTTTCCATGTAGCAGTTACAGGGAAACTGATGATGGTGCACCTTGGCTTAACTAAGCCTCCTGGTAATAAAACTGAATCACTCTTTTATGGGGCCAAGTATTAGATAAGAGATTGTTATTACTCTTTGCTACTCCTTACCAAATCCATCCTTAGAAAAGAGATTTTTTTTTCCCAGAACAACAAACCAAGTTCATGTTATAGTAAATGACCCGAGTTCTTCAAATGAGCTAACAAGCAAGAACAACTGAGACTCTAACATTTTGTTCAGTTCTAAACCACAAACACTGCATGACATACATTTCTTCAATTCTATTAAAAATACCTTCAGCAATCCTGAGAGATAAAAACTAGTAAAAGGCACAAAGAATTGTCGTTAGACATGATCACAATTTTCTGCAAACATAGCTACAAGAGAACAATAATTTAATTGAAAACACATATTTGACTTTTATTCAAGAGATATGGTCTTTATTATTCTTCTCCTTTTGGGAAGATGAGAATGACTTAAAATAGCTTTAAGAATACTCAGCAATAAACACCAAGTCAAAAAAGATACTCTGTATTTGATGTAAATAACAAGTATAGGTAATACAGGCTAGAAATTAAAATAGAGAAACCCAGATAAGTCATGGTAAACCATCTCTTGCCTTGTTTCACCACATGCCTCTTCAGTGATGTCTCTGCTCAGAGCCAGGCTACCAGCAACTAGACCTGTGACCCACAGCAAACTTCTCCTTCAAACTGTCTGTGTCAAGTACTGTGTCTCAGCAACAGGATAGTGACTAAGCCAGCATATTATGCTCCAGGCTGCATCTCTGGAGTGTCGCCACTGGCTGACTACATCCCTCAACCATAGGCCACATTCCTGTCGGAGGCCCCTCTGTTTTTTCAGATTGAACCTAGAGCCTCGTGCCTGCTAGGCAAGCACTCTACCTCTAAGCCATATCCCTTTTTGGACTGATTTTGTTTGTCACTTCCTGCCCTCTGCTACCTCTGGGATACTGCATTATCCCTGGTCTACATTTCCACACTATGTATCTTTGTAGACAGTCCATTTATTAACTTCCTTCAACATACTCAGTTGAAACGTATCCTGTTTTCTTCCTAGACTCTGAATAAATATCCCCCGAATTCCATTTTATTTGTAATCATTTGGATGATCTATCCATGTCCCCTCTTTTTGAGAAGGGAGAGATAAGAACCGTACTTTCAGCTGAAAAATAATAGATTGAATTACAGACAGTAATACAGTTCACTTGTCAAACCAACCTCTGAGGCAGGAGGATTCTCTGAGTCATAGAAGAAGATCTTCATGCCATTTGGATGGCAGCCAACCCAAAGGTCCCCGGTCACTGGGTCCACAGATATGTTATCCACGAGTGTGTCAAAGTCAAGGGACTTCCAAGATTAAAACCGAGGAGAGGACGAAAGAACAAAGGTGAGTGAATGATGAAGTGACGCAGAAGCATGTCGGCAGACTGCCTTGAGTGCGGTCGCTGCTCTTCTGCTGCCAGGCGCAATACTACCTCAGCTCAGTCATACTGAGGGAAGCCCTCTCACCTTCCACTCATGCTACTGTTTGTCAGAGTCCATGACAAATGGTGGGAGAGGGGTTGAGAAAGCAAAGGAAAGCAGTTAAAAATTAAATGAAAGCCTGTGTACTCACAGCTGTGCATGAACCTAAACTGTAAAAAAACAATGTAAGTGCAGCATAAAACGGTTGTTTATGAAACCCTATGTGCAAATGATATTTTCACAAATGCTCAGTAAACAACCTAGAAATGTAGATTTGTTTCTGACAAGAATATAGATGAAATGTGAGTTCTTTCATGGCTAATCATAGGCTCTGCAGCCGGGGAAGAAATGATCACCCAGGGTCTAATTTCTGCCTGGGAGTTGAGGAAAAGTTTGCTTTTCATTTCCCTGATGCTATTCAACTCCCTGTTCTTCTGCTGTTTATTCTCTAAATATAAGTTGAGAACGTGCAATGACTGCACAGATTGCAGCCGAGGCTCTGTACCAGGATGATAAATAATACCGATGATTCTTAATTCCACCATTCATCATCTTGGCTGCTTTTTCAGAAAGAAATCCCATCTGTTTGTTTACCTATAACTCTCACTGGAGAAACAATATCTACTGTGTACCTAAGAGTTCAGCCTACCTAGGTGCCCAGGGCCCCAGTAAATAACCAGCCTTGTCTCACTGCAAAGACTGGCACATAGGCAGAAAGCTGCAACCAGCTACCACTACCTTTGCATGGTACTCAAACTTGGGCGCTGTCCCTGTGTCCTCAAGGGGATTGGAGGGCACAGGTCACATGACCGAGCCTCATTCTCACCAGACCCGGGGCTGTCATTCCTTAGTCTAGAAACAGACCAAAGGAGGCCACCATGCAAGCATCCAGATCAGCTCCAGGCTGTCTGCAGCTCCGAACCACCATCCTTCCCAGCATTAGCACCTACATGATTGGGATTAGCTCCTCAAGTGAGGAAATGGGTATCTCCAGTATTTCCTTTACATGGGTAACAGCCATTGGGTGGATTTCAAGGTAGACAGAAGCCTGCTGACACCAGAGTCGATGTGGGACTGGAAGGACTTGGAAGCCTGGGGTCCCATCACCCGACACAGTCACGGAACTCTTTTAGCACCAGCACTTGTGGTTCTCACAAAGGAGGACCCCCTGGTGAGTCTGGAAATGAACTCTTCTTCCTCATAGCTTGTGTCTAAATGCCCTCCCAAAGCCTCATAGGTGGGCTTTTCAGAGCTGGCTGGCTCTAGGGTGTACAATGCTGGGCCTGAGTGTATGTGTGATTACTGAATTAGTCCACTGATTGGTTTGGTGTAGTTCTGGGTGTGGATAATGGGAAGGTTCCCTGAGTGGAATAGCAGTCTGCCCTAAGGGCCTGCAACCTGGATAGACTATGAGGGATAGAAAAAGGGCAACTCTTGTCACCTGCTGCTGGCGTCTTTTGTTGTCTCCTGCTTTCTGCTCTCCACACTTTCCTCCTTTAACTTTAGGTGTTGGGCATTTTGTCTTAGTAATAAGAAAAGTAACTAAGACCCTTGGTTTGCAGATATGCACTTCATTAGTGTGCTGACTCGTATATCTTGGCTCTGGGTATCACAGACTCCACTCCCACCATGAAAAGTGGAACTTTTTCCATTCCTTCGTGAAGAAAACGTAATACATATGAGAAAAATGGTATTCTCTGTTAACATCCCAATTTTGACAGAAGGAAAGCTCATTGAAGTGTGACTAACTCACTGTCTGAAACTTTTTGGAAGAGAAGTCAAGTTATTTTTATTGTGGTAAAATATATCTAACAAAATTTTTCATTTTATTCATTTTTCCATATTCAGCCTAATGACACTGGGTGCCTTGCACAATGGAGTATTACTCTGCTGGGAGAATAAGCTCGGCATAGTATTCTGTAGGAACATAGGCGTACTGTAAGTTCATGTTGCTAAGTGAAATCAGACACACAAGCTTAAATATGGCATGGTATCTCTTATAGGAGAAACTCAAAACATAAAGAGAAAAATTAAAAATAAATGATAAGTAGGGAGATAAATCTTTTGCAAAAGAGAAGGGAACCATGAGGTGGAAGGAGATGGGAGAGAAAAGCGATGAAAAGTGTAAAGCTTTGTCCTGTGCAGGTACCAGCTCCCCACAGTGAGTGTAATCATGTGCTGTAAACATGTACTAATAAATACTAAAATTAACATTAAAATGTACAAGGCCTGATACCAAGAACAAAGTACATCCAACATGTCATGACCTTATGTGCATTCACCATCACCACCATTGAACTCTAGGATTTATCACAATCCCAAACAGAAACTCTATAATTGTATAAACAGATATCCCCTCCTCTCTCACCCCCAACCTGTGGTAACCACACTTCTATTTCCTGTCTCTGTGAGTGCGCTACGCTGTGCACTCCAGGTGTGTAGGATCATTATACTGTCCTTTTGTGTCTGGCTATTTTCACCTAGCATCTAGGTGGTGATTTGTATCAGGCCATCTGCCCTCTTTGGGGCTGACTGCTGTACCATTGAGGTCCTGCAATACTGAGCAACTCATCTGTACTGCACCAAAAATTTTACAATGAGCCCCAGGTGGTTTATCAGATCTGCTGGCAGTCTGAGGTACTTAATCTGTGTAATCTTCCAAAAGAAAAAAGAACATTGCCTCTGAGTGGTGGACTTGGCTAAGGCAGACTAAGGCGGATGTTATGGCGGGAGATGGGCATGGCTGTTGCCAGAAGCAAGAGCCAAATCTGAGATGAGCCTTGCCTTCCCCTTGCCCAGGCAGGAGTGGAGCCCTAGCACTGTCCTGAGTATGCATCAGATTGATTCCTACTATGAAACTCTTTGAACTCCCCTTTTTAGAATATCAATCATGATAACTGTGGTGGATTTTTATTCTTTCAGTAAGTGTTTGTGTGAAATTGTTTTACTTCAACTACTCACACACTAGCGCTGTGATGATTTTTAATATCAAACACGATGTTACACTGCCTTTTGTTTCAAGGTAACGTTTGGAGAGTGAAGCTCAGATGTGCTGAGGGACGAGTTGTGCGACTGCTGATGACAGAGCTTTATGCTGTAGGGGTGGGTGGCAGGCGAGTGGTGTCTTAAGGTTTTTCAGGGATAGGACACAGTACAGTCTCTCCTCTCTTAGCCTCTCCCCTCCCTTTCCTCTCCCCTCTTCTCTCCTTTGTGGTTTCATTTCCTCTGACTGAACATACATCCTGGACCAGAACTAGCGGATGCAGAAGTTGAGCCCTAGGGCTCAACCATCCCCACTATGTTAATTTAACAAGTATTTGGTGAAAGGCTGCTAGGTGTTGGGAAAACAATCTTTTGTGGTGCAGGCTACACCCTAGGTGGGTAGTCATATCCCAAAGAAGACAAATACATATGAAGTTGGCTAAAGGCAAAAACAAAGTGGTAGCAAAAGGGAAAACACGGATTAGTGAGAGAAGGCCTTACTCAGGTGGCATTTCAGCAAAGACTGGAAGGTGGGAAGAGAACTATGGTCTTGAAGAGCAGATCCGTGCCTGGGGGCTCCAGTACCGACCTGAGGCAGGAGAGATGCAGGGAATGGAGACAAAAGCGAAGAAGCACAGGGTTACTCGGGCAGCACCCGGCCTTATGAGCATGTGCCCTTCATAAATACCGTAGAGAGAAGCTCTGTATTAAACACAAGCTGAGGCTGTTTGTTAGATTTTCATCAGCACAGAAGAAACACAAAGAGGAGAGGTGGGTGAGAAAAGATCTAGGAACACAATCCAAACTTAAAATTTACTAGAGCAAATGAATCAAAGTTTCATAGGTGAAACTTATGTGGTCCACCCATGTCTAATCAGTTTCATAGGTGAAACTTGGTGTGGTCCACTGATTTCCACCCTGCAGGTAGAACCAAAATGAACAACAAACATAGCAATACTGGTGCCTCTTAACAAGAGTGAAAAATGGGTCCTGGCCCATTCCAACCAGACGGTTCTTTTTTCCTCACTTTTAATTTCACAAATCAATTAGAATCTAATTACCATTCTGCAAACTTATAGTGTTAATGCATCTTACCTTCAATGGAGTTAAAGTCCAATTAGCCTGCTTTTCATACACATGGATCTTATGAGCCAGCAACTCAGCTATATAGACGTACCTTCAAAGAAGGAAGAGCAACATCAAAGGGCTGGAAGTAAAGTGATTCAAAGGGTTGCACTGAGCTATGATAACTCTTCTCATGGAAGAACTTGCTTGGAGACTGAAAAATGGAACCTATCTCAAAGCACAGTAGTTCTGAAAGAGTGTGATGAGTTGCTACTACACAAAGGGGTTGAATCTCTGAACAGTTACTCCTGATGGTGTGAATCTGCTTATTCCTCATCAGTAGGGAAGGAACTCAGTCCTAGGACCAACTCTTCATCAATACAGTGTCGAGCCTCAGCTCGAGGTGCGCTCACCCTCAGGAGTAAAGGAATGATCCTTGACCAGAGACCCTTGTGTTAGGCCAAAGAAAATACAAGAGATTCAGGGTTTGAACTGGCACAAGAGAAGTCTTCATTGTTCTCTGCCCGAGCTCAGGCCCAGCCTTATGACTTAGGGTTTGAACAGTGTGTGAGTGAGATGTGTGGACCTACATCCTGGGCCGGAATTAGTGGATGCAGAAGCTGAGCCTCACATAGCATAGATTCCTGGGGCATACATTGTGCCCCAGCACAGGGGAAGCGATGGCCTCACTGTCTTCTGACTACAAAAACTGGGGCCAATATAAATAACTGAATTCTCTAAATTCTATTTTAAGTGTTCATTCCCACTGTTCTCAATTCCTTGATGGCATAAGACAGGAAATGGCATGGATGGATGGACTTATACATTTATATGTGTGTTATACCACACAAAGTGGGGCCCAAACCACAGACAGGTAACAAATATTGTACATCAGCTGCATCACTAAGCACACTGCTGAGTGAAACTGACTTTTTTTTGTAGTACAATTTTCTTGGAGGAGGAATACTTTGATTTACATTTTAATTCAAGCTTCTCATCTTATCATAGACAGCACTATAGATAGCTGTAGACATAGAGATATAGATTTTAAGAAATCTTCAAAGCAAATCTGTTTGATAATACTAGATGTTTAATACAGTTCTTCCTCTTGAAATCTAATTTTTTTCCCCAAATGAAAATACAGAATATCTTTAGAAAAAAAGAAATGCTGGATCTGATAAATCCTACTCCTTGTAAATTTCAGATTTTTACATTTTTCCTAATTATGTCTTTCCAGGATTGCATGTTCAACTATATTCCTTTACTTAGAAAAGAGCTATGTTCTACAGCTGTCTGCTAAGAACCTGAACAAATCCATTATGTCTCAGAGTATACGTACTTGCCATCAGGAGAGATGCTGATTCCATTTGCAAAATCCAATCCTTCTGCCACCACTTGAACACCTTCTGGACTGTAGTAAACAACATATGACCACGCTAAACCCAGGTACAACTCCCAGGATCGCAAGTACGGGTCAGAAAAGTAGTGATCATTTGTGGCATAAAAGTGTTCTGGTCCAACAGCTGCAATGTCATTTACACTATAATGAAAGCACACACAATGCACACAGGTGAGGGTACTGGGTACTGTGTACCACAGGACTGAATGGCTTTCACTCATGTCTAATCAGGGTATGGGGTGGGGAATTTATACTAGCTAGAAAGGGATAGAACTAATATAAAATCAGTCCTATCTGACCAGTCCTCAAAGATAAGGGCTGCTCTAGCAAACTCTAAAAAAGATTGTAACAGTGCCACATAACAATCCTACTGACTGTGTGTGTGTGTGTGTGTGTGTGTGTGTGTGTGCGTGTGCACCTTTACTCATTAGCCACTATCGGACACCAGGGCTTGGAGCAAGGTGACTATGCCCACTGAGGACTGACTTCTGTCTGCAAAGGCAGACGATGGTGGGAAAAACATCAAACAGGCAGTTGGGAACTTTTGTGTTTAAAGCTCCATTCTATTAACTGTGTGAATGAGTGGAGATCAGTCCTTTCACACGGCAGGGCCTCTTGTTTCCTTATCTGTGAAAAAA
This sequence comes from Petromus typicus, assembly GCA_004026965.1. Classification (NCBI taxonomy): domain Eukaryota; kingdom Metazoa; phylum Chordata; class Mammalia; order Rodentia; family Petromuridae; genus Petromus; species Petromus typicus. The sequence goes on from PVIR01000431.1 coordinate 126,930, forward strand.
GGATGATAGACTAGCCCATCTTCCACCCTGAAAGCTTTGTGATTCTAAACTAAATAAGTTGTCCACGAACAAAAATGTTCTCAACTAGATTCTCTGACTTTTCTCCCTCTGATTAGGATTCTCTTGGTGTTCCTGAGAGTGTAAGATATATGAGTCTATTTTTCTGCTTTAATAGGTACAATAGCAAAGACGTAAGTGAGTCACTCCTTGCGAAATGAGGTGACAGAAGTTCCCGGGAGCCATGATCTGAGAGAAAATTATCTTTGCTGTGCTGCACCCAGCGTGGGTGGCAGCCAGAGCATCAGCTCTGACGCACCTCTGGGCTCTTGGGAGCGAGAGGAAAACATCCAGAGCCTCAGTTTTCTCATCTGCAAAGGGAGCTTAAGTGAGTTTCCCAAAGTTACGAAGCTCATCAATGAGAGGCTAAGAGGCAGACTCTCATCTGTGGCATTGCAACAGGAATTCCAATGAGGTGATGCCCACTTCTGCCTGAGGGCAGCCTGGCTCTTGGTAAAGCCTCCATGGGTGGAGCCACTATCCCCATGTGGAAGAACGGTTAAGGACAAAGGGTCAGTCTACACTGGCCCAGGACGTGAATCTGTGCTCCAGTTTTTCTGTTTTTTTTTTTTCAAAAGTACATTTCTGGGCTAGGGATTTAGCTCAGTGGTTCTGGTGCCTGCCTTGCAAGTGCAAGGACCAGGGTTCAATCCCCGGTAACCACATACAACAATGCTGGACATGGAGACTCATGTCCACCAGCAGTCAGAACCACCTACCACAGTGCCTGGTGTGGTGGCTCACGCCTGTAATCCCAGCACTCAGGAGGCAGAGGCAGGAGGATTTCCATGAGCTCAGGGCCAGCCTGAACTACAAAAAGGAAGACCCTGTCTCAAAAAAAAAAAAAAAAGTGAATTGCTGCAATGTGTATGTCTCACTATTATTTCTGTTTTTCTTTAAAAAATGAGCAGAATTGAGTGGTTCAGTGCAGCAGCTTTGAAACCCAATGGACTCCCTCGGAATCCTTACCTGCTGTTGCTGTCACAGCAGGATCACAGCGTGTCCCCTAACGTGGGGCCACTTCTCTGCAATGCAGTTTTCTCTCAAGGCCTTGAGAGGCTGGAGTGAGAGGGAGATGAAATCATAGGAAGGAAAGGCTCTAGCACCCCGTTTGACCTACAGCATGTGACCAGTGACCGTACTTGTCATCTAACTCAGTAATACACTCAAACTGCAATAAATGTGGTGATTGAAATCTTAACAGAATAAAAGCCATCAAATCCAAAAGAACTTCCACGTGCCTAATACGTGAGTTGAGAGAGACATATTCTTACTATGTGCAGCACCTTGGTTACTTTTAACTTGGTTCTATGCTGCCAAATACCAATATTTTTATAAATTTCCCTTAAAAAATACTCCAGTTCTGTGAAAGTGGACAAACTTCAGGCTCCCAAAATTAAATGATAAAAAAAATTAATTTTCACCCTGCACTTGAGCTACCAAGACTAAATATTCCACGTTTACCACTCAAATGTCATGTAAGGCAACTTAACAAATATTCCAGGATGCAGATTTTTAAAAACCCACAAAGAGTATAAAAATAATACCCAATTGCGAAGTCATCGAAAAAGTCATTGAAATAATCTATTTAAATTGGCCGGTACAGCCCCTGATTTAGCACCAAAACTCATTAAACCTCACTTTTATCATTGGTCTAGCTTTTCCACTTCTCCACTTGGCCCTCTTTTGGATGTTACATATTCTTTTTTTTTTTTTTTCTTGGATGCTCTGTATTCTTTATGTTCTCCAAACACTTGGTGACTTCCTTCTTTCTCCAAATTGTGTTTGCCGAGTGAATGATGGGTAAACTCTACCTCCTCATCTCTCTCTAAACCTCCACTCTGCCTGGGGTACAGAAGTCCTGGATATTACTTCCCACTTGACCATGAATTAGTCCATTGACCTTGGTCCAGGAACTCAGTCTCTTTCCAGTCTCACTTTCCTCTTATTCAGATCCATCAGGTAAGAAAGGAGAAGAGGGAGGCACAAGGTTCAGGGCAGGTATAGGTAAACTATGTGCTGGACACAGGATGAGATCACTGCAAAAGAAGCCGATCTAAACTGAAAAACACTCGAGTGTTTGAATGCTGTAAATTGCACACTTAGAGGTTGGGATTTCAGCATATCCTAACAGTGTACAAGAGAGTGTCAGATTATAATCCTGAATCCACCATTAGTCTCATAAACTAAGTCTTCATAGAGTGAGTGAAGAAGTTGACTTTGTTTTGTCTGATCAGTACTTTCTTTCCTCATATGACATATTGTCAAGGAGTCTAGTATGGAATTGCGTGTTTTCTAAGGCCTGTAGTTCCAAAAATTATGTGTAACCTAGCAGCAGTAAAGACAGTATGAGGAGGGCTTAGATGTAGGTTTTCAATTGTTTGGGATATATTTTAATTTACATCAATGTCTATGATTCTATTACTTACTTACTATAAATCAAAATAAGTAAATAAGCACAAAATGTAGAAATCATCTATGAAACCTGTTTATGTTTGAGATACTAAGTCTGGTCTTGGAGCCAAACTTTATCTCAGTAAAAGTTTGCACGGAGATCTGAGTTCAGGAGCACCCATATGACACTAAACCAGCTTGAGAACAAGGTGGAGAATGGGACTTCTCTGAGGCCCAAGTTCTCACAGATTTCTTCATAAGAACACTTAGAGGAATTTCCGATCATCAGAAATGGGAGTTAAGCCAGCCCTACCCAAAATGAAAAGCTAAATGTGGATGTGTCGTCCACAGGTGATAAAGGAAAATAGAAACACACTCTATCTCAGTACCTAGCCAGAAGTTTGTGTCTAATGGTTTTCAGGTGCAAAAGTGATTTTTCTTCTTCTTGAAATTTAAACACCTCCACCGTAGTCTTGAAATCTGGATGGCTTACGACCAGCAGGTACACAGCATTATCTGAAAGGAGATTAAAAACAAAAATCGAAACAGTAACCGAGCTTTGAGCTGTCAGCTCTGTCTCCAAAAAGCAATTTCAACCCACCTCCAGCGAGTACTTAGGATGTCAGGCAGATGGAATATTTTCATCTCTTTGTACAGAGAAGCATTGGTGATTGAGCCAGAGAAAAATGGCTAAATGAAAATGGATGACGCACTCTAAAAACTCCCAACTCTACACAAGGAAAAGTACCCTCATCTTCAGAAGAGTGTCCCTCACACTGGGGCAGCAAAGCTGGTGCCTATTCTAGTTCTGATGGTCCCCACAGGACGCAGGGTTCAGATGAGAAGATAATGAAGTAGAAGCTGCCAGCCGAAGGCAGCTCAGGTCTAACTTACAGGGTCTCAGATGACAGATTCCCTGAGAAGAACACCTGAAAGGAGCCAGTAGAAGCAGTTTCCGTGAGGGAGTGGACGTTAGGACCTTGGAAAACTGGTCTCCGTCGTCAGAAAGGTGTGTTCAGAGCTTAGCAGGTGATGCAAGATGACAAGTTCTGTCTTAAGAGCGGTGTCTCTGAGAACTTCTGACTCATCAACTCGGTGTATGAAGGCAAGTGAGGGGCTGTGCGGTGTGGCTGGACAGAGCCCCCAAGGAAGAAGCTATTGATGAACCTAATTCAACCAACAAGTGTTCGTTTTAGCTGGTGTCAAGTGCTCAAGGACACAGGAAACCTGACAGAAGAAGAGAGAGGACCCGGAGAGGGTGACGTTGAAGATGAAAGAACAGGCTGGGCTCAAACATCTTCGTGATAGCTCAGGAATGAGGGAGTCAGAGCTTAGACACAGGAGTCCCCAATGGTGGGGCAGCAGGGCCAGCCACTCCATTCCCGACGACAATGTGTCTCGTCTGGAGAACGATAGCTCCAAAAGTACCCAAAGTGATTGGAGGATCCGCGGAGACCACAGGGAACCGACAGAGGAGAAGAATGTGGGACGAAGTGACACAAGACCAGGTCACAGCCCAGAGTGTGACTGTACCGTCCCCGGCCACGGCGGGCTGGCTGCCAGCTGCGAGGGGGAGAACCAAAGATCTGCTTTGGGACCCAAAGAATCAGACACATACAGTTGGAACCAGCAAGGAAATCGCGCGACACTGCTTGCTGAGCAGACTGCAACAGCAAACAGTCGGTGAGGACCCGGCACAAGCACCCACTGAGGTCGAGCAGGAGCCTGGGGCGCCCTGGAAAGGGAGGGCTGGGCCTGCACCGCGGTTGCTTCGCTCGAGGAGGAGGAAAGACGGTGGGAGCAGAGAGGGGACTCCCAGGGCAGAGGCCAGGTCCAGGGTGAGCGACAGGACAGGGCCAGGGCTCACGGGAGCCGGTTCCCTGGGAGCTGTCCGCACACACACGGTGCTGGGCTGAGCGCGGCCTGAGCTCAGGCTGGGGAAAGAGCTGAAGTCCGGAGCAGAGAGCACTTTCCTTCACTATTCTTTTGTTATTCTTTGCTGTTTTCCTCCTTCTGTAAGGTTCCCCCGGACACACACACACTTTTATCCCAATATTTTACCCTTTTTTCTTTTATGAGCACGTCTGTGTATGTTCCCTTCTCTTCCTCCTGCCTGTATCTCTCCAGGGTAGTTACAAAGGGTAAATGAATTCTGCCTGGTCCTGTTATATCCCTTCTACCTTTATCCATATCTTTTTGCCTGACTTCTTTTCCCTATGTCTTATTCATCTCAATTTTTCTTTCCTCTCCTCCTTTCAATTTGTCTCTCTTTAACTTCCATAATATTTATTATTAATCACACCATATTTCCCATGCCCATACCATTAGTAGGAACATATTCTTGCTATTAGTAGGACTTTTACCCCACTTCTACTTCCTCCTTCCCAAACCACACAACAAAAGACCTTAAAAATAAAAGGCACTTTTTAAGCATAATTTTTGTCTTCTCTTTCCACTTCTGGCATTAACTGATTCCCCAGCCCCTGGGCTTTAGATAACTGATTCTATACAATTAATGCTAAATGCTGTTTTCACCATTAGAGGACACATAGCCATCATATATAGTGCTCACTGCCTGTGGCTAAACACCTGGGCTGTTAATTTGCTTACATTATTCCCATGGATTTCTTCTCCAGGCTAAAAGAAGGACCGATAGTCATGGTATGTCATTTCTCAACCAGACATGACAGATATCAGTGTAACAGATTAGCCTGTTATTGCTGTAGCTGATTTGACTGCACAAGAATACTCCTAACTCAGTGAACAATTTCATACCTAAATCCTACCAATTCTACCATCACAGCCAGGGTGAAGAACAGCAAGAGTTCCTGACTCAAGAACTCAAATGTATCAGATTATGCAAGAATACCTGCAACCTGGCTAAAAGAGTTTGAGTAGGCTTCAGTATTGCAGGAGAAAGGTCACAGGTGTTATTGAGATGTGAGCACTTAGACTCTAACAAAATGACTGCACAGGAGTCATGCATACAGTACATCATTGGACTATTTAATCTGTGTTCCCATTAGACATGTTATAGGTTTAAGTTTTTGTGTGCTTCTTGATTTGTATAGTACTGGGATACCCTAGACTCATTTGTGGAAGCCAGTATCACTTTGAACCCCAAACCAGATAAAGATCTAACTATAAAAGAAAACTATAGGCCAATTTCCTTCATGAACACAGATGAAAAAATCCTCACTAAGTATTAGCAAAGAGAATGTAGCACATCATCAAAAAGATCATACATCATGATCAAGTAGGTTTCATCCCAGAGATACAAGGATGGTTCAACATATGCAAGTCAATAAATGCAATACATCACATGAACAGAAGTGAGGTCAAAAACCACATGATCATACCAGCAGATGCATAAAAGGCTTTTAACAAATCCACTTCATGACAAAAATCCTGAAGAAAACATAGATATGAATATTTCATATGAATATAAATACAATAAAACTATATATGACAAATCAATACTTGGCATCTCACTAAATGGAGAAAAATTAAAAGCACTCCTCCTAAAAACAGGACAAGACAAAGATGTTCACTATCACCTCTTTTGTTCAACATAGTACTGGAAACATTAGCAAGAACAATTAGGCAATAGAAAAAAATGAAAGGTGTAAATATATAGGGAAGAATGAAGCAAATGACACAATACTCTGCATGAAGACCCAAAGAACTCCACCAAAATAGTCTCAGAATTAATAACAACATTCACCAATGTAGCAGGATACAAGGTCAAAACACAAAAGTCATTAGTATTTGTGTACACCAAGAAGGAATGGGATGAGAAAGAAACTATGAAAATAATACCATTCATAATATCTTTAAGAATATTAAATACCTAGGAATTAACCTAATCAAGAAAGAGAAGAACTTCTATAAAGCAAACTATGGTACTCTGAAGAAGTCAGAGATTTCTTCTGAGATTGAGGAGGGCTCTTACCTCTCACTATGTACTAAATTAAAATCAAAATAGATAAAAACTAAATATTAAAATAGAAGCATTAAACCAACTGGAAGATAAAATCAGCAAAACACTTGACATAGGTGTAGGAAAATATTTTCTAAGCAGAAACTCAATTGACAAGAAATAACAGCAAGAGTCAACAAATGGGATTATTTCAGACTAAAAAGTGAAAGAATCAACAGAATAAAGAGTTAATGGGGAAATATTTTCCAGCTACTCTTCAGACAGAGGACTAACATCTAGAATATATAAAGAACTCTAAAAATTAAATTACCTGAAGTTAAAGAAATGGATAAAAGAAATGAACAGACACTTCTCAGGGGAAGAAACACAAATGGTCAACAAAAACATGAAAAAATGATGACCAGGGATTTAGCTCAGTGGCTCTGGCACCTGTCTTGAAAACTCTAGGTCCTGGGTTCGATCCCTGGTAGCCACACACAACAATAACATATGCTGGTTAGGCTGTGGTGAAAAAGAAACTCTCCTGCACTGCTGGTGGGAAAGTAAACTGGTAGAACTATGAAAATCAGTATTGCAATTTCTCAAGGAACTGAAATTAGAAATTTCATATGACACAGAAATCCCCGTGCTAGCTATCTTCCAAAAAAAACTTTTGATATCAGACTACAGTAGTGGTACTTCTATACCAATGTTTATGAAAGTATAATTTGTAATAGCTAAATTCTGGAAACAGCCTGTATACCGTCAACAGATGATTGGATAAAGAAAATGTAGTATCTATATATAATAGGCTGCTACTCTGCCATATTTGTAGGAAAATAGATACACTTGGAAAATATAAGGTTGGATGAAATAAACCAGACACATGAACACCATATGATATCTCTCATTTGATTGAAGCAAAGTTCAAACAGAGAATAGTAATGATGGAGAGGAAGGGATCTCTTGCTATAGGGAAGTGGCCCAAGGGAACAAGGGCCAGGAGTGCGAAGGAAGGAGGATGAAATAAGTAGGATAAAGACACACCTGTACAGAACCTAATAGCTTGAATGAATATAAACATTATATGCCATCACATGAACTAAATTCAATAATATCAACAAGAATGAAAATGGAATAAGGAAACTGGAGGAGGAAAGAGAAAAAAGGAGAGAATGGGAAGGAGAAAAAGAAGAAACAAGATGTGGTCTGTGCACATTACCACTCCCCAAGATGACTTTAAACTGTGTGGACTGCAAACCAGTATTAATAAAATAAATATTTTAAAAAGCAACTCAACACAGTAGAGATTAAAGCTTGGATTCATATTTTGTGCAACAGCTTCTACTTCTAGAAATTTCTTCTAAGGAAATACAGAAGACCCACGCAGAAAAATGTTTTGCCACCGATACTGCTTGTGGTGAGCACAAAAGGGTCGGAAACCTGAGTGTGCCAGTATTCCAGTGTGCCACATGTCGGAACCCATCAGCCTCTGCCACAACAAGGGGTCTTTGGTGTTTAATGCCCCAGAGACTGCTGGGAGAGTCTGTGTAATACTACCCCGTTCTACCTTTAAAAGTCTACACATACCAAACACTGAATTTCTTTGCACTTGAAATAATATTTCTGAAAAATTTCTGAAAATATTTCTGAAATAAATACGATGTCAATGAATCAGTGATGACGTGAAGATTATTAAAAGAGAGCCTTCAGTCATGGAACTGAAAGGCTGGTGAGACAATGATAGTAATGCCAATAATTTATATTTGGGGATATTCTAGAATGTAGGTACAGCGACACTGATCTGAAATTTCTGAAGTGGGATAAAGAGGCAGTAAAGTAATTCACCACAGAATCTTGAGGAGAAGAGCTGTCACTGAGTAGCAAAAGAAGAATCGGGGATAAGAGCCATAGTGCAGTTGGGAGCAGTACAGGCAAGCGTACCGGGATATCAAGGAAGAGCAAAAAGCAGTCAAAGGTGGAGCATGAAGGGAGAAAGGAAGGAAGGGCAAAAGAGGCTGGAAGGGAAGCCAGGAAGAAAGGGGGGAGAGAGAAAATCTTTGATAACTCTCTCCCTGCGGTAGGGACAGCTGGGAAGGGCTGAATGGGGACGTTTGATAACGACGTGGAAGCCAGAGGTGCAGAGGCTCTCATCACTGACACCTTTCTGTATGGGCGACTTCAAACAAGTTGCTCCCTCAGACCAGAGGAAACAGAGTTAGTGGGCCAGAGCCTGATGTTGGGAGTTTTCAAACTCCTGGGTGTTTCTGTGTGCAGCTGAAATTGAAAACTACTTTAGGAACTAAAGAAATGAAATTACCTAGAAAGAGAACTGGGATAAAAGCATATAGGGTGTGTGTCAGGTTACATCGAAAGATATCAAAATGAAGAGCACAGAAGAAAGTTAGAGCAGCCAGGAAGGCCTGGAGGACAACAGGGCTAAGAGAAGCTGCCTGTGACAATTTCATTTCCTCACTGCTTTTTCTTTTGGTGGGACAGAGTCTAGCGATGCAAGTCAGGCTGGGCTCCAACTTTCCATCCTCTTGCCTCAGCCTCTTCAACGGTGGGATTATGAGCATTCAGAACCATTCCTGGATAGATCTCAGTGACTTCCTTCCCGGGGTGTGCAGGTCACTGGCCAGGTGTTCTTCTAGATGCCTGACTTTTTCATGTTGTTTAAGGTAGAAAATCTCTATCGAGTAGGGATAGATACGGTCATAGTAATGAGACAGATAATATGAATGTTGGTGTTTTATAAAATCAGAAGCTTTAAAAACTCATGAGTATTTATCATTCTCAAGCATTTAAGTCACTTAAGTATTTCTTTTAGTCAACAGAGGGATAGGTTTAAAACTCACAAGAACACTAGTCATCTTATGCTTTGGGAGGTTGTGCAGAACCACCTGGAAGAACTTTCTGCTCCTGGTGTAGTTTGGCACGTGTTTTACTGAACAATAAATGCTGTTACCGTCATCTGTGAAAGTGCTAATGCCATGAGGGTTGAAAGAAGCTAAATTCAATTTAGTTCCTATGATCTTCAGCTCAGACACTGCTGGGTCATCTTCCTTCAGGTCCATCAGGAGTATTTTTCCAGGCTTATCAAGTTCAAAACTCTTTATCCCTGGATATTTTAATCCCTTTGGGGCAGAAGAAGAAAAGGTAAGCTCATCACAACCAATTCAAACGCTGAGAGCAGGGGGGAGGGGCGAGAGGTTCTTAGCTGCTGGTGCAGTAGCTCACAGGGGGCGCTGTGAGCCCTGTGCTCCTGCAGAACCCTCCCCCACACCCTCCCATTCCCCACTGCCAGGCCGGAAGTGGCACAACTCCCAGCCCACCAGAAAGGCATATGACTCCCCACTGGAAACAAAGTATAGAGAAGGTCTAAGTGATGAATTTCAATTGACAGTTCCAGAGAGTATTCAAGAACAAAATTATAGAAAGAAAACACTCACAGTACTGAAGAAAGCCAGTCCGTTTGGCAGTATCTCCAAGTCTTCAGCACCTGCTTCTGCAGAAAAGAGAAAGTGCAGACTGTTTTTTGCTTTTTGCAGGAAGCTGGAAAGTCATTTGCCGTGACCCCTACCTGGAAAGTAGGGCTTTCCTTTGACAAATTCAGAGTAATTTATTCCTTCATTTTTTAATTTAAGTAGATTGATGATTATATGGAAATTTTAAATGTGTTAATATCATTAACAAATGTAATTAAAATTCATGCTTAATATATTTGATTCAAACAGATGGATAAGAGCTTTTTCCTCTGCCCCAAAATTGATATAAAATTTATTGAACTTTACAAAATGTACAAAGGTATAATTATTTGAAAAGAGCTTGCTATTTTTCTGAAGATGCAGAATAAACTATACATATATGTTGATGTTTAAGAGTTCCAAATAGAACACTTTGAAAACCATAATTAGAAATATAAGTAAATTCTAAGTGCTTGAGTTAAAATGGGGATACATTTTGGAGGAGCAAGAATGCATGTTTATTATGACTCATAAGTATAAAAAACTCACTTTTGAGTTAGTTACATTTTAAATATACATGCATTTTTAAAATTTCAGTTTAGCTAGACACAAGTAAACTATTTGATTCCATATTCATACTGTTGTGGAGATGTACACTTTTCAAATAATTCTGCATGTAGCATGACTGGATGAGTCTTCTGATCTAACATTCTAACCATAGTCAACTGAGAAATAATTCTGGAAAAAAAAATTCTACTCAACACACCCATAATAAGAGCATACATCTCAAACAAGTTGTTCTCAAATAACAAACCTGGTTGACTGAAACGCGTTGGGGAGTTGAACTCTGGGACACTACCTCTTGGTTGTCAACAGCTACCGTCATCCTTGCTGACAGGATTTGCCTCCCAAGAAGGAGACCAGGAATGATTTTCCCAGCTTCCCTTGCAGCTAGGACATTACTGACTAGTGAGATCTAAGTGGAACTCCACTGAATTATCTGGGAAAAATTTTCCTTTCCAGCCTTCATGAGAAGAGGCTTTACGGTAAATGCAATGATCTATGAGAGCTTTTTTCTTGAAAATTGTACTCTATGGATGCTTCATTTCCCTCCTTTATCTTTTGCCATCTCCTAGTTATATTACTGTAAAATCAAGACTTGCTCTATTTTTTTGCACTAGTGATCAAACAAAAAACAACCAAAACTGCCCACACGCTGTCAATATGTTGATGAAGTCAAAAGTCAAACCATGCAATATTTATAATAGCTACTGACTTAATAATACTCTCTTGGCTCAAGATTGTATTTTTGAACAAAATTAAGCAGGTGTATTTATGATTTATGTAATAAATAGCAACATCGCACATTGGCAATTTAAGTGAGACCTTCTTCTCATACATACCTATTCCCTTAATAAAATTACAGTTAGGAAGTTCCACTGGTGTTACTTCACGGAAGGCATTAAATCGTTTTCTAGAAGGGAGAATGGCACACACATAAAACTGTTCAGAAATTAGACTTAAGTTGCAAAAGTGAGCAGTCCACAAATTTCCCTTCACTTTACTTTGCTTGGGTTATGACCTCAGGATCAGCGGCCCTGGCCCTGCAATGTTATTAGGCAAGGCTGGGCAAGTCTGGTGAGGACCTTGGGACATGACATTGAGTTGTATAAGAACTCCTGAAAGTGAAAGTAGACAGATACAGAAAAGATACACAGTGTCCTCTCCAGGCTCTGGGTGCTTTGGCAGGAATAAGAACTATTTCAATAGTATGTGCAGAATTCTGTATGGAAAGCTCAGTTACACGGTGACGTGGTTCCAGTTTGGCCCACTAATGTTTGAGAGGTGGGCCTTCTGTCATCCGCCCCAACTGGCTCCGCGATTGCGCCTACTCACGTGCTCTCAGATGTAGTCCTCATAAATGAAGGTATGTGCGAAGGATTTGAAACTACAGAAAATGATGACCAAAGGCATCCTACACAAAGCTTTACACACACTTGTGCGCAAACAGACACACACATACACAAGCAACTTATGTAGTCTGAGCACATAAACATCATGGGGGAATTTTGGGGTGAAGGACAAAGGACAAAGGGACAGACAGGAGAAAAAGGGAACAGCGGGCTGCCCACGCAGAGCAAAGATGAAGCATTTGAAAAAAATACCGCTGTTTAGCACAGAGAGCTAAACAATGAATCTAATTTCTAGAACAAACTATATATTTCCAAAGTCATCTAGGACTTTTACTTCCTAAATATAGGCTGACAAATTCCTCATTTGTCTTCCTAGAGATTTAGTGTCACTGAATGGGGTGGGTGGGCTAGAGGCAAACAGACAATGCATGCAGTTCTTACCAACATGCTACAAACTCTTCATGATTTATCACTGAGTTCTCATTCAATCATTCAGAAAAATATTAGCATGTCCTGCTGCATTCCACTATCATAGCAGGTCTGCCGTGGTGATGTGTTTTACAGAAGACCCTCCACTGGCCTCATGTACAATCAGAGCAGAGAATCAGAGAAAGTGAGATGGACATGAGAGGTCAGAGCTTTGGTCTGGAAGGAGATTCTGGCTTTTTGGAACAATCAACATGAACTTAGAAAGTAGATTCAGGGGAAAATCCAAAGTTTGCAATAGAGAAGTAATTCGTGAACTTCTCAGACTGAGAAACACATTAAGAAAAGCTTTTTACATGTCACAAATGCACACACACACACACACACACACACACACACACACACACTTACTCACTCACCCCATCTGAAACAGGCTGGCAACAAAACCCTATCCATGTGATGTACTCTTACCTCTTCTGTTCAGTTCTACTTTAGTTACTTTGAAATGCTGGTCACAGTCTATTAAATGCATTGTGACCCAACATTACGAAAGACTGTGGGCTAGCAAAGATGTAGGGTATACTCAGGGTGTTACCCCAAGGAACTCAAAGGACCAGTATGAGACGTTAGCATATAACTAAGGACAGTGCATAGCGGGGCCTGGAAGAAAGGAGTCAAGGATTTTAGTTGCTGAATGGACTAAAACTTGTGAAAAATGCCCCAAATAGCCAAATCAGCTGCTCCCCCCCCACCAAAAAAACAAAACAAAACATACAGGGAGAGTAAACCCACTGCCTGGTTCATAAGGCTCATTAAATGTGTTTGGTGCGCAGAGGACAGAGGAAGGCAGAATTGCTGGGGGCCTGTTCTAATCCATGCATCTCTCTCGTGCAAGATGATCACCAACCTGTATATGGTAGAAGTGTGGGAATAATGAATGGGAACCCAGCTAGAAAGGCGGTGGTGGGTCGGCAGCAGCTGGGGGGCATGCGCCCTTTCACCCAACCTCCAAACACCTCCCTGAGGATGTTCTCCCTCATTGCAGATGACTAGGTTCCGAGGGCTTCTAAGGCCACGCAGTTATGAAATGGCTAAGCTGGGATTGCAAGCCAAGCAGGAATACAAGTCTCCCGCGGAATCCTTTAACAAGGCAAAACTTAGGAAGAACATTGCTTTACAGCAGAAAGGGGCACTTGATACTGTGTTACTTTATCCAGGTAGAAACCTACCTATTCTCTACTTATCAGGAAGTATTTTGTCAGGGGCTTGATGAAGTTCAAATGCTTCAGGTCTAAGAGATAAATAAGGTTCAGTGTCTGAGTTACATCCCTGGTTCATCAGCCTCTGAACTCTGTCTAGAAATACCACAACCTTTGCCATGAACCTTGTGCAAAGGCAAGCTGGCCCCTTTCACAGAGAGCACGTGGAGCATCCAGAGGTCTTTTTGGGAACTCTGAGCACATGTGCACTCCACAGTCAGGTTTCTGTTGTCCTTTACTCTGCACTCATTCAGTCTTCCTTTTTGAGACCTACTATGTGCCAGGCTCTGTGCTGAGGGCTCTAGCAAATACTTCCTCATTTAATCTCCTTTGGGATAATGATTGCCATTTTCCTTGTTTTATTAGGAAGAAGAAGACTGAGTACAGAGAAGCTAGGTCACATGATCTCTTATTTAAAAAGGCAGAGTTGGGACTTGAACTTAGATGTCGTGGTAGTAAGAATTCTCTCCTTCTGTCCTTTTTCTGTCCTTGCCCTCTCCCCCTACCTGCCATGTCCTTTACTCCATCACCTCCGGTAGCTTCACTGGAGCGTCCTAACTCCGCCTGGCCCCATGACACCCATGTGTGTGTCCCAGGCTCTCCCGCCAGGGTCAGTTCTGGTCCTGTCACTTCCCGTACATTGGGCAGAACAAGGCAGTGCAGAGGGAGGAGGTTCCACAGATGTGCCTTGCTTTGTGGCACTGCAGCCGAGGGCATCAGATGGTGAAGGTGGTGTGCCTGCACTGACTGGGGAAACTGAGGCTTGAAGGCTTAATCGTCCTGAGCCTAAGGATTCAATGAGGTGTGAGAATAGTGAAGCGAGCTTCTGAGATCTCCTATGGCAATTACAAAGCAAACAATTATAGGACCCTGTGAGGTCTCAAAAGCTGTATATATCTTACGGTGATATGTGTAACTATCCCACAGGTTTCAGGCAGCGAAGAAAGCTACAATTTTTCTGGTGGTGAAGTGGTTTGTAGAGGTTTCAGTCTATGGTTAGCTGACTCTGAGGTAGGGCAGCATGACAGAGGGGCACAGCAGAGGAGAAATAGCTCGTGGTATGGCAGAGGAAGCTCAGAGCCATTGAAGAAGGAACAAGGAGATAGACCCTTCCTAATCACATCCCCAGGGGCCCACCCCTTGGACCTAGACTCAGCTCCCACATCACGTTTAACTACAATCTCATCAGTGGACCAATCCCCTGAATAGTATCAGGACACCATGAGCTGATCACCTCCCCACAGCCCCATCTGTGAGAGGCTGAGGCTTTGGGGGTCATCTGTATATAAAGAGTAACGGCGATCCAATAACTTGAAACTTGTAGAAATGTGATCTAATGCAGATGACTGGAATCCACCATGACCTCTTCCCACAAAGCATGCTACCTAGAGTGGGCATCGGATGGCAGGGATGTGTGGAGGGGCTGCGGCTGGCGCTGTGCCTTCCTCTGGGAAAGGGAAACAGCAGCCTGGGCATTATGACTGGCATATGTGCCCTTGAGGGTGCTGTCATCCGGGCCTTTCTCTCCGGTCCTGGGTCTAGCACAGGAGACAGCAGAAAGTGAACATCCTCCACAGAGCTGCGTGTCAACCCCCGGGGATCCCAAGGTGGCGCCTCAGGGTCAGCAGCGCGGGGCGGGGCGAGCCGCATGTGACCCTCCGCCGCGTCAGGGGCTCGGGCCTCCCCACAGTGGGCTGATCTACCCCTGCCCCGTGGGCTACTCCATCTGCCCTCTGTCTTTCTAGTCTCTCCTCACGGCTGCACTGTGACTAGTGAAAATCCACAGGAATTTTTCGGTCGCTTAAAAGTTTAAATCGTTAACTGCTTTTCTTCTAATATTTTGTGGTTTAAAAATAGCAATTAGAAGAGAAAAATCACAATAGTGTGTGTACACCTATTCTAAATGAAAACATCTAATTAGACCATAAGAGCATATAATTTTTTTAAAAAACCCAAAATGTTATGTCTGTATAAATGTTTGACTTTAGAGTACATAAATATTGACTAAACCTTGCAGGGCGATCTCTAGACTTTGAACTCCCAAAATCCTACCACGAAACTTCTGGAACATTCTCCAAGCAAGCGCTACCCTCCAGCACCCCAGCCGGGCATCCACGATTCTGAAGGGGAGCGGCCGCAGCGTTTTATCACACAGCTACTACGTGCCAGGCCCGTGCCCCGCGAGTCCTGTGTCAGTGAGCCCTTCTGCGGGCAGTTTACCCACAGCGGAGGCTAAGTTTCTGCCCAGGACCCCGCACGCCAGGAAAGAGCCCAGCGGGGCACCGGGCTTCTCTCCCGCCCTTCCCGGCCCTGCCCGGCCCGGGGCCCTGCACGCAGCCCGGCGCTCCGCGCCCCCGACGCACCCACACCCGCCGCCGGGGACCGGGGTCGCTCAGCGGGACGGGGCCGGCCGGGGTCGCCGCGCGTCCCGCCCTCAGCCCGCGCTGTGCCGCCCGGAGCTGCGATCGCGCCCGGCCACTCACTGGTAGGCGGCGCGGTGGTCCCGGAGCAGGGCGAGCGCCAGCCCCACGACGGTGAGCAGCAGCAGCTTCGCCATGGCGCGGGCAGCGGGTTGGAACCCGGGTCTGCGCGCCCGTCCCGCCCCGCCCCGCCCCATCCCCGGGCTCCACCCGTGGGCGTCGGGCCGTCGGTGCCCGGCGCTCTCTCTGCGCCCCCAGGTCCGGTATAATAACCATTTATGTTACTCAGAAGTTGATGGCTGAGCTGCCAGCAGAGCTGCGGTGTCCTCTGAGGTTGGACTAGAGTACAGTATGGAGGTAAGATCCCCTTCCGAGGTTCTTGGTGGCCAACAGTCCCTTGCCACAGTGGCCTCTGCAAAGGACTGTAGTGGAACAAGGGATGTGGCTCCCTCAGATCAAGGGGTCTGACCAGAGAGATAGCATGTGTCCCCAATGGAGCCCCAGGCTTCTAATGACCGAACTTCAGAAGGCCATCCCTGGCCACTGCCATGTTTTATTTGTTAAAAGCAACCACAGTCAAGTTCACATTCAAGGAGAGAGGAAGTAAGCCCCTTTTCTTGAGGAGACGCATATTGAAAAAAATACACTCAAGTGAAATATCACATAGTCTCTCTTATATCTGTAAGGCATGAAATAAAAGAAAAAGGGAAAAAGAGGGGGGAAGTACTATAATTCAGTATGGACAACACACCTAACAGTATGCCTTGACTTGGGACAGTTGTCTAGCATGTTTTATATGTTCTTTGGCTTATTAGTCTGTTTTTCAATCTGCATATATGATAAGGAAGTTTATCAGGTCATCTAAGATAAATACATGAATCTCACACTGGGAAGATAAAAGCGTAGAGGGAGGAGAGAAAATGAAGGGAAATGAGACACTTCTACACATGTACTAATCCCCAGCAGTGCATATAATCATTATGTTTTGCAAACACCTACAAATAAAAGTAAAAATTTTTTTAAAAGACAAGGAGAATGGAGCTGGAAAAAATGAAAAGTGCATGTGCATATCTTGAAAGTCAGAACCTTTAAATAAATCTCAGATCATATTATTCCTGTCTATTTCCACTGTGGTCACAGTGCTCCAGGCTACCAAGGTGTCTGGGCCAGAACAGCCCCTTCACGGCTCCACTGGGGTGTCCCAGCCCCTCATTCCCTTCTCCCTTCAGCCCAGGAAATCCTTAGAATGTGTAAATCAGATTATATCACTTCCTTGTTTAAAATCCTCTTTGTCACCGCCTCTCCTCTTACTTTTTTTTATCACAGCCCAAGAGGCGCGGAGGAGAGCGGAGCGCGGCCATGTTTACCCACCTGGCCTAATTTCTCACCATTCATGTGGCTCGGCAGCAGCTTTCAGACCCTCAGTGCACATGCCAAGCCTGGGGCTTCACTTCCTTCACCTTTGCTGCTCTTTGGCTGGAACCCGCTTCCCTCATTTCCCAACAGTACCACCTGCTGTAGCTCCCCCACCCGGACCTCACCACCAGAGCTGTGAGTAGAGCGCTGTCGTCAGTGGACAGTCACAACAACTTCATGACACACTGGTCACTCACATGAGAACCACTCCGCCTTCTCCGAGGAATTCTGTCCACGGCCATAGCAAGGCCCCTGTGACTCTCCTTCCAGGAAGCATTGGGTTCAACTGTAGCCGAAGGAGGAATGGTCAGGGCCTCAGTCACTGCTGCTGCCCGGCGCCCCTGGCCTGCTGAGGCTGCCGGCCGCTCTGTGCTCATTTGCAGGCAGCCGACTCTGCCTTCCTCTCTTCTAGCCCGGTTTCTGTACAAGGTCCTGCGCAGGTATTTTTAGAAGGGGAGTGAGTGGCAAAGGGGAGTGTAAACAGGGCCAAGGAGCCGGGAGCTGAGTGGAGCGGGCTGAGCAGGCACCATGGCGCTCTTCCTTCCTCTGACTGATTGTTCTCTGGGAACCAAAGAACCCAGCTAGGACAAAAAGCCATGGATACTCGTCCTCCTTCCTTCTTTCCTCAGCTCATCTTGTCCTTCTTCCCCTTCCTACATAACTTCTCTTTCAAGGTCAACAGCAAAGCTCCCCCAGCTCAACTCAAATGATACAACTATGTGAGATGGATATTAGAAGAGACTGTGTCTTCAATTACTAATCTTCCTAAACAAAGGGAAAGGGACCTCCCACATATGGAAAGTGCTTTCTGAATCCTAAACCCTTCCCCTCTCTCTCTCTCTCTCTCTCTCTCTCATGCTTACAATATGTGCAGTTTACAGTCATCTAGAGGAGGAGGTGCATATACATAGTACAGCTTGGTTCCTAATCCTCTTCCTGTTCTCTCTCACCTCCTCGCCTGCTAAGTCCCCTTCCCCCCCTCTTCATGCTGGTGGTCTTAGCTCCTGTTTATGCTGAAGTTATTTGGCTTTTGTACATAGTATTTTAATTTTCCTTCTTTCCCCATCCCACCCCGTCCCTCCTCCATGTTCTCCTGGATCCCCCACATCTGTGAGAAAAGATGCATCCCCTTCTCTCCTTCTACCTGTTCTTTACTATGTGCGCTTTGTTTCGCTCAAATGAGAGGTACCACATGATATTTGAACTTGTGTGCCTGGTTTATTTCATTCAACATTGTATGTTTCCGGTGGACCCATTTTCCTACAAGTGTCTCCTTTGTACTTATTTATTTTTTTATTTGCTGTACTATTTTTTTTAAATTTTTTAATCTTTATTGGTACATTACATATATGCATCATAATTGCACTCCATAATGGGGATTTGTACCCGTTTAAGACACAACTTAATTCTCACTTTTTCCCATAGCCCTACCCACCCTACTGCCCCACCCCATATACATAAAATTTGTTTCCTTACTTTTTTGTTACAATCTCATCATTTTTCCCCCTTCACCCTATTTTACATTGAGTATTTTCTATTTCACAATATATAACATACAATTCTAGGACTAATTTACATCTTTATTTTCTCACCAGAGAAAAGATGCGATATGTACCTATCTGTGCCCTATTTATTTCACTTAGGAGGATATCCTCAAGGTATGTCCATTTAAGTATAAATGATTCAAACCTATCATTTTTTATGGCAGAGTAATACTCCACCCTATAGAAAAACTACAGCTTTTTTATCCAGTCTCCGGTTGATGGACACTTGGGTTGTTTCCAAGATGTAGTAATCACAAATTGGGTTTCTATAAACATGGGTGCACATATGTCACTGTGATATGAGTCTTTTAATTTTTGTGTGTATATACCTACCAGGGCAATGGCCAGGTCTAATGGGACCTCCAATCCTAGCTTTTTGAGGAATCTCCAAACTGATCTCCACAGGGGTTGTACAAGCCTACAGTCCCACCAACAGTGGAGAAGGGTTCCTTCTTCTCCGCAGCCTCGCCAACATTTGCCATTGGCTGAATCTGAAATAGCAGCCATTCTATGTGGAGTGAGATGAAATATCAATGTTGTTTTCATCTGCATCTCTCAAATGACTAATGATGTTGAGCATTTCTTCATATGCTTCTTAGCTGCTCTTACTTCTTCCTCTGAAAAATATCTGCTCATTTCAGATAACGATTTTTGAATTGGGTCATTAAATTTGGGTGGGCTGATTTTTTTGAGCTCTTTATATATTCTAGATAGTAACCCTTTGTCTGAGGAACAGCTGGTAAAGATTTTTTCCCACATTGTTGGTTGCCTGTTTGCTCTGTTGGTGGTTTCCTTTGCTGTGCAGAACCTTTTTAAAAGAATGAGGTCCCATTTATTGATTTCTTCAGCCAACTCCTGTGCTATAGAAGTTTTGCTCATGAAGTCTTTCCTTAAGCCAGTGTCTTCGAGAGTTTTACTTAACCTGCTTTGCAACAGGTTTAGAGTGTCTGTTTCAATATTTAGGTTTCTTATCCACTTTGATTTTAGCTTGGTACACGGTGAAAGAGTTAGATCTAGTTTTAGTCTTTGGCAAGTTAAAGCCCAGTTTTTCCAGCACCATTTCTTAAAGAGGCTATCTTCCCTCCATTGAGGATTTTTGGCTCCTTTGTCAAAGATGAAGTGGCTCAGTGTATCTGGAGTAGTTTCTAGATCTTCTAGTCTACTCCATTGATCCTCAGGTCTGTTACTTTGCCAGTACCATGCAGTTTTTTATGATGGTGGCTTTATAGTATAGTTTCAGGTTCGGAGTTGTAATATCCCCCACCATGTCCCTGTTCCATAGAATTGCTTTGGCTATTCTAGGTCTTTTGTGGTTCCAGATGAAAGTTTGGATTTTTTTCTCTAGATCTGTGAAATATGCTGTTGGGATTTCAATCGGGATTATGTTGAATGTGTAGAGTAGTTTTGGAAGTATAGCCATTTTGACAATATTGGTTCTTCCTACCCAGGAGCAAGGTATGTCTTTCCATTTTTGATATCATCTTCTATCTCCTTTTTCAGAGTGCTATAGTTTTCAGAGTAGAGGTCTTTCACCTCCTTTGTTAGACTGATTCCTAGATATTTTATTTTTTTGGGTGCTATTGTGAAAGGGACTGACTCTCCAATTTCTATCTCAGTGGGTCTACTGTTTGTGTATATGAAGGCTATTGACTTTTGAATGTTGACCTTGTAACCAGCTACATGGCTAAAATTGGCGGTTAGGTCCATCAGTTTTTTAATTGAATTTTTAAGATCCTCTAGATAGAGTATCTTGTCGTCAGCAAATAATGACAATTTAACTTCATCTCTTCCAATCTTTATTCCTTGTATTTCTTTCTCTTGCCTAATTGCTATGGCTAATATTTCCAGAACTATATTGAACAGAAGTGGTGAGAGAGGACATCTTTGTCTTGTTCCTGATCTTAATGTGAAAGGTTTCAATTTGTGACCATTTAGTATGATACTGGCTGAAGGTTTCTCGTAGATAGCTTTTATTAGTTTGAGATAGAGACCATCTATTCCAATCTTCTGTAGGGTTTTGAACATAAATGGGTGTTGTATTTTGTCATACGCTTTTTCTGCATCAGTTGAGAAGCCCATATGATTTTTGTCCTTAAGCCTGTTAATATAGTATATAACATTGATTGATTTACGC
>PVIR01000431.1:147978-180895 GCA_004026965.1 Petromus typicus
TCCAACTTGGTCAGGGTGTATAATCTTTTTGATAATTCTCTGTATTCTGTTTGCCAGGATCTTATTGAGGATTTTGGCATTGATATTCATTAGAGATATTGGCCTGTAGTTCTCTTTTTTGGTTGGGTCTTTCTCTGCTTTTGGAATCAGGGTAATGGTTGCTTCCAGGAATGAGTTTGGGAGTACTGCTTCCCTTTCAATTTCATTGAAGAGTTTCAGAAGTAGAAGCACTAACTCTTCTTTGAAAGTTTTATAGAATTCAGCAGTAAAACCATCAGGTCCAGGGCTTTTCTTTGTTGACAAGTTTTTAATTACATTTTCAATTTCACAGATTGTTATTGGGGTATTTAACATTTCTATATCTTCTTTATTCAGCTTTGGGAGCTCATATGTGTCTAGAAATCTATCCATTTCTTCTACATTTTCCATTTTATTGCAGTATAAATTTTCAAAGTAGGTGTTTATTATCCTCTGGATTTCCTCTGGGTCAGTAATAATTTCTCCTTTCTCATTCCTAATAGCATAGATATGAGCCTTTTCCTTCCTTTGTTTAATGAAGTTGGCTAAGGGTCTATCAATTTTATTTACCCTCTCAAAGAACCAACTTTTTGATTCATTGATTTTTTGAACCGTTCTCTTGGTTTCTATTGCATTATTTTCTGCCCTGATCCTTATAATTTCTTGCCTGGTGTGAGCTTTGGGTTTGTTTTTCTCTTCTCTTTCTAGTCACTTGAAGTTCAGCATTAAATTGTTTATTTGAGCTTGCTCCATTTTCTGGATGTAGGCTTTTACTGCTATGAATTTTCCTCATAGAACTGCTTTCATTGTGTCCCATAAATTTCTATATGTTGTACTGGTGTTATCGTTTAGTTGTAAGAACTGCTCAATTTCTTCTCTAATTTCTTCTGTGACCCATTGGTTAGTCAGCAGAGTGTTGTTCAGTTTCCATGTGTTTGTGAAGATTCTGGGCTTTCCTTTGATATTCAGCTCCAAT
Organism: Petromus typicus; assembly: GCA_004026965.1. Taxonomy (NCBI): domain Eukaryota; kingdom Metazoa; phylum Chordata; class Mammalia; order Rodentia; family Petromuridae; genus Petromus; species Petromus typicus. The sequence goes on from PVIR01000431.1 coordinate 148,973, forward strand.
TTCAGGGCACTATGGTATGACAGTATACAAGGAATAACTTCAATCCCTTTATATTTGCTTAAACCTTTTCTATGAACGAGCACATGGTCTATTTTGGAGAATGATCCATGAGCAGCTGAGGAGAATGTAAATTCTGACTTTGTGGGGTGAAATACTCTGTAGGATCTATTAAGTCCATTTGCTGAAGAGTCTGGTTGAACTCAAGGATTTCTTTATTGACTTTTTGTCCAGTCGATCTGTCTCTTTGTGACAGTAGGGTATTGAGGTCCCCTACTATTATTGTATTGGAGTTTATCTGGTTTTTCAAGTCCGTTGATGTTTGTTTTATATAGTTGGGTGTATTAGAATTTGGAGCATAGATAATTAAGATTGTGATTTCTGTCTCTTGGATTTTTTTCCTGAACTAAAATATAGTGTTCATCTTTATCTCTCTTTATCAATTTTGGCTTGATGTCTATTTTGTCTGCAAATAAAATTGCCGCTCCTGCTTTCTTGCTCTTTCCTGTCGCATGGAGTATTGTTTTCCATCCCTTTACTTTTAGTCCATGGGTTTCTTTCTGAATTAGGTGTGTTTCTTGTATGCAACAGATTGTAGGATCTTGCTTTTTGATCCACTCTGCCAGTCTGTATCTCTTAATTGGCACGTTGAGTCCATTGACATTAATGGTTATGATTGATATACGTAAATTTAGTGCTGCCATGTTTTCCTGTTCTTGGCTGTGTTATTCTACTTCTGCCCTTTTCCCATCAGTTTCTTGTTTGGTCCCATGGGTTGACTTGGTTAGGTCTTATGGATTTGTAATTTTCCTTATTTTTCTCCAAGATATTCTTTAAAATGTTTTGGAGCGCAGGTTTTGTATTTGTGAAGTTTTTTCAGGTGTTCTTTGTCATGGAAGTATCTTATTTCCTCATCAATTTTGAAGGATAGTTTTTCAGGATACATCAGTCTGGGTTGGAAGTTGTTTTCCTTTAGGGCTTGGAAGACTTCACTTCATGCTCTTCTTGCATTGAGTGTTTGAGCTGAGAAGTCCACTGTAATCCTGACAGGCTTCCCTTGGAATGTCATTGTTTTGTTTTCTCTGGCTTCTTTCAGTATTTCATTCTTTTTTTGGATATCTGGGACTTTTGTGATTATATGCCTAGGTGTAGATTTTTTCATGTCACGGGCATGTGGCATTCTGTATGCTTCATATATTTGTATGTCCAATTCTTTACCTTTTTCTGTGAAGTTTTCTGCCATTATCTCGGTGAATAGCTTTTGATATCTTTAGCATTGTCTCCTGCTTCCTCAGTGACTCCAATCAATCTTATGTTATTCTTCTTTGAATCATCTAGGAGCTGTTGGATTGACTTTTCATTATCACTTGCTTTCTTCCATAGATTATGCCTTTCCAGTTCATTGGTTGAGATCCTGTCTTCTAGGTCTGAAATTTGGTCTTCTGCCAAATTCATTCTATTGCGCAAACTTTCATTTTCTTTCTTAATTTCCTGGGCTTCTGCTTGTAGGTGTTTAAAAGGTTCCATTGCTTTTGCTATCTTGGATTCTATCAACTCAATGATTACCTCTTTAGTTTTATTAATCATCATGTTGACAGTGTCCAATATCTCTGCTTTCATCTCAGAGATCAGTTCTGATTTCCATTTTACTAGATCTGCTTTGGTTACCATTTCTGAGGACCCTGGAGTCTGACCTTTAAACTTCTCTATGTCTCTTCCCCCTGTGTTACCTTGAGGTGAGGATCTCTGTATCTGAGACTTTGAGTTTTTCCTCATCTCAGAGTTTTTGTCCTTGCTGTTGTTTTTGGCTTTGCACCTGCCCTGTTTTCTGGTGCTATTTGTTGCAAGTCTCTTTACTCCTAATAGTTAGGAACCTTAAAATATCAGTGTCTCCTGGGTTGTTCTTTACAATCTGTATGGGGACCTAAAGAAAAACCCCTAGTTCTGGCACACCATATGAGGCACTCAATCAATACATTCAGAACACCATCTCTAATCTGCTTTAGTGGCAGGAAGGCTCTGGCTCCTGCCCTACTATAATGGCACTGCCTAAGGTTCCAATGGGCCCACCTGCTCACCAATACAGAGTCTCTGGGCTCAGTTGTGCAGTCAGCCTGGAGGCCAGTAGGCTGTAGGCTCTGTGCTGCTGCAATGGTAGGGGCTGTTGTTCCAACAGACCCACTTACTCACCAGTACAAGGCCACTGGATATGGTACTGCAGTTGAGTTGGAGAAACTCAGACTCTTACCTGCTAAACTCAATCCCTGGGCGTTCTTCCAGTGTGGGCCTGGAGACTAGCAAGCTCCAACCTTGGCACAGATACGATGGCGCAGATGCTGTTTCCAAAGTGACCCTAAACTGCTAAACTCAGTCCCTGGGCGCCCTTCCGATGTGGGACTGGAGGCCAGTAAGCTCCAAGGCAGGTGAGCTTCAAAGGCGCAATTGCTGGTTCCAAACCCTCCCGCTGCTAAACTCAGTCCCTGGGCACTCCTCCAGCGTGGGCCTGGAGGCCAGCAAGCTCCAACCCTGGCACGGATTCGGTGGCACAATCGCCGATCCCAAAGCCGCCCCCTGCTAACCTCAGTCCCTGGGCACTCCTCCGGCGTGGGCTGGGAGGCGGGTAAGCTCCAACCCTGGCACAGATTCAAATGCGCAATCCTCCATTGTCCTTCTTTATAGCCGAGTAGTATTCCGTTATGGAGCGATACCACATTTTCTTTATCCATTTGTCTATTGCTGGGTACACAGCCAGCTTCCAGGATTTAGGTATTTTGGGTTGTGCTGTTATAAACATTTGTAAGCAAGAATTACATAGTGCGATGTCTTTACTCTTTGTGTGAAGATATTTAGAAAGGGATAGCTGGTTCACCTGGAATTTCTAATTTTAGCTCTTTGAGAAATCTCCATAACGATTTCCGTACAGGTTGTACTCCTGGTTGTATTCTATAAACAATCCCTCCAACAATGTAGGAGTGTTCCTTTTTCTCCACCACCATGCTGGCATTTGTTATTTTTTGACTTCTTGTTGATTATCTTTCTTTCTGGAGCAAGGTGGAATCTTAGAATTGCTTTAAGTTGTGTCACTTTAATGGCAAGATATGTTGAACGTTTTTCATATATCTATTGACAATTTGTACTTCTTCCTCTGGGAAATGTCATTCATTTCATTTACCATTTCTATCTTTTTCTTTAACCAGGAAAGTATATATATGTTAGAGTATATATTAATTATCTCAACTTGACCAGACATGATTCTAAATGTCATGTTGTACATGACAGATACAATATTTGTTAATAAAAATATTGAAAAATAAACATCAGTTCTGTTCAAATTAATCTTATCATCTAAAGCATAAGTTTATGATGGAACTCATCCATTCATTGTACTATACATGACTTTCCTGATTTGTTTGTTATACTCTATGAGATCTTAAAGCAGTGGTTGTTAGTATTTTGATGGCACCCAACCAACGTCTAGATTGAAGAATGCAGTGAAACCTATGCACAGATTCGCACTTACACAACACTCATGTTCTATTTCAGGGCATCTCCTGCTTTGAAATTGAAAGCCCATCATGAGAAGGTTAGACCTTAGGACTCTGGTCCAAAGGATAAGTGAGAACTCTGGGGTAAATAATGATATTCAATGGGCTGGCGGTTACTGTGAAACTGTCCACTCTGTCTCTTGTTGCTCTCATTCCCTCCTTCTTTTTGACCAGAATGGCATGTTTCCATGACTTCTGTATTCTCTGTGTTTGACATTATCCTATCCTGGTCCTGTAGGGATTTGTTTCTGCTAGCTTGTCCTCAGTCCTACACTGCAAACACCGTGCTTATATATCCTGTCTTACTAGATGTAAGAGTGTAACAATGCCTTTGCTCTGATTGCAGCCCTGATATTCCAACACTGTCTGACAAAGGCAAGGTGCTCCATATATATTGTAAAATACAGGAACGAAGACATGTTTGAAAACTCGTAAAGGAACCTCTGGAAGAGTTTAATACATCATTTCTTATTTACTTTAAGAGACTGTTATTATTAATTGCACACTTATTTTATTACTATTTTATGTGTAGTCAAAGGAAGAATATCAGTTCATCTAAAATACAAATCCAAGAAACTATCAGATATAGAATTCCTATTTCAAAGTTGTTTAAATCTGCCTATAAGAGTATGAGATCATAGAATATAAAAATATAAAATATATAGTAAATTATGCAAATATTTTAAACTTAGAATTTTTATGATAGAATTTTTTAACATAAAAATTTTAAAACAAGAAAATGTTGGTGAGGCTGCGGAGAAGAAGGAACCCTTCTCCACTGTTGGTGGGACTGTAGATTCGTGTAAACCCTATGGAGATCAGTTTGTAAATTCCTCAAAAAGCTAGGATTGGAGGTCCCATTTGACCTGGCCATCACGCTGCTAGGTATATGCACACAAGAATTAAAAGATTCATATCACAGTGACATATGTGCACCTATGTTTATAACAGCTCAGTTTGTGATTGCTAAATCTTGGAAACAACCCAAATGTCCATCAACTGGAGACTGGATAAAAAAATTGTGGTTCTTCTACACAATGGAGTATTACTCTGGCATAAAAAATGATGTTTGAATCATTTATACTTAAATGGACGTACCTTGAGGACATCCTCATAAGTGAAATAAATAGGTCACAGATGTGTAAATATCGTATCTTTTCTCTGGTATTAGAAAATAAAGATGTAAATGAGTTTTAAATGTATGTTATATATTGTGAAATAGAAAATACTCAAAGTGAAATGAGGTGAAGGGGGAAAATAATGAGATTATAACAAAAAAGAAAGGAAACAAAGTTTATGTATGTGGGGGTAGGGGTGGTAGAGGGGATAGGACTATGGGAAAAAATGAGGATTAATTTGTGTCATATACTGGTACAAATTCTCATTGTTGAATGCAATCATGATGTGTATATGTAATGTACCAATAAAGATTTCAATTAAAAAAAAAAGAAAATGAAGATGCCACCTTGTCTTTTATAGTCTTTTTCTTACTTTATTGCCTTCTTCAGGTTTCAGGTGCTAAATATTTGTATATTTCAAATACTAGTTCCTAAATATAACTGGTAATCAAAATGTATAGTGAATGTTTAAATTTTTTAAAATGTATTATTATTTTTAAAATGTCTTTAAAAATGTATTAAAAACACATTACCAAGAATAGCAGGAAGTGTGTTTGGAGTGAAGGAAGTATTTTGTGGGGATTAATAGTAATATTTTTAATGTAATAAATTTAATTCAAACATTAAAATCTTTCAATCATCCTGAGTTGACCGAACATCTCCAGCAATTTATGTCAAATAAAACATTAGAGGGCTGGCAAGGTAGCACAGAGGTGGCGAGGTGGCACATGTCTGTAATCCTAAAACTTAAGAGGCTGAAGCAGGAAGATTGTTGAGCTTATGGCCAACTTGAACTCATCTGGATTCCTTGTGCCAAAAAAAAAATGTATAGGCTTTGCAGATCCATCTTATTCATCAGATCTGGCACTATGTGGCCTCTGGCTATTTCCCAAAATAAAAATTATCATGAAATAAACATTTTGAGTCAATTCAGTCATTGAGTTAAACGTAGCAGGACAACTAAAAACAATGAAGGGGAATTTCTACCATATATTCTGAAAGTGGAAAGAAGGATCAGAGTATTGTGCTCAAAGTAAGGGGAACATGTTGAGCAAGATTAATAGCAATTTTTCTTTTACTGTTATCTTTTTATAAGTTCTTTTACCATTCACTGTATTTTTGTCATATGTCATATTTTTGGGCAAAATGTATCTACCTAATCTTCCCCAAGAATCCCCACTCACTGCAATTTTAGTAAAAGCTTTCAAAAATTAGTAGAGAATGGAGTCAGATTTGTGATGTTTAATTCCCCATGAGTGTTGTGTTGTGTTGTATTGATAGCCACATTTAATACTACTCCTCAGGCTGCCTTGTTGGTTGCAATGTTCTCAGGTGTCTGAAAGTATGAAATTCTAGTGTCCAAAGAAGTCCTTAACACCATTGTCATGAGGGAGCAATAGTAAAAGTAGGGGAATAAACACTGGGTTATGGAGGCTGAATTCCTGGTCACTTCTTAAAATTTTACAGTAGCAGAAATAACACCTATAAAAGGGAAATCATTTGTGTGAGTTTGCTATATGAAATGAAACCATATGCATGAAACAGCCATAAGGCACATGCAGCCATAAGGCACATGCCCTGAAGATGATCAAGTTTTATCCAAATCCAGAAGTTAGTCAACCACCTGCTTTTTTTTCTGATTCTGGACATCAAAGTCAGGACCTTGCCCTTGCCGGGCAGCTGTGGCATTGCTGAGCTACATCCTGGCCCACCATATGCTCTACTTTGTGTCCTCTCAAATTCACCTGGAAGAAACAGGAGCAGTGCTGCTACCTTTATGTCACAGAAAGTCACCTGGACAGAAAGAATGGGAGCCTCAAGTTTGTATTCTATGTTCAATGAGCCAAATAAATTTGCACCAAAATTAGAACCAGAAAACTAATGAAATTTATCAATTCAATTACTAAGAATGTATATCAAAAAGCTGAAACAACAAAACAAAGTAGAAACATGGAAATAATAATAAATACTATCAATTAATGAAATAAAATAACTTAAAGAGAGAATATCTGTTGAGTGGAATAATGAATATAGTCTTGAGACATGGTATCACATGGACATGCTCAGAAATGATTATGCCAAGTGAAAGAAGCCAGACATAAAAGGTAACACAGTTATCATAGGCAAACCAAGAAACACAGAAGCAGAGTAATAGTTGGCCAGGGTTGGAGGGAAAGGAAGACAGCAAGTGACTACTTAATGTTTTTTGTTTTGTTTTGTTTTGTTTTTGAAGTGATGAAAATATTCTGTTATAAGAGAAAAATGATAGTTGCACATTGCGATGGTATTATACGGTACTGAATTGTACACCCTAAAATGGTGACATTCTGTGGTTCCTGTGATCCTCCAGTTGACTCTTAAGAACCACAGAGCTTCTGTGGCAGCAAAGGCTGGAGCTTGGGGAGCACCATTTTGTGACTAGCACTTACCCCATTGTTTCCAAAGGCATCTTTGGTTGCTCAGCTTTTCACATCATGAATGGTACAGAGAGTAAGAAACTGAGGATGTTGCTTCCATTATATTCTACTAAGAACATTTCTCTTGGTTTTCTCCAGTTGGAGAAATTAGTACCGTTGATCATACTAACCGTGGCCTTTACATCTCCAGTAAATCACTACTGAACAACCACATCGCACGGAAAAATGTTTACACAAAGAACAAGCATTTTAATTTCCTGCAGTAGACAAGTGCCTACTGCACTGTGAAGAGCAATGAACACAAGTGTGTGACTAACGCTGAGTGTGCACCCAGGTATGATGGTGAGACACTGTGCAGCCCCTTCACTCTTTCCCAACATCCTGCGGGTACTGGGTTTTGACCCATTCCTGTGTACTAGAATCATAGACCGAGTCATTATGGAAGGCTGGTGCCAGAGCCTGAGGTAGAAGACGGGTTCCACTCTCCTCATTTATATACCTGGCCTGCAAAAGTAGAAACAAAAGCTGCATCCCAAAATTATCTTGAAGCCAGAGAACAGGGTGTAATTGCATATAAGTCAGCAGGGCTTGAGTAAACCCCAAACTTGGAACTAATGATGGGAGAAGAGAGGCCCTGTTATGAGCTGTTCTTGCTGAGCTGTCCCAGGCTGCAGGAGAGTTTCAGAAGCCCAGAGTTCCAACAATGCATGAGGTTCCTCATTCCCCAACTCCTACTGACACTTGGCAGCATTAAACTTTTTAGTCTTTGCTGGTCTAATATGTACAAAGTAATTTTAAAATGTTGTTGTAGGCCTAGGGACTTATCTCAGTGATTCCAGGGCCTGCGTTGAAAGTGTGGTGGCCTGAGTTCAGTCTCCAGTAACCACATACAGAAGTGCTGGGCCTGGAGACTCATGCCCACCAGCATTCAGTACCACATACTACAATGCTAGGCATAGTGGCTTACACCTGTAACCCCAGTACTCAGGAGGCAGAGGCAGGAGGATTGCTGAGTTCAAGGAGGCTGAGTTCAGGACCAATCTGAATTATAAAACAGGGCCCTGTCTTAAAAAAAAAAATGGTTGTTGTAACTAGTGCTTCTCTGATCACTAAAAATTCTGAGCATCTTTCCTTTCATGTATTTAATTTCTCTGCTTCTTCTGAAAATTACTCTTCGCAATATTTCCCTGCTACCCTTTATGGTTAATATCTCTGCTGGTGTCTTTTAGAGCTCCTAACATATTCTACTTACACATCCTTAGTCTAACACTGAAAATCTTTCTCATTCTGAAGGTCATCTATTCATTTGGTTCATCATTTTCTTTACTGAATGGAAATCCTTGATTTCCATAACTCATCATTTGATCAAGATTCTTTTGTGAGAGGTCCTTAGGGATTATGCTTTTAAATTCTGTTTCAGAAGTCTTTTTCTACGTTTGAGCCATAAAGACACCCTCCCACACTGCCCTCTGGTAACCCCAAAGCTTATATCTCACCTTTAGCTCTGTAAGTCATGGACAACATCTTGCTTAGGTGATGTAAGCAGGATATAATTTTATTCTCTTCCATGGAGTAAGTCCTTCTCCCAAGTGATCTAAACAAAACACCTTTTCCCTACTAATTCACACCGCTAATGTCTTGTATTAACTATCTGTACATAAAATATCATTTTCTGAGAACTCTGTTCTGTTCCATTGGTCTACTTTTTTAAAAAAAATAAAAAATGTTATCATTAAGCCTATTCTGGCCCTTTACTTTTATTTTTTCAGGTTGACTCTGCTCTCCACATGCATAAAAATATACTTTGGGCCGTACCATATATACCCTAGAATGTCTAAAATGCATTCATTCAGTTACAGGACCACCTTGAAACAATTCATTGTGAACATCACCCAGGTTGGGAGTGGCCCAAAGTCCCTGTGTGCTCTTCACCACAATCCTGGTCTTCTGTTAGAGCAGCCAGTCACCACTTAGGATAGCTGTCACTTCTCATTCTGTCTTGTTTGATCTCCCATACCTGCATCCTCAAACAACATTGGCTAACTTTTCCTTTTTGGGGGGTCCCCCAAGTAAAATCATATTATATGGATTCACTTTTATTTCCCTTAGTTCAACATTATTTGAGAAATTTCAGCTCTGCATGCAGGCCCACATGGGGAATAAACTGATGTGTAGAATTTCACTGTATGATTGATTTATCCATTTCAGCATTTGTAGACAATCAGTTGCTTCTAGTTTTTAGTTTCATTTAAAGTAAAGTTCTTTATTACTAACTCAATTTCTTTAATGGTTATAAAAGTATAAATATTTTCAGGCTCTTTTTGAGTCAGTTTTAGGAACTATGGTAAAGTACTAGCTCTACCTAAACCCCTCCTTTCTGGGCCCTAGGCAACAACAGCTACACTGATTTTCCAGCCTGGCTTCCACATAGGTCTAATCATATCACTATGTTTTTACCAGTAGAATGTCAGTGAAGGAGGTGTGTGCCATTTCCAGACTGAACCTGAAAAAGTTTTGTGGTCAGTTCACTTTCTTCCTTCTTTCCATGGGACCTGGAATGATGGTCAATGAGTTTTGATCACACAGCTAATGATAATGTCCTATAGAATGAGTACTGCTGAGTGGGAGGACCATGAGGATTACCATTTTCATAGAGTTGGAATAGTCACTTGCAATCTCTTATGTGAAACATATAATTTTTTAAAAGAAAATTAACATATAATGTTGTCATGTAATAAGCCGCAAATTTTACACATACCCTTAATTGCCATACCAATCCCAGTAGTTGTTACTATTGTTATTTAAATTTTAAAGATATATTACCTATAGGAACCAGCCTATGAGTTGATCCCCAAGGCAGAAACCAATGAGGACTAAAGACAAAAGACACAAAGATAATTTGCAGGAGGACCAGGAGACTCTGCCTCTAGTGAACAAGGAGCCCCAACCTGATAATACTCTTCACTTTTACTAGACTCACCTGAAGGAGAAGCAAGCATGTGCTCCAGGGTTCAGGGAAAGTTTATCAGGTTCTCAATTTACAGATTGCATGCGAATGTGTATTTTATTTAATTAAACTTCAGCTGTACTTGTTTCTCTCCTTGAAACCGGTTGGTGCCTGTTTACTAGCAACCAGCTGGGGTGTGGCGGGGAGCTTGCTACCTCTGCCCCTGTGTTTCAGGGGGAGTCCAACCCAGGTTTCAGTTTTATAACTGGTTTCTCACAAGTATCAAGTTTAGGTAGCAGTTGTCATTATGACCTTTAATTTACAAAAAACTGAGGCTTAGAGAAGGCCATGATTGCACAGTTAGCAAGTGGGACCTGGGTCCAGAAAGTTCTTTTTCCCAATCTGTCCTTTTACCTATTGTCATGCACTGTTTTCCAGCTATAACTGTGTTCTTTCTGCCACTATATTTGGGGGGATCTCTATTTTCATGGCTTAGTGTCATCTTCAAAATACAGAAATTTGAACCTGGAAGTGGATTCTAAAAAAGCTTGAGTGTGTAGCTATACCACAGTCGAGGAAATAGATCGGACACAGAAGCTCCATAACTGGGGACTTTGGAATGTCAAAATTTATTAGTGAAATCATTTCCTGCAGCAGTGGGAAAGGTGGGTCATTTACCCAGAGTAGTGCATACTTTTTGAAGTGTTCCAGCATCATTTTACAGTGATGAAGACAAGCCCGTATTCATCGTAGCACAACTCCTAATAGCTAAATCTTGGAAGCAAACAAATTGGTTTATGAAAATTTTTAATTAATTATATTGTTACATTTTATGTATACATTATGATCACATTCAACATTGTGAATTTGTACCTGTAATTGACATATCCTGACTCTCATTTTTCCCATTTGCCTGTCCTCCCTATAATGCCTCCAACCCCCTACATATACAAGCTTTGCTTCTATTTTTCTTGGTTTTTAATCATCAGTTTTTGCTTCCCCTTCTTTGCTTTCCCCTCCCCCCTTTCCTTTTTCTCTCTGAGCATTTTGGAAGTAAACAGTTTGTCCATCAACAGATGAATGAACATAGAAAATATGGTGCTTTTACACAATGCAATCCTACTCTGTCTTAGAGAAAAAATAAACTCGAATAATTCATAGGAAAGGATATATTTTGAGAAGATAATCTCAAGTGAAATAAATGAGACACGGAATCTTAAATATCGCGTGGTTTCTCTTACATGAGAAACCCAAAATATAAATCAATTATAGATAAAAAGAAAAAGTAATAGGAAACGGAGATAGATCTTTTGCAAAAGGGAAGGCGTTGGAGAGACGGAGTGAGAGACAATGGAGGGAGCGGAGGGAATGAAAATAATTAAGACATGATATCTAAATGTACAAACTCCTCGTGATGAATGTAACCATTACACGTCCGAGCATGTACTAATAAAATAAAAAATAAATGAAAAATATTAATAAAGAAAAATGAGAACAAAGAATTAAATTTAAAAATATAAAAATATATTTCATATATTCACTTCAGCTTAGTTTTGGTTGCTTCCTGTAAGATTTAATCTGTAAGAAAATTTTTATTGTTCAGTCAAAAATGATTTTCTAATTTTCATTTTTTCTCCACTCTTTTCTTCTTTGGTTCATAAATTATTTGGAAATTTTATAGGACATTTAAAAAGACTGAGCCTAAACTTGACTTCAGGGTAATCTGACAACATATGCAGTTATAAAGACCTGCTCTGTGGCACTGTGCAGATTTCCATAGATGCAGATGTCCTTTGGGAGCCTGAAGTCAGTGGGCATCTCCTGTTTCTTGGTACAAGGTTCTGTTTCAATCCAGTAGAACAAGTTTGCTATTTATGTGTTTTGGATTTTCTCTTTTTACTCACTTAAAAAATATTTTTGCTGGGCTGCGGATTTAGCTCAGTGGTTCTGACACCTGTCTTGCAAGTGCAAGGGCCCGGGTTCGATCCCAGTAAGCACATATCATACTGGGCATGGAGATTCTCACACCCACCAGCAATCAGCACCACATACCACAGTACCAGGCATGGTGGCTCAAGCCTATAATCCCAGCACTTGGGAGGCAGAGGCAGGAGGATTGCTGTGAGGTGAGTTGGAGGCTGAGAGACTATATCACTTAAAGTTTCTATATGTTCTGGGTGATCATTTCTACACAAAGCAGTAGTTTTAAAGTCTATTTTGATTAATAACAACACAGTTCTTTCCTCTTTGCATTTTTCCTTTTAAGGTCTTTGCATCAGATGTGCAAATCTAACAAGTGTGGATTAGTGTAAACTTTTAATTATCAGTATTTTTACTAAAAATATTTTTTTCTCCCCAGTTTTTACTCATTTTTTCTGGAGCTCAAATTTTTCACATGGTTTAATTTCTCACTTTAATCTGTGTATCTCTTACATTTTCTATTTTTCTCCTTCTTTCTTATGCTGAGTATGCCATCATGAGCTATCTTCATTTCATTATCTCTTTGGATCTGACTCATCTTCTGTGGTATCTATCCATTAGGTTTGGCTTTCCCTCCTTCCCTCCTTTGCTTCGTTCTCTCCTCCTTCCCTTCTCCTCTCTCTTTTTCCCTTCCTTTGTTGGGTCCTTAGTGCCACAGGTGCAACTCCACATTGCTTCTTCAAACGTCTAAGAGCGATCAAGGTGTGGTGATGTACCCATGCCATTCCAGCACTTTGGGAGGTAGAGGCAGGAGGATTGCATCCTTGAACCCAATATGACAACTGTGTCTTGAAATAAAGAGGGCAGGGGACATAGCTCACTGTGAAGGCCCTTGTTCTTTCTCTCTTACTCCATAAAACAAAAGGGGGAAAAGATGTGAGAAGAATCAAGGTGTATTTCCAATAATGAGCAACATGTATTGTTTATGTATGACTATCTGAGAATTTCTGCATTTATTTGTCACTTGACTTGATCTCACAAAGTAATAAATTAGCCAACGTCAGGGGGAACACTGGTAGGGTTTGGGTGACTAGCCCAAGGGATCTAAGTCCTCAGTGTTTTAGACATCTTCCTTTCCAGGCTGCCCAAGGGAGAAACAACTACTTGACACAAAGTAGAGCGAAAAATATTCGCCTTGGGTTGAGAGGGTCCTTGAGAATATACACGGCAATGATTTCAGGGTGATTGATAACAAAATGGTTTCTTATTATCCAATAAATTTTCCATCTAATTTACTTTATTTTCAGTTCTGAAAGTTCAGTTTGATCTTTTCCAAATCCATTTGAGCTGATTGTTTTATACTTCCTTGTGCAGAGTTTTTTGTTTCTGAAGCATTATAAGAATGCTTGAAATACCTGTGTTTTGTAAGTCTCTCTCTTCTGTCATTTATTTCCATAGGTTCTTGTTTATGCTGCACTGTTTCTTCGTTTTGCAGAACCTACTGCTAATTTCTCCTGGGAAATTATTTACAGGAATTTCTTTTTTTTATGTATAAGAATGTCTTAAACATAGAATAAAACCCAGAGAAGAGGCTTTTATTTCTTACAGGTTATCAGATATAGTACTAATTTGGCAGGATTCTATACCACAGTCCCATTTTGAGATTATTAGTAAATACATGTATGTGTGTGTTTAATATGTCAGTGTGTAGATCTAAAAACTGTACATCTTTATGGGCCACTAGCTGATGTTCTGATACCTGTGTACATTGTGCCAAAGAAGGACTTTAGAAATCCATCTCAAACACTGATTATTTTCTAGACAGAGATAACACTCGAAGTTCTTCATTCCAACTTTTGGAAATAGAGTACATTTTCACTTTTCTTACCCTAAACTGAAATTTATGCCTATTTATCAACCTCTCTGTATCCCTCTGGCCTCCATATGCCCAAACTCCTGTAACCACAACTCTCAATTTTTCACAGCTTGAGATTGTTTTGGACCAATAAGTGGGAATTTGGATTCAACATTTAACTGATGATAGGAAAACCGTTATCACTTTTGAGCAATCGTAAGGGTCTTCATACACTTTCCTAAGTCCCAAGGCAGGTTTTCATTAGGACTTTGGGGAGTAGGAGAGGGGCCTTGTTGTGGTCATAGGGCTTTGGCTGTAGAGGGAGCAGTCCTTAGCAGGCTCCTCGCTCTGGGCTAACCTGGTATTTCACTCCCTTCCCCTTTCCCTGTAAGCTGTTAATAGCCAGCGCTCAACTAGGTCAGAAGATGCCGTCCAGGCAAGCGTAATTTCGATTCTGTTTACCACTCTGGATTTCAGCTGCCACTTTCATACTATAATTTGATGATTCAGAGTTATGTTGTGAGGTATTTACTGCTTTCAAAAATATCTTTAAATCTTTTTATTATTTTTGTTGTTTTCTTTTTCAAATTGATTTTATTGGTACATTTCATGTATAATTATGATTTCATTCAACAGTGAGCCCTGGTACCTACATGTGACACATCTCGATTCTTATTTTTCCCCTTCCCCCTGCCTACCTACTTTCATTAGAGAACTTGGTCTTGAATTTTTTAATCTACTGCATTACAAGAAATAAAAATTTCCCCTGTAAAATTTAAATATACTTAATCTCATACAAATCGTAGTGGGCTTTGATTTTATAGAAAAACTTAAAAGAATTTATATTCTTATAAGTTTATTCAAGATACTAACATCTTTATCTAGGTGAATGCTATAATCCCAGCACTTGGGAAGCTGAAGTAGGAGGATCACTGAGAGTCCAAGAATTGCCTGGGCTATGTAGTGAGTCCAAGGCCAGCCTGAGCCACGAAATGAGAGGCTGTCTCCAAGCAGAGACCACAGAAAATGTTTATCTATATATGTAGTAAATTTCTAGGTTTTTTGTTAAAATTTTAATATTTTCTCCACAGAACTCTTATATAGGCTTAGTTAAATTATTTCTTGATTGGACATTATATAGGTTTTGCTGTTATGTTGATTGGTATATCATTGTCCACTGAATTTACAGCTGTTGTTGCTAATGTAGGTTAGTTTATATCTGGCAATGCTGTTGAATATTTTAAATGTTTCTGCTACTTAAACTAAAATGGTTGAATACAAGAGGAAGAGTAGAAGAATTTTCCTGTGATCAGAATTAGTACCTAAAGGCTCAAAAATAATAATTGCCTGGTGTAGTGGTACATGCCTGTAATCCTAACGACACCTGAGGACTGAGAATTCAAGACCAGCCTGGATAATTTAGCAAAACTGTTTCTTTTGTTTGTTTGTTTGTTTTTGTTTTTGTCTTTTTCTTTTTTTAAGCACCAAGTATCTCACATTCTAGGAATAGCTGAAAACACTTAGAGGTGAATTTTACAGTGAGAGTTAACTTGTGGCTCCTGAGAGAGCTCTAAGTCCCTCAATCATCACCTTAGGGTCCTATCTCCAACTTCCATCTCTGACAATTACCTAGCAAAGCTACAGAAATTGAGGATTAGTCACCAACATGTAGCATCAATTGTGAAGGTAATTATCCTCCTCCAGGGCTCTTCAACAGTCTCAAGATATTCACACAAAGATTGGGCCGGCTTGCATAGGGAGAGGTGGGTTTAGATGACTATCTCAGCGAGAACCTGTTGATAAACATGTGCCTACTTAAGAAGAGGAAGAAAAGCCAAAGAAGATTACAGTGCACGGGGTCTATGAGGAAGGCCACCTGTGCTCCTACCCTTGGGCAAGCGTAGGTTGGTGGCTTCCTTTAGGAGAAGTCCAAATTTGGGCCTTCCTGCCAGGGCCTCTTCCAACAGGACAACACAGTGGGAGAGAAGACCCCTGTCTGTCTCAGTCACTTTCTTGTCATAGAGAAATAATACCTGACACTCACAGTTTAAGAAGAGGTTTACTTTGGCTCTCAGTTTCAAAAGTTTCAGTCCACAGTTGGCTTCAACATAGAAATCACACAGCTGAAAGACCAGGCAGAGGGAAACTGGTCGTGTCATGGTGGTCAAACAACAGGGGAAGAAGGAGAGTCAGTCAGAAATGCTCACCTGCCAGGCCGCATCCGCCCACCAGGCCCACCTTAGCTCTATAGTCTGGCCCTGTGATTCAGCCTCTTTGCAAAGGCCCAGCCTAGGAGTACATCAGAGTCAGGGGTGGGGGTCATTCTTGATTTAATCCATAGCAGACCCTCGTAGATTAGAGCAGGAAAAAGTGCACACGAGGTTCAGCTGGAGTGGAATCTTGCACTGGCACCTGAGGAGAGCGCATCTTAATACCAAATGGTCTTAGTTACAGAACCACCAAGGAAAGGATGTAGTCATATGTCTGTTAGCAAGAGATTTTAGCCTTTTCTACTCTGCCCTGTGCCAGCTTAGAAAAAGCTCAGTCATAAAGTACAAAAGAAGTTTCTTTCCTACAGTGTCCCATGATTTTAACTTTGAGTCTCCAAATAAATGGACAGGAGGAACCAATATGTAAAGCAGTCCCAGGGTCCCTTTCCAATCCTTCGGGTTCTGTCTAAGTCCTAGGACACTTTGGCAGAGCTGAAGCACTCAGGAGCTGTCTAGCCCTTGTTATCATCTACGCTCTGGTCTCAGGCTACTCAAATACCTATTGTTCTTCTTCTTCTTTCCAATAGCAGGAGGTCTTCATGCTGACTTCTGCGCCCTCTTGGGTACACGCACATTAGTTTGTTTTTAGGTGAACTTCAAGTGCAGATGACATCAGAGCTTCTGGGCCATCCCTGATGCAACTTTCCTATGCACCCCTTGTGAAAGGATGCATTAGTTCTCCAGCTGTAAGATCTTCATCTTAGGAGGGTCTGTAGCTATCCCTTCCTAACTACACCAGGGAGAAGCAGCTTGGGGTCGGCTCTCAGGAACCCACTGGCATCCCAGACCTCTCAGTCTTCTTGTCTCAATCGCCTCTATTCTGCTCTAGCTTGGCAAGCTTCATCTAGTCCAGATGGTGTAATGCTTAGGGACAACACATTTTTAGATTCTTCAAGATGGACTATGCTGTATATATTCCTTTAATTTCATTTTTTCTCTGTTCCCCACAAAAGCTAGCTTTTTGAAACTTAAAAATATGATAACTGACTACACCTTTTTTCTGTGTCATTCTTCTTTCTAACCAAACTACAAGCTTTATTGTCTAATAGATTATATGAGTGAAAAGTAGAAATTTACTCTAATGAAAACTTTTCAGTGAAACTTATTTCTAATTGAGCAACATTAAATAGGTATAAAGAAATCTCCCTAAATTAAAACCCCAGAAGAAAGGGGAAAAAAATCAATAGCCATTCCATAGTAAAACTCACCAAAATGGACTTTGGTACATTTATTCTCATTAATGATTGGCTAAAGGCTATTCTTGTTTTGGATTAAGAAAGGAACACTTTTATTCATTTTCACCAGTAAGGTTGGTTTTGTGTCTCTCTGTCTGTCTCCTGTTGGTACTGGAGACTGAACCCAGTGCCTTGCACTCAGCCCTTTATAACTTTCTAAATTTTGTGAAAGGGTCTTGATATATGAGTTATAGTCCAGGACCGTCTTCTTAAAAATGTTTTCTTTTCAGTTTTTATTTTGCATTAGTACATGTTGGCCATACTCAATGATTTCACTCCTTACTGGGATTTGGTGCATAACTCACCTTAATAGTTGTGTCCTTTTTCCCTCCTTTCCCCCCTTCTCCTTCCTTCCATCTCTTAGTCCTCTCCCCCCTACTTGCAAAAGATTTATTTCTCTATTTATTATTGTCTGTCTTTTATTGTTTTTTATTTAATTTTGGGTTTTTCATGTAAGAGAAACCATGCTATATGTCAGCTCATGTGTCTGTTTTATTTCACTTAACATTGTGATTTCAAGGTGCATCCATTTTCCTACAGACTCAAGTTCATCCTTCTTTACAACAGACAGCCATAAAATAGCATTGTGTATAAACACCACATTTTCTTTATACATTCATCCATTGATGAACATATGTAGGCCGAGACCATCTTATTCATTTCAGATTTATTACTGTCAAGGTGCATAGGAGGTTGCTTAACAAATGTTTATTGAATTAACCGACAGAGCAAACTGAAAGCATTTCAGGATAGCTGCCCCGAGGCTGCATTTCCAGTGGATCCAGGCAGGATTGGCTGGACTTGACACACAAGTGTGGATACAAAGAAAGAGCTGAGACAAACGGCCATGTCAGCCCTGTGGCTCTGGCCATTTCACTGGTTCTGATTCCCCTGTGTTTGAACTTGAGGGCATGCATGGCTTTGGACAGTCTTGTGATACCAATTCTTGCTTTCAGCTGCAGGCTATTGATTAGCAGCTGATTTCCATTAAGACTGGGAGAAGAGGAAATTGTAACTCTTTGAACATGGCTTTTTGCCTGGCCTGGAATGCTGGGGACTCAACATCATGGTGACAGAGGTGAATTTGCCATATTTTTATCAGAGGCTCTCTGTGAGCTGGAAGCTTCTGTGCCCACAGCTCAGATTCCTCACTGGAGATGCCTGACTCAGGGAAGAGCACTCTGGCTTCCCACGGGGCTGTCACGCATCTGACTTGCTGTTTGGTGACTACTAGGCCATTTCTCTCTGCTCTTTGTGCTCTTATCATATAATGACAAATTTACTTTTACCAAACACGTGGAGACTTTGGAATCTCTGAAGTCTACAGCACACAGTAAAGAGCTCTGTGAAACACTGTACCTATGAGCATCTGCCCATGGTACACGGCGGCCACTGAAGTGCCCTGAAGCACAGAACCATTATTGGCGTAGACAGTGCTCACACTTGGTTTATCAGATAAAACATTCTGGATGCGCAGCACCTGCAAAAGAAGATCCTGCATTAGCACAAGGGAGGAGCACACCTGGTGATGTCTGCGTCCCTAATATTCTAGGGCACGTGTGTCTGTCCATACATCTATCTTCATATCTTCTTATCTATCCTTAATGTCTTCTCTTATGAAGATATTGAATCCTGATGAAGTCTATGCACTAAAACAGACCAGTTATCTGACATCATCTGAAATCCTCAATAGAAAGCTAAAACAGTTTTGATAGCTCAGACATCCCCTAGAGAAGGAAGTTACATCTAATGAACACTCCTCTATTCCCAAGGCAGACAGTGGTCCTGCCTCTGTGGGAAGGGTCTCATCTTTGGGCCTAAATCATGAGGGAGAGAAACAGGACAGAAGGCTCAAGGCAGTGGAGTCAAGCAGCCTTGCAAACTGGTAACTGGGAAGATGGTGGTCATCGCAGCGGAAGCCCCTCGTATCTGTGTAGCTGCAGGGAAGACGAAACCAGGGGCTGTTCTGAATTCCAGCTGGCTCCTCTGCATCTTGCGCTGGTTTGCGGCCCTAAATTATTAACTTTGCTAATCAGTGAATTCAGAAGCTCTCAAGTTTCCAAAGAGCCTGAATAAAATCCATTCAAACAGAACATGAGAGGCATTAAATGAAAACAATCAGTAATTTATGAATTGTGATTCTTTATCAACACTACTCTTCTTAGAGTGAAGTTTAGAGGGTTTTCTGTTGTTATGCCATTTCATTTTTTAATCTTAAAGAAGATGCTACAATTTCATCTCAGGTATTTTACACAAAAGTACTTAAGCTTGGATCACACAGATAACATAAGACTAAATTAAAAGTAACTGTGAAGAAAGAAGAGTTATCCAAAATAAACAAATGCTCAAAATCAAAAGCAGAGAGGTGAAAACAAATCTTGAACAGTTTTCCAATCATTTATGAGTTGTGTTTGTATTGTTTTCAAGTGGACACTGTACTTAGGTTTTGGTAGAAAAGTTCATTTATCACTTGGAGGTGTAGTGTGGTACATATTACCCATGTAATTAATTTGGGTACAACTCTTCTGATTCAAGACCCAGGCTGGATTTTTATTTCATTTCATATTCCTTCAGTGCTCTTTTTTTTTGAGACAGGGTCTCACTTTGTAATTCAGAGTGGCCCTGAACTTGCTACATACCCCAGGTGAGCCTCAAACTCACAGCAATCTTCCTGCCTCCGCCTCCCAAGTGCTGAGATAAGAGGCATGAGCCAACATGCCCGGCACTGTGGAATGTGGTACTGATTGCTGGTGGGCATGAGTCATCACACCTGGCATCATTATTGTATGGGGTTACTGGGAATCAAACTTGGACCTTGTGCTTGCCAGGCAGGTGCCAGAACCACTGAGCTAAATCTCTGCCCTTGCCCTTTGCTGCTCTTTTAAGGTCCCAGATTCAATCCGAGGTCAAACAAAAATGAGGAAAGAAATTATGACCAATATGTTAATTTTAGAAAAAAAAATTAACTAGAAAATGGTGATATTATTCTTCAGCCGAATTAACTTCATGTTCTAAGTTAGCCACTGGATCAATGACTACACGGGGATCTGAATCTGTTTCCCAATGCCCCAGACCTGTCTTCCTTCAAAACACCTTCTCAGCAAGGTCTGTTCTGTTCTCAGTTCAGTACTCGGGCCTCACTTCTTGTTCACAGCAGTCCTGACTCTCTTTACCCCAAGGTACTGATTTTGGAACTTAGCATCTTCAGGCTTCTATATGATTCTCTTATTTCTTAAGCTTATTCTTTAGTGTCTGTCTTCCCCTCTTTAAGAACAGACTGACTTTCTGATAAATCCTAAGTATTAAAACAATGTCTGGGACATAACAGGTGCACAATAAACACCTAAGAATATATACATCTATATATTCCTCCCGCCTTAGCTTCCTGATGATAGGATTACAGGTGTGCATCACCACAGAGGCCTAAATAACAAAAAAAAAATCTTTGAAATGAGACATTCTTTAACAGTTGCTTGTATACTCAACTGTGAGGCAAAAAGTCTCCTTTAGTTTTCAGACTTCATTCATTCATTTAAAACCTTTTATCTGAGCTTGATGTTAGTCTGAAAGAAGATGATCTCATACACGTCTCTCTATCTGACCACAGGGTTATTCAAATGTGACTGGAAAAACCATAGGCATTCTGGGTCAATATGAATAATCAACTCATATTTTCCTATTAGCCCAACAGCAAAGGTGGCCCTTGTACAGACAAGACATATTGTCTGTGACTGGTTTTATATTGGCAGTTGCTGGCCTGAAAAGGGTAAGCAATTATATCTCCCTCCCCTGCCAGAATCCCCACTGGAATATCAAATGTCATCCACTTATATCTTCTCTTCTCATCTCAACAAACTGTTTATTGTCTTAGCTTGGCCTGTAAGCTCAGAGGAATATAGGCACTTACTTCTCTTTTTTTTTTTTTTTTAAGTTTTTTGAGACAGGGTCTCGCTTTGGAGTTTAGGCTGGCCCTGAGCTCAGCCTCAAACTCATCACAGCAATCCTCCTGCCTCTGCCTCCCAAGTGCTGGGATTACAGGTGAGAGCCACCACGCCCGGCACTGTGGTATGTGGTACTGGTTGCTGCTGGGCGTGAGTCTCCACACCCAGTATAGGTATGTGGTTACCGGGGATCGAACCCGGGTCCTTGGGCTTGCAAGACAGGCGCCGGAACCATTGAGCTAAATCCCAGCCCCCTATAGGCACTTACTTCTGACCCTGGGGGGTCCTCGGGGTTGTAGTTCAGCAGCTTCAGGACATTAGGATGACATCCTGCCAAAATGTCTCCAGTGCTAGGATCAACATTCAAGTTATCCACTAAAGTGTCCAATTGGATCACCTTCACCAAGAGGAAGTGGTACAGATGTTATCTCAACATTCTCCCTACCCCCACCCAGCACTTCCGGGCACCTGAGATGATTGTTTTTCGGGCACTTAGGGATGCACATTCAAAGGAGAAACATGATCTCACTGGTATTGCTTGAAAAGAATCATCATTCCTTCAATCAAGGAGGCTGGTGGGACTGGTTGTGTTGGTCTCCTGGGGACTTTTACCTTCAGCTGGGTTAGATTCCAGTTACTGTGTTTCTCCATTATGTGAATGTTCTTATCTGTTATATCAGCTACATAGATGTACCTGTGAAGTAAATAACATTGATATTTAAACACATGGTAATAAAATCTGATGCTAAGCCTTATTGGGGGGAACAGGTACACAAATCCATATTAGTTTGAAGCACTACTGCACTTTGAAGTGCTTTTCTAAACCACTGTGAAAGAAGATAATGGAGCAGTGCTTTTAATATTCTGGAAATGTTTAGCTAGGCTTTGAATATGAGCTATGACTACAAAGGATGGAATTGGCACTTTAGATGACACAGAGGCTCCATCTCCTTTCTGAGAATTGACAAGTTCCTCTTTAAATCAAATGAAGGTAAGTGGACCTCTTCTCAGGTCCAGAGACTCATACTTCCAAAAACCAGTGCTTGAAAAGAAGTACCCACTGACCATGAAGTTCAGTCACAGTCATTTTTCTTTAAAGAGGAGGAACAGTTACAGGTATTTTTCCTCAGAGTTCATCTCTATTTATTATCTCAGATTTATGTGTAGATATTCAAAGTATTTCTCTTTTTGTTAAAAAAAAAAAATCTTTGGTTGGGCCAGAGATTTAGCTCAGTGGTTCCGGCACTTGTCTTGTGCAAGGACCTGGGTTCAATCCCTGGTTAACCACATAACAATACTGGGTGTGGAGACTCACGCCCAGCAGCAGCCAGTACCACATACCACAGTGCCGGGCGTGGTGGCTCACGCCTGTAATCCCAGCACTGAGGAGGCAGAGGCAGGAGGATTGCTGTGATGTGAGTTTGAGGCTGAGCTCAGGGCCAGCCTGAACTACAAAGTGAGACCCTGTCTCAAAAACAAACATACAAACAAAAATTTGGTTTTTAAACACTTATAAAGAGTGTTTTCTCATAAAATTTCATGCTACTTATCTGAGTCAGGAAATACTCTGCTGCCAGGTAGCAGTAAATCTGACATTTCCAGAGTTCAATGGTCCCCTAAGGTAGGGCTCCCTTTCTAGTACATAGTTTTAGGTAACTGGACTTAGTACAAGGGATAAAATACCTGCTAGCCTCATAAAGGGTAGAGATATTGCATATTTATACTCTAGCAAAGTGGTTTTAGAGTCATGGAAACAGTTGGAACAAGTGCTTAATTTCTGAGTCTAATTCCTCCTTGTATTGGGGGACTCTGAAGCAGAGCTCACACATGATGTGCTTTAGATCACACACCCTAGTGTGGACCAGGGACACAACTAATCCCCTCCACCTCCCATATATTGACTCCTTCAGTTCAAAGTACCTCTCAAGGGAAGGAGTTCACCAAAACATTAAAGGCAAAAGTAGAAAAATGATAAGAGAACGTACTTCTGGTCTAGTGAGACTGTAATTCCATTGGCAGAACTAAATCCTTTGGCTACCACTTTGACCTCTTTCGGACTGTAGAACACAACATAACTCCAGTGAAGATCCAAGAACATTTCAAGAAGTACCAAGAAGTAGTTGGTAAAATAATGGTCTCTGGTGGCATAAAATTGTTCTGGTCCAACAACCACAATGTCATTTAGACTGGAAAAGAGGAAGGAAAGAGGAAGAGAAGGGAGGAAGGGAGAGAAAAAAAGACACATAGAGTATTTTAATATCCTCATTGTCAAAAATCACTAATACATCAATTTCAAAGAATAAAAATGATTTAGTGTGCAAATAAATTTCAAACTCCAAAATGTCATGCTAATAATGGTTATCTGTAGCAGTTATAATTATTATAATTTTCCTCCTTTAAGAATTAGACTTGAACATTAGACATAAATATGTGACTTGCTTGGACAAATGAAATGGAAAGTGTGGGACTTCTGGCTAGAAGGCTGTGAGAGCCAGTGAGTGGTCCACCTATTGTACACAGTAATGAGCAGTTTCTGGTTATGATCCTTCTAGGGCTGTAAGTGAAACCAGGTCCCTTAGTCACCTCCCCGGCTACTGTAGCAAGACTGAGAAAACCAAACCAAACCACACTATGTCATCTTGAGCTATATTTTTTTTAAAAAAACTGTTTTCATAGCTTAATTCAGTCCTGCACGAGCTTTCTAGATGGGAGTATGAGTGATCTTCTTTCTTTTTTTTTTCAATGTCAGGTTTTTTTCCTCTTCCTTTTCTTCTTCCTCTTTCTCCATTTTTTTTTTTTTTTTTGATACTGGGGATCAAATATGGGACCCTGCGCTTGTGAGGCAGGTGCTAGGAGCCACTGAGCTAAAATCCTCAGCCTCCTTTTCCTCTCCTTTCTCTTTCTCTTCTTCTTCCCATTCTTCCCCTTTCTTCTTTTCTCTCCTCCTTCTCCTTCCTTCTCTCCCTTAAGGATTTTAAATTAAACTTTAGGAGGAAGTGAGAAATACTTTGAGGTTTTGATATGTAACAACTTTCCCAGGGTCTTGGGATGCCACCCCTTTCATGTCCCAGTTTAAACATTTCTTCCTCCCAAAACTCTTGCCTGACATTGTAAGTTAAATTCTCTCACAGTGTGTTTCCCAGCATTCTTTTCTGCTGGCTGTCTCTGTTTGGTCGGTGTGTGTGGCAGAGCACCTCACCAACTCCTCTTTAGATTTCTCCGTCCTATCTATCTTGTTTTAGATGAGTCTATTTCCTACAGGTGCCACTGAATCGTGCCTTGACTCATGAGACCCATTTCCAGACTCAAGCTGATGTCGAAGTGCAGGCTACTGCAAAATCTGACTTGCAGGAATGTAGAGGAGGTAAAGGGTTCTTGAGGCAAACCTGTGACTAATAGGGCTGGGGCTGTGGATGAAACTCTTCTTCCTTAGCTCAGACATATTGTTCCGAAATGAAGCTTATGCAGTTTACTGGAGGACAATCCATGACTTCAAGCCATCGACTGCACTTAGGAATCACTGGTTTTTATGAGTGGCATCGATGCTTTTGCTATGGCTTCCTCTGTGTATGAGTTTTCTACAGCTGCCAGAACAAGGTAGCCACTGAAGGCCTCAAAAAAGCAAAAAGTATTGTCCCACAGTTCTGGAGGGCAAGAGTCTGAATTCAAGATGTTGGCATCGACATGTTCCCTCATGTTTTCCCCATGGATAGTTCTAAGGAAGGACTGTTCCGTACCTTTTCCAACAGGTACTGTCCCAGGTCATTTGTTGATTTCTAAAATGTCACTGTCAGGTCAGAACTCATCACCGCATGCTGCTCTTCCTGAATGCATGTCTTCTAATAAAGACACTAACCATAGGGGAGTAGAGTGTACCTTATTCTGTAGAAGCTCATCTTTAATAATGTACATCATGGCCTTGTTTCTATGTGAGGCTGCAGTCCAAGGCATAACGGGCAGAAATCTCAATATATCTTCCTGTAGAAGATAATTTGATTCATATTTTTTCTCCTTCCCTGATTCAGGCCGGTCTCTGATTTCTGCTTCTTGGGACTTAACTCCCTAGGAAACTGGTCACCAATTAGGGTTTCCTCAAGTTGTGCCTTCCAGGGAACTCTTCTGTAGGTGATATGCTTTAGCATCTGCTCCTCAATGTTCAGCACTGGACAAGTCAGGACCATGAGAGAATTCTCACCAGTTACTGAGGAAACTGAGAAATATCTGAAATGATCACTTTCCAGCAGCCCTCTGGCATTCTTAGTCCACTGTGGCCTCAGAAACCAGCGCAGTGCATCATGGGAAAAGGTGGAATCCTTAACACTCTTGCTTTTTGTGCTCTCCTTCCATTGCCCTCAGTTTACAGTGATGGTGAAAAAGAGAACATATGAAACGAACTTCCTTCCTTTTCTTCCATGTGGTAAAGGGAATCTCTACTATTTCAGTACTATTTCATTAGCGTTGAGCTTTGTTTCTAAAGACAAATTTTTTATTGTATGCTACAGATTGGAAATGGGCAGTTTGTCCACTAAAACCTCACTATTTTTTCCTGAATGCAGTAAGAAAGATGGTCACCATTGCAACTGGGAGCTCATCTTTTCATTCAGATGGACTCAGGTTTGTGTAATGGTCATGCTGGTCTAAAACTGTGCAATGTGGAAAAGTTACCTGACCCAAAACTTCTTGGGTTAGGTCTGTTGCTATTACTAAAGGCTATTATGAAAATCAAATTAAATTAAAGATTTTGGCATAGTCCCTCATACATAGTCAACATTTAATAAATGTAATTCTTATAAGTACCTACGGGCTTTATCAAGTTCCATTTAAAATCTCTTATTGAACAAAGAAATGGCCTTTGTAGAGGCTTATTTAACACCCCAGTGGGTGAGGCTCACAGAACACAATGAGAAAAGAGAGTAGGTGTTCACAGACAGTCCCAATAGTAGGTATTGAGTTGCTGTGGTAAAGAGGAAGGAATTAGAGCTGGGAATCTAATTGTGCACCTTTATGAGATTAAAACGCTTTCACAAAGTTGGAAAATATAGAGGTGTTCAATACCGAACACAGCAATTTCTGGTGAGGTGCTGGGCAGTGTCACCATGGGAATCTGAATAGAGCTTTAGAAAAAATTGCTGCAGAGCAAGTTTGGAAAGCCTGCTGAACCTAAGAAGGAGAAAAGCACACAGTGGCAGTGGAAAATAAGTAGCACTACACAGTGCTGTAATTCCTACCTCTTGAAAAGTTCATGTTTTAGAGTTTTGAGGTGTATGAGAGACCGTTGCTGTTCTTCAAATTTAAATATCTCCACGGTGGACTCCATGTGAGGATGGTTCACAACATAGAGATACACAACGCCATCTAAATAGAGGAAAGCCATCATTTTTAAGAAGTCACTTTTGCCATAACCATGATCAGACTCTCAGAAACACTCAGTCACCTCCAAGACTTTTGGTTTTGCTTTGTTTTCAGACAGGATCCACTGTGTGTGACCCACAGGCTAGTCTTAGACTCCTGCCTCAGCGTCCTAGCAGCTGAGACTGCAGATGATCACAACAACAGCCGCGCAGGGGGTTTTCTTTGTACATTTTGCATTTGGTCCTCACAGTCCATCAACAGATTATTAAGTCAAATGCCAGAGGCTTCATTTTCTGGAGGAAACTGAAACTCAAACAGAAGTGACACAGCAATTTCACAACTTCCAGGTAGCAGAGCCAAGCACAGATACCGGTTCAGTGCTCACTCTGTGCAGCCTCATGTGCAAATTCTCTCTAAAAAGAAGATACAGAACCACAAGGGTACACACACACACAGATGTTGCTCCTGCAGACAGCTCTTCCCGAAGTAGGTGCAAGCAAATAAAACTTTACTGAAAAAGTTTTGTACCCACAACAACAGTCTACTTTACAAGTTGTAAAAATGTTAGGGCCTATTCTGGGCACTTCAGGTAGATAGCAGCACATAATATGTGACTTTGAGTGACTAAATTACTTCACTTAGTTTAATATTTACAAAGTGCATCTACTGTATGCTGTCACATGCATCAATAATTAATTTTTGCCAACATAGTATTTTATTATTTAAATATACCCCATTTTCTCTAGGCATTCGTTAGTTGATGAGCATTTGGTGTTTGGGTTAGTGCAAATGTTGTGACTATGTTTCCAGTTCTCTTCTTGGGCACAACTAAAGAGCAGAGCTGTTGTGTAATAAGATAATTTTGTTTGGCACAGCTGAGGACCTGCCAGACTGCTTTGCATTGTGACCATGCCATTTCACAACTTGGCCAGTAATGTGAGATGGCTCCCATTTCTCAATATCCCAGCCTACATCCCTTATTTTCTTCAATTACTCTCATCGTAGTAGATAAGAAAATGCAATTCGTTTTGGCTTTGAATTTGATTTCTAGAGAGGCTGTAGGTGGTGAACCTCTTCCATGTGCTTGGCCACTTGTATACTTTCCTAAAATAAATGTCTTTTTAAGTCCCCATCTACTTTTAAGTTGGATTATTTGTGTTATTGCTGAATTGTATTTCTTTCTATAACATGGACAGAAGCCTTTTATAAGACATGTTATTTTTGCACATAATATTGTTTTTATCCTTTGGACTTTTGCACATTCTCAATGGTATTTTTGAGGTGCAAAAACTTTTAATTTACATAACTCCAACAATGCTTTACATTATATTTTTTAATGTTATGTATTTCCCAAAGATCTTCATTTATATATTTCCAAAAGTAGTATTTGGACAAGTTATACTGGTAAAATATGAAAAAAAAAATGAAGACACACGAGCAAGTGACCAGGAAGTGGCCCCCCACTGTGCGATGGTTTGCCAGTTTGTTCTCAGACTATGAGAAGCTAAAAAGCAACCACTGACTGAGCTGAGAGCCATCATTATTGAACTCACATGCCCGGCTCATATGTGAGAGGGTCACACCAAGAGTGAAGGAGCCCAAGCCCCCCAGGGAGAAGCACACCATGGAGCAGAGCAGCAGATGCCATGCAGTTCACCCTAAGATGACTGGAACCTCCAGAGACAGCAGTAACCACGGAGTGAGCAGGGTGAAGGTAGTGAGTCTGACTGCGCACAGCACCACTGCCTCTTCCCAGTGGTGTGAGAGAGGGGAAAACACACCAGTAGGAGTAGACCAGAGCAGGCTGAGCGAGGACAGGAGGGGCTAACAGACCCAAGACTCAGAGCAACCTTGGCAATGGCCACAGAGACTACAGAGTAAGGAGACTGGGGTGGGCCTCCAAGGGACATCCGGAGAGTTGGTGCGTGCAGATTGGGGCCCCAGCTCCTACAGCTGCATGGCAAGAGCAGCCTGAAAATTTTGTGGACCTGAGAGTAAAGTTGATACATCACAGATGTACCAACTTATTTGGCTCTGACTTAAACTCTGTCAAGACTGCGGGCATCAGAGGATAACTATAGACTTGTGATCAGAAAAATTCTGTGCTTTGTTGTTGCTTTGGTTTTGATTTTTGTTGTTTGTTTGTTTTATATTGCTCTGTTTTGTTCATTGTTGTATCTTTAATCTTCTTTTGACTTTCTTGATTTTTTTCCTGTGAGTGAACATTGTCTCTACTTTTTCTGATTTGCTTTGATCTTTTAATTTTTCCTCTACTCATTCTCTCCTGACATTAGTTTCCTAAAACAGGAGTGATCTTCCCTTGTCCTTCAGCCTTGCTTTTAATATTTCTCTCTTAACTTCTCTGTCTATTTTTTCCCTTATCCTTCTTAACTCCCTCACCCAGGGTAAAATTACTCTACTAAGGAGAAATTAACTACAGACAAGTTCATGGTTTGTGTTTGATTTTGATATATAATGACAGATTTTGGTTGATGTTACTAAATTGATAGTCACTGTAGCTTTTCCAGGTTCTAGGCTGTGCTTGATGCTATTGTTTTGGTAACTTTATGAAGGTATCACACCTGTTGTGATCAGTTGTTCTTCCTTGTATGACAACTCAGTGATTCTGTAGGATCATAATTATAATTGTACCAAAGGACTGAGTGCTGGGCCAAAGAGCAACTCCTCACACCTAATAAACTGGGAAAGTAGGATCTTGGAACAGACTTAAAGGCCAAGAGCCAGCTACACCTAGAAAATACCACAGAAGAGGAGTTATTTTTCAGGGAGCCCTCAATAATAGTGATAAAGCTACCTACCATAGATAATTTACAGGCATCAACAGAGGAAAAAAAAAATTTAAACAAAGAGAAGAAAATGATGGGACGTAGATAATGCAAATTCAGATCTTCACCCCACACAGGGCAAATCCAGGGGACAATGAGGTAGACTTAGAAATTACTGACATGAATTTTCTGAAACGGTAGCAGAAGTAAAAAAAAAAAAAAAAAAAAAAAAAAAAAAAAAAAAAAAAAAAAAAAAACAGAAAAATAAAGTTATAGAAAAATATAAGATCAGAAGTAATTTCTCAGGTAAAAATATGATGATGTTTTCCCAACATTGGGGAGGCAGAGGCAGGAAGATTTCCAAAAATTTGAGGCTAGCCTAGGCTACATGGTAAGTTCAGGGTCAGTCTAAACTACAAAGTAAGATCCTATCTCAAAAACAAACAAATGAACAAAAAACTAAAAACTTTAAAAAAAAAAAAAAGAGTGAAATCACAACAGAGTTTGCAAAACCCCAGATGATCATCAGTACATATTTTGAGAACCTGTATTCAAGTAAGATGGAAAATGCAGAAGAAAAGGATTCCTAGATACAGATGAACTATGAAAGAACAAAGTGGTATAAAAATTCTACATAATCCAGTATTACTGAATGAAATTAAAACTGTAATCAAAAACTTACCAGCAAAAATATGGCTAGGTCCTGATGGTTTCACCTCTGATTTCTACAATAAATTTTAAAAAGTTCTAAAGCAATTCAAAATCTTTAATGAAAGTAAAAGAGAAGCAGTATCCCTAAACTCCCTCCCATAGGCAAGAATTACCCTGATACCAAAACCAGAGAAGGGTTCAACCAAAAAAGAGAACTATGGGCCCATCTCCCTAATGAACATAGATGCAAAATACATGAGCACCGATGCAAAAATACTCTATAAAATATTGCCAAACAGAATATAGCAAGTCCTCAAAAAGATTATACACTACAACCAAGGAGGATTCACCCCAAGGATACAGGAATGGTTAAAGTAAAAGACCTTTACACTGAAGAAATCAAATCAACAAATAAGTTAAGTCATATCAACAGAATCAAGGACAAAAGTCACATGATGACCTCAATAGATGCAGAAAAAGCATTTGTCCAACATGCATTCATGATAACAGAAACCACCTCACAGAAATTGGAATAGATGGTCTTTATCTTAATTGGATGAAACACATGTATGACAATCAATAGCTAACATCACACTAAATAGGGAAAACTTGAAAGATTTTACCCTAAAATTAGGAACAAGACAGGATGTCCACCATTACTATCCATGTTCAATGTAGATCTGTAAACACTAGCCAGAGCAATTAAACAAGAGAGAAAAATAAAAAGAATAACGATAGAACAGAAAAGAAATTAAACTATCACATTGGGGGAATGACATGATACTCTGCATAGAAGACCCCAAAACTCCACCAAAAGACTTCTAGATTTAATAACCAAATTTAACAGCACAGCTGGATGCAAAGTCAACACTCAGAAATCAATAACATTCCTTACAGAAGTAACAAAGATTGAAAAATTAAGGAAACCACAAGTTTCACATTAGCATAAAAAATGAAATATTTAGGAATCCTAATGGAGGAAGTAAAAGACCTTTACAGTGAAAATCACAGTACTCTGAAAAAGAGAGTGGAGGGCCACACCTCTAATCCCAGCACTGGGCAAGTAGAAGCAGGAGGATTGCCAGGAGCTAGATAATGAGTTAGATAGTCTAGCCTAGTGAGTTCAAGGCCAGCCTGAACTACAAAGTGAGACCCTGTCTCAAAAGAGAAAAAAAAAAAGAAAAAGAAAAGAGATTGAAGGTAATATCAGAAAATGGAAAGATATATATCCTTCTTGGGTAGGAAGAATCAATTTAGTAAAAATGGCTACAATTCCAAAATTGCTATACATGTTTAATTCAGTTCCAATCAAAATACCAATAGCATACCTCAAAGAATTGAGAGCAAACAATTCCAAAATTCATTTGGAACCAGAAGAGACCAGGAATAGAAAAAGCAATTCTGTGCAACAAAGGTAAAGCAGGAGGTAAACAAACCCTAACCTGAAATTATATTATAAAGTGACTGATAAAAACAGGGTAATACTGGCAAAAACAAAACAAAACCACAATTCCAGTGATCAATGGAACAGATTAAAAGATATCAAAACAACTCAACACACTCAACCATCTCATTTTTGACAAAGGGGTCAAACACCTTCTCTGGAAAAAAAATGATAATAATTAATAAATGGTTCTGGAAAAACTGGCTTTCCACATGCCAAAGATTAAATCTAGAACTACATTTCTCACCATGCCCTAACTAAAATCAAAGTGGATTAAAAACCTTTAATATTAAAACACAACCCTACTTTTACTGAAAGGTAGAAAAGTTGGACTCTTGAAGACATAGGTGTAGGCAAAGACTATGAACAAAACCCTAATTGCACAGGAAATAATACGAAGAATCAACAAATGAGATCTCACCTTGTGAAAGAGGTTTTTTCTTTT